>JAQFVV010012407.1:9914837-10514837 GCA_028023455.1 Epiperipatus broadwayi
TTCTTTTGATTAAAAAATATTTAACACACTATTCTACACATGTCAATGATTATAATACTATGTGCATGTATAGTGTGAAGATCAGCAAATATAAGATGTTAAACATTTTTGTTTCCAATTTAAGAAGGACCCCTCTTTTATAGAGTCAAAATTTGGAAAAAAGTGCATCTCATATTCAAAGTAATATGGATTAATCAAAATAGAAAATAATTTATTATAATTCCATTGTCTTTAAATTCCACTATATATTATAAATAGTGGATTCAGATTAACTGGTTTTTAGTTAAAGAAAATGTAGAGAGAACAAATTACTTTTGAATAAAAAACAATTGCTGTTAATTTTCATGTTAATCAAGTTTGAAACTCTGATAAGCAAAGGAGATCTCTTTGATGATTTATAGCCAAGGTATGCAGATAAGACCTCTGCTTTTTATTAATGAAATTTGAAATTTATCAAAATTGAAGTAAACTGAAGACTGTCAGCATTATTGCAATTATCTATATTTTAGACATGACTATAAAAAGTTATTCTTTAGTTTTGAGACTCCGGTCCTATATTTTAAATATATGCTACCTTATATATGCATTATAGCACAGAAAAAATCTATTGTAAATCGTATATATACTCTATATGCATAAAATCTATTTTACCAACATATGAAGTACAAATGGGAAAAATTGGCTAGTAAGTAAAAAAAATATCATATTTCAAACTTTAACTTTGCAGATTAATGAAGATTTATTTTTATTTACTGTCCCAAAAATTAATTACACCTGGGTCTCTTTTTACGCGGACTTATTTAACACGATTTTGAAGTTATGCGATTCATGTTTCACTGGAAGTCGATTTCCGATAATGCGCTATTACTTTAAATAATAAATTTCACGCACTTACGTTATATTGAAAGTAATAGCACATTATTGGAATTCGACTTCCATCTCAGTAATTTCAATATTTTCAGTGCTTTATAATAGTAAGATTTTATGCAATAATGAAATTAAAATCATGATTTCCACATTTTATGTATACACACATTAAATTTTACAAGATTATAATGTAAATTTGTTCAAACATTGTGCGTGTTAATTTTGCATTTTAAATCACATTCTGGTTTTGCTTTTTAAAAAAGAACATAATCAATTATTATTTTCTTATTAATTACACTAATCATTAACGTGCTCTTAAAATCCAATGAGAGCTAAATGGTTGTATGTGTGGATATCGCGAGCTTCATAAACAATTAATAAAATCATCATCTCAAAGATTAATTACTAATTACGTTGTCACCAGAAAATCATAATAATTAAAACGTGTATAAAAAAATGTAAATTACTGTATTGTAAATTATGCATAAAAATATATTATTTTGAATAAAATTAAATATTATAGTTAAAAAAAGTTTGTCTTGTATCAATTTTTTTCAAATTTGAAATTTTTTATTAGTCATATTTTATTTCCTTATTTTTTTTTTTGCACGAATTTTAAAGTAATTTTACATTGGTGCTTTGCTTTTATGCGAATTTTGAAAAATCACAGACCGCATCCCCCCTTTTTCAATGTAAGTTACGTCTACTTTTGTGTGATTTCATTTGCGCGTGTTTTCTGAGGAACCTATCTATCGCGTAAAACGAGACCAGGTGTATATTAATTTTTTGTTGATTATTTTTTATTGTAATGATTTGTTTCAAGAAACTTTTATACAATATAATTAAAATATTAAATGTTTTTTTTTAAAAGACAGATGAAAATCCAAATATTTTGATAAGTCAATGCACATGTATTTTGTATAATTATATTGCTAAAATAACTTGGTTTTATAATGTTAATTTATAATTGAAATGTGTTTATATTATATACACCTGGGTCTCGTTTTATGCGGTAGGTAGGTTCCGCAAAAAACACGCATAAAAGAAATCACACAAAAATAGACTTAACTTACATTGAAAAATGTGGGATATGTTTCCATAATTTTTGAAAATCGCATAAAAGCAAAGCAACAACATAAAATTACTTAAAAATTCGCATAAAAAAAAATAAGGAAATAAAGTATGGCTAATAAAAAAAGTTCAAATATTTGAAAAAAATTGATACAAGACAAACTTTTTTTACTTTTTTTATTAACTATTTAATTTTATTCAAAACAATATGTGATGTATTATGAAGGTCATATTAAAAAATACCAGAGAGGATTAAAAAAAATAGAGATATAGAAAGAAAAATATTGGCAAAATGAACTTAAGAAAGAAAGTGACAAATCTGAAAAAAAAAAATAATACAAAGATTTGATGGAAAAATCTGGGGTGATGTGGAACATCTGCTTTTGGCACATGATTTATTGGTAATGATGAATTTCTATTACAATTGGAATTCAAATTCTTAAGTAGATTTATGTAATAAAGACGAATACTAGGATAGTTTATTTTTATGACTTCCAACATTCAATTGTTTATCTATATTACACAGGGAGTGTTTCTAATGCTGATTTATTTTTTGGTTTCTGCATGGCACTCATCAATTTGCCTACAACTCTCAAAATGATCAATTGTTTTTACTAATACACAATCTAGCATTTGAATTGTTTCAGTAAAACAATCTCAAAAGTCAGCTATATTTATAATTCTTATACAGCAGATTTTAGACTTAATGAAACATCCAGGCAAAAAATGTAATGGTAATAAATCAAGTAAAGGTATTGCATAAGATTAAATTCTTCCACTGCCAATCTAACATCTGGGAAAGCTTTAAATGCTTTTGAATATTTCTATTTTTTAATGAGATGTGAACATCAAATTTTATTCATTATCTTCTTTAGTTAAATGTAGTTAAATGTTCATTAAATTTCATTTACTATCCAAAATGGAATAGTTAACTGGATTTACTATGGTTCTAGTTGAAAAAAAAAACAACCCATCTAAGTCTGATTGGAACTTAAAAAAAGTTTCAAGTTTTATCCTACCTAAATTTGAGCCTATATATTTCCATATATGAATTTGATGTTAGTTGATAGTTATCAAAAATATATTTTTTTCAATTTTATTCATAGTTAATATAACACATTGCAAAAAACATGATTTTAAAAAGCTTTTAATTGTAATATAAGCTTATCTGAAAAAAAAACAACAACAACAACATGTAAACACTTAAAATGGCAATTTAAAAAGAAATAGCCTTGATAGTAGGACCTGTTTACAATATTTTTCATTCAAACTTTTCTATAATTTAATAATATTCTGCACGTTACTAGTAAATTCTATCGCATTGCTTCAAAAATTTCCTAGTTCTAAACTTTTATAACCTATTGAATTTGTGTAACAATATACCTATCAAAATTATGCCAGTATCCCAATTTATTACATATCCTCTCTAATTTCATCAAAAAATGGACAGTTTAAAAAGTTACAACATGAAATACGATTTACGTCATTTAATAAATTTTAATAGTATAAACAAAAATTTATGTTATATTAAGCTTTTCCATTATTATTATTTTTGGTAAATGATTGAGATTAATTCTAATTATAACTTTAATTTTTAATAGTTTTTGTCTCCCTTCCCTTCCAGAAAAACATAATTTGGCGTTGATCCAATAGTTTTCAAACTTAAAAGAAGTTTTTGAAGCAAGTAAGGAATCTGATATTTTAATTTACTTTATAATATTTTTAACGTAAGTTTATTAAGAAAAAAAAAATACAAACACATAAAAAGGCGACGCAAAATTGAAAAATAACGTAAATTAACCATAAATTATAATTATCAAATCAAAACAAACAATAATAATAACATATTAAAATGATTATTAGTAATAGTATTTTATTTAATAATAAAAATAATTGTTCAATTTATTTAAACTTGCAATAAAGATATTATGTGTAATATAAATACACAAATTACTAAATGAAAACAGAACATTCATATGTAAAGTTTAGATTAAACGAAAAGTAAATATTTTAAACAAAATATGAATGGAAACAATTATGAAAGAAAAGTATTGATTACTACGATATAAGTAAAATATAATGGTAAAACAGTCTTTAAATAGCCCACTGCAGAGCAAAGATGTATCCAAAAATACTTTATAGAGTAATGATACTGAGAAAGGTGCTATCTATTATAGTTTGTCAGATTTCCATTCTTGTTTCGATTCCTTAGCTCTAGATAATCTTTCACTGAGCATTATGTGATGATTATCTGGATTTGCTATCGACTCCTTACTTGAATAAACATTTTAAGCTTGATTGGAATCTGAAAAAAGTTTTATCCAGCTTTAATTCAAGTCTATATTTTTAATGTACAACATATATTAATTAATGATTATCAAAAAGTATATATTTTCATTTTTATCCATTTCAGTACGTTGTAAATACATGATTTTTTTTTTTTTAAAAAAGCCATTTCCATTAAAATCATATAACGTATTAGAAATTTCACATGATCACTATCTCATACTAGCACATAATTGTTATTAAACAAGGCAAAACTCTCTCCATACAGTAGTGCCACCCTGTGCCAATCAGAGTAATCAATGGTCGCCAGAAGCCTTGTGCATAGTCTGGGGATATAGGATGATTAGGCATTAGATAGGGATTTTACGCACAAGCCTTCTGGCATCCATTGATTACTCTGATTGGCACAGGGTGGCACTACTGTATGGAGAGAGTTTTGCCTTGTATTAGAAATTTATATGCTGTTACAATCTTATCGTCTTCATAGATAGAGTGCATAACTTCGAAGTATTTAAAAGTTTCACTATTTTCTAAATAATGTAAATCGCAAGTTAAGAAGATTACTTTTCAATTTGATTTTCACTGGGGTACGTTTTTTAATTGGGAGAAGACTTGAAGAATTAAGACGAATTTGTAATGGTTGTATTTATTTTATAAAAAAATTGCGATTTTTAAAATTAATTTTCATTAGAGTTAGATAATCTTATGATCTTCATAGATCAAAGCAATCTATACAAACACAATTTTTGTATTATTTTGAGATTCTTTGCCAAGTTACCTGACTGAGGGCAGGATGAGTAACTAGGTATCAGAATACTGCTATCGCTTGATCACCAGTAGTTTGCCATTCTTTTAACATTAATCTGGCATCTCAATTTTAGAGTTACATTATAAACTTAATATGAAATCTCAATGTTTTAATTCTTTTAATGAAAATAGGTAATTCTGATTTTGAGTTTAGGATCAGATCAACATTAGAAGGCTGGAAACCAAAAACATATCACCTCTGGAATGAACTATTGAAGGAGAAGACATCAATCATGGAATCAATTTTCTGGACATGTAAATCCAGAAAAATAAAAATGAGTTTGACGTTAAAATGAAGCTAAAAACTTTACAAATATAGATAGTCATTCATTCTATGTCAGAAATCCCAACAGAACACAGACTTTCTGGATTAAAATATTTCTTAGATAGAAACAAAAATCTATGCAAATATGAGGCAGATAGAAAAAACAACATAGATGCATACATTAATGATCTGATAGGGGTTGTTTATAATCATAAGACATTTATTAACACAACTGGGAAATTTTACACCAATGTAAATAAAGTTACAAACATTAATAATATGCCTTCCTTACATCTCACATATTACAAATAACCTTAGGAATATTTGTGCTAACTTGCACAGGGTTAGTTGTACATCGCTGCCTTCTCTTAATAATTTGTTGAATAATACTAAAGGTAAGATACCTGTGGAGCATGATCTTCAGGTAGTCTATAAAACTGCAGCTCTGTTTGCTATAAAGAATCTCATGCCAGTTGAGCCACAAGAATCGCCCAATCTGCATGTTTATACAATAAAACTAAACAAAAACTGAATACAAATCTATCTTTCTGGAGCATGAACATACCATGAGTCATACATTTTCTCCATGAAGTGTTAGAACAATTTGCTTGGAAAGAGATGATAAGAAAAGAAAGTACAAAGAGGCTTGGGCAGTTGCAAAGGATTCACATTCCATCAACAAAATGGATTCATTTGTTCCATTGTCCAAAAAATGAAATATCTAATTGCCTTATTTGCATATTTTACCTCCTTTATATATTATATCATAACAGTTATAAAAGCTTATCTATACTGCATAATTATATTTAGCAGTATGATTTTGGCAATGTTTTGCCAAAAGCTGGCTTAATGCAATTAATAAGTTTATTATTTATACCTTTCATCTGAACTTAAAATCAACGAGTGCTTTAGAATTATAAACGTTAGTAAATCTGTATATAATATTTGCTTGAACTTTCTTTGAAAAAAAAAAGGCAAAACTCTCTATACGTATTGCCACTCACTGCAAGCCTGAGTAATCAATGGTTGCCAGAAGGCTTGTACATAAAAGCCCCATCTAGTGCCTACTCATCCAATATCCCCAAAATGTATAGGTACTGAACTAAGTTTAGACCTATACAACTATATAAGCTGATGAGCTTGGATTGAAAATATTGTTGTGTTTTCAATTTAAGTCTCATCGTTTTGTAGTTAAGTGGAGATAAAAGGTGGCTGCTGGAGGGTTGCAATAGATCCTAAGATCTAGGTGCAGTGCTCTCAGATCTAAGGCTCCTCACTGACAAAGGCCACAAGCCAGAAACTAGTTTGTGGATATTGGATGAGTAGGCACTAGATTGGGGATTTTATGCACAAGTCTTCTGGAATCCATTTATTACTCTGGCTTGCACTGAGTGGCAATACATATAGAGTGTTTTGCTTGTTTTAATAATAGTTAAGAGCAAGCATAAGAAATGGTGATCATGTGATGTTTATTGGCTTAAAAATGGTACAGGCCTTTTTCTATTATTACAAATTACATAATAAAAAAATCTTGCTTCTTTTTCTTTAAAACAGGCAAAAACTCTCCATACAGTAGTGCCACTCAGTGCAAGCCAGAGTAATCAATGGATGTCAGAAGGCTTGTGCTTAAAATCCCTATCTAGTGCCTACTCATCCAATATCACCAGACTAGTTTTTGGCTTGTGGCCTTTGTCAGTGAGAAGCCTTGGATCTGAGAGCACTGCACTTAGATCTTAGGATCTAATGCAACCCTCCAGCAGCCACCTTTTATCTCTACTAAACTGCAAAACTATAAGAATCAAATTGAAAACAATAATATTTTCAATCTAAGCTCTTAAAGGTATTATTTTCTAATATTTTTATATAAAATGTTTGAATAATATTTTCTACAACTTTCTTAAATTTAATACTTTTCCTTTTTATAAATTAAATCTAGAAACTTCTAAATAAAGGTGCATTTGTAAAAAAATTGTAGATGATTATTTTAATTGCACTTTTGAAAATCTGCCTCCTACTTTTTAAAACACATTATAAGAATGATCTACTTTTCTAGCCAATTAAACATCTCTTTTCAGATACACAATTAAAAAAAAAATGTACTGTCACATAAAATTAACTTACGATCAAATTTCTAAATTGTCGATGGATTGAATTATTACTGCTGTTTTAAATCTTTTTTTGCACATCATACCTGGGAAAAGTAATTGGGAAAAAATAAGATAATATGATAGTCTGAAAAATGCTGATTTAGCAATAAACATTTTATCTCGGAATTAAAAAAAGACTTCAATCAACATTACATACCATGTTTTAATCAGAAAGGGAGTTTCCAATTTAAAGAATATGAATAAACCTACCTGTTGTTATGCTAAATAATATTTGACAAACTTAAGTTGCTTGCCATGAATGCATCTTTAGTTATTTCTTAAGTTAAAATTTTGAGCTGAGTAATAGATATAGATGTAAATATTCACGAGTTCAATCTCATGAAAATGCTTCAAGACCTCATTAATCTCATGCAATGCTTAATATTCACTATAACTTTTCTGGTTGAATTTTTACATGGTTCTTTATAAACAGCATCTACAAATAATATTACAACTTTTAGTCAATAATTCAAAACAAATCTTTAACTTTTCTGTAGCTTAATATTAGTGTTATATCTTCATCATCAACCATTATTAATCCACTGTGTCTCTCCAAATTCAAACCATCTTCTCCGATCATTAGCTTCCCTTCTCCATATCACCCCCATTAGCTTCTCTTCTCCACATCACCCCCACACACTTTCTTGTTTCATCCATCCATCTCACATGGGGTCTCTATAATAAAATTATACCAATCTTTTCAAAGTTTATTACATTTGAAGATATCACTTTAAAAATCGTTGCTTGGATTTCTCCAAGAAATTCAAAAAATGAAATACTCAGGCAAAATGGCAGAAGCTTACATGCTGTAAAAGGTTAAATAGCATTTTAGATAGCTATTATGAGTACAGTATTTCACTATACATGAGAGAATAATGCTTGGAATCACATTTTACTGAGCAATTTTAAATTGGATCTTGACTTGGTAAAATGGTCTGCTTAATCACCGAAAAGCATAATATCTGTGTACAGTTTCTTTAATGGAGATTTTGCTAACTATCTAAAATGAAAAAATATTATTAAACAATAGTCATTCCACAAGAAGAGAAGAATATATCTAAGTTTTCTTCAGACACTTTAAAATTACTTATTATATTCTAATCTTTTAATCATAAAATGAAATAAACAATGGACTCAAGGCTTCATGAAAATCATTTCCTATGATATAATTATTACTACTTTTAATATTGTTGACTTGATAGTTAACATTGGAAAACTTAATAAACATAGATTTCCTCATGAATTGCTGTATAACTTTATTATCACATTAATCAATTGGATTCACAGTTTGGCAACTGACTGTAAACTTTATGCAACTCCTAAATACTATCATCATCATCATCAACTATGATCAATCCACTGCAGGGCAAATGTCTCTCCAAGTTCAATCCATCTTCTCCAATCTCTAGCATCTCTTCTCCATGTCACCCATGCACACTTTCTTATTTCATCCATCCATCTCACATGTGGTCTCTTTCTGGGTCTTTTACAATCTCTTGGAATCCAGTTTAAGATTTCAATTGTCTATATATTGTACTTATTTTTAAATACTAAATGAAGCAATCATTTCAACATATTTTTAATTGACAAAATACAAAATAAGATCAGAATATTTTATCTTCTGTTCTTATATTAAATTCCAAAGGTTAGGATCTTCAGTGGTATTATAAAAGTTTTTGTAAACTATTATATTCCATAGCTATAATATATTCAAACACTATAAATAAAAGCAGAGTATTAATGAAACAATACTTATGGTAATCATAGTTTCTGATACTCTTAGCTCCAGTATTGTTGCTATATTTTGGCAGGTTCAATCTAATATGACCTAAATTGTACTTGGTATGCATAAAAATCACAATTATTATACATTTGATTCAGCACATACAAAATCTCATCTAAAATTATTTATTATTAACACAATTTTATAGATCAAAAAGATCATACTATGCTGTCATTAGACAGGTTAATATATAAAAACAATAAAAAAAATTATGTTATATTTTGCAATAAATTCTCTCTGGAATATAATTGCTTCTCAGTTCTATCTAAAATTTATCTTCAATTTGCTTTAGGAACTACAAACTTAATCTTATAAATAGCTATGGTAATGTGAATAATAAACCTTTCTATATGTTTTTAAAAAATGATTAATTTTTAATGGGATAAAACAGAACATCATACATAACAAGACAGGCAGTATTAAAACAATAACAATTAAATTAACTTGGAACAATCAATTACTTAACGAACATTAAATATTTGCAATAAAATGGTTTTCTTAAGATATAGACTTAAAAAAATGTCATAACGAAACTTTTGAACTGATAATATTAAAGAATTTGTTATAAATGTCACTATAAATTTTAGCATTTTCTAACTTCATCAAATTTATTGTTGCAAAACATTGTCTTTTGGGTTTATTTTCAAAAACATTCACATGTAAAAATACATTTTTAGAAATTTTTTTAATTTAAAAATATATATTTTTCCTTTAATCTAAAAAGTAATATATAAGGAGTATGGAATACAAACACTTACTTCTTAATATCTTTGAAAAAGGTACATATGGACACATTCACACTAGCACATTTGTATTATATTCACTATGGTGTACCAGATGTACACTTACATATGGACCAGACACAAAACAGCCAGATCCATTTAGAAATTGATATCATATGCACAAGGGATAAAAAAATTTCATCGTCTAACATTTTCTCAGGCACATGGTCACTAATGTGACTTCGCTCTAATCCATAAAAATGACTCACCATTGCCAAAGAACTAGCTCACCATCATTAGTGACATAAAGGGTATTGATGCAATAATATATATAAAGTGGTGTAAACTGATATAACAATACAGAGAATGGTAAGCCCCGATCAAGATTATTTCTTTTTTTTCTTTTTCGTTTTTGTAAACCTATAGATCAATAAAGCCTTTTGAAACACATAAAATATATTTACTTTTTATTTTGTCTCTAATATAAAAACAATAGCTATAATAATTAGTGTATTTATTTAAAGTAGATCTCATCAAAGACGTCAGTATAGAATGTTTGACATTTGTAGATTAAATCGGATTGTAGTAACATATAATAATAAATAATCATAACTCTCTCTTTGCATGGTTTTTGACCTTATGTAACTCAGTAGGCTGTAGTTACTTTGCTTTTCAATTATATATATATTATAATGATTTTAAATATTTTCTCATACCGCACTTATTAATTAAGAGCTTGTTTAAGCTATTGGTATGCTCTCTGTATTGCATTTTTGTAACTACAAGCTTATAAAAGTAATGTCATGTTATATATGAACTATTATAAAGGAAAAATGAAGAACAGTGAAATTACATGATTATCCAAGAGAGAAAAGTACATGGAAATAGAAGTAGCAAAATCAAGCAATAAATAAATAAATAAATAAATAAAAAAGTAAACAAATTGAAAGACTGAATATGTATATCCACATAAAATCTTATTGCTAACATTGTACACGAAATGAAATATAGTATTGTAAAATGAAAAATTTAATATTTACATAAATATTTCTACCAAACTTGTACTGTTCAAGTTATAAAATAAAACTAGTAAAAAATTTTTAAATGCACTATTTCTACGGCTGCAGAAAGGAGTTTGCTATTAACTGAAAGGAAGCCCTTTGATTCCTCTTGGAGGCCTTAAAGGAACCGAGCAGGGCAAATTCCTAATGTCCACTCCATACATTTTTGTCATTGCAGCTGTTATTACTATGTGATTATTCATATAGTATACAAACATGGATGGGCTGCTCACTAACACGCATTAGCCAGCATGGTGAGTTTATTGGCTTTTTACTTCCGAGTTTAAGAATATTTTTTCAATATATACAATCATGACAGACAAAAATAAATCATGGACCTTATTCCCAGGAGGCTGTAAAGTCACCAACCATGGTAGTGGTTGGGGCCAAAGGTGGAGGGTGCTAAGAATCCCCTGATTGCGGACTCAGGCTGCATTTGATGATGACTTTTTATTTAGGTACTTACAACTACAGATCACTTTCAAGTGAAGGAAGATTGAAAGAGTTAGAAGAAAAACTGTCTTATATTAAATGGGACATTACTGGACTTTGTGAAGTTAGAAGAAAAGATGAAGAAACAATTGATTTAAAAAGTGGACATATACTCTACTATAAAAACACAAATATTGTAAATACAAGTGGAGTAGGATTTATTATAAATAAAAAATGGAAGAATAACATTGTGGAGATTGATGGTGTATCAGACAGAGTGGCAAGATTAATTTTACAACTTAATAGCAGATACCAAATGCAGATAATTCAGCTTTATGCCCCAACAAGTTCTCATAGTGATGAAGTTATAGAAGATTATTATATGGATGTACAAAAGGGTAACAAATGAAAGATTAAAATGCTGTAGGTAATTTTGGTTATGGTAATAGAAATGAGAGAGGACATAGACTTGTGGAGTTTGCAGAAAAAGAAAAACTTTATATTTTGAATTTTTTTTTTGAAAAAAAATGTTAAAAGGAAATGAACATGGAAGCATCCAAATGAAGGTACGGCAGAATTGGATTATATTTTGACTAACCAAAAATACATATTTCAAGATTGTAATGTTCTTAATAAATTTAACACAGGAAGTGATCATTGATTAGTAAGATGTAAGATACATGTTATTGCAAAACTAGAGAGACAAAAATTATTAAGAAAAACAATATTTACAGTTGATATTCCTAATCTTCAGAAACATTCTAATGAATTTAAATTAGAACTTACAAATCAGTTTCAAGTATTAGTAGATTTTGAACATGATTCAGATTTGAATGACATTAATAGAAAAATAAGCGATACATTTTTAAAAACTGCAACGAAGATATCTGGTAGAAAAAGTAACAAATGACCAATAAATTTCTACTGAGACTAGGAATTTATGAAGAAAAGAAGGAATATGAGGATACACAACAATGATGCATTAAAAAAGATTGAATATCTTGAATTTTGTAAAATGGTGCGGAAAAGAGTTGAAAATGATATAAGAAAGTATAATCGTTAACTAGCAAGGAAAGCTGTAGAAGAGAATAAAAGTCTAGAGAGTGTAAAACAACATTTTGGTATTGGTAGGAAATTTATATCTGCAATAAGAAAAAAAGATGGCATTATAACTAAAAAGTGAGATGACATCATAAAATGTGTAGAAGACTTCTATCAAGAATTATATAGTAATAAAGAACAAGTGCCTCCTATACATATTATATTCCGAATTGCCCAGAATTTTGAATGAGGAAGTGAGACATGCAATTAAATTTATAAAGAAAGGGAAGGCTCCAGGTAATGGTGGAATTGTAATTGATATATTAAAAGAAGCAGGTAAAGAAATAGAAAAAAATTTAGCAAAGTTATATACCAAATGTCTAAATGATAAAGATGTATCAGATGATTGGAAGAATGCAGTATTAATATTAATATTTAAAAAAGGTGATAAAGAAGACATTAAAAATTACAGACCTATCAGTCTTTTATCAGTTTTATACAGAATTTTTACAAAGATAATTACAACTCGTCTACAGAAAACACTGGATTTCCACCAACCAAGAGAACAAGCTGGATTTAAAAGTGGTTTTAGTACAGTAGATCATATCCAGGTATTGAGAGAAATTATAGAAAGGACAGATGAATATGAGTTGCCATTATGCTTAGGATTTGTAGACTATAAAAAGGCATTTGATTCTATAAACATTTTTTCAGTGATTAAAGCATTGGATCATCAAGGTGTAGATCCAGGATATTGTCATATTTTGAAGAATATTTATAAAAATGCAGCAGCAACAATTAGATTACATAATGATAGTAGGAAAATCAACATAGGTGTAAGACAGGATGACTACATATCTCCAAAACTTTTTACAGCAGTGCTGCAAGAAGTATTTTGTGGATTAAAATGGGAAGCGAAAGGAGTGAAAGTAAATGGAGATTATTTAAGTCATTTAGATTTTTCAGATGATGTAGTTGTTTTTGCAAATAATGCTTTAGAGCTACAGGAAATGTTGCAGGAGTTATCAGATGAAAGTAGGAAAGTAGGACTAAAGTTAAATGTTAAAAAGACTAAAGTAATGTTTAATGGATTTTCTCAAAATATGAAAATAAAGATTGCTTATGATGAGTTAGAAGAAGTTAACAGTTACAAATACCTTGGTCAAATTATTAATACAGATGGAAATATAATGGATGAAATTAATCATAGAATTAAACTTGGTTGGAGTGCTTTTGGTAGAAATAACTTGATACTAAAAGGAAATATGCCTATGTGTTTGAAAAGGAAGGTTTTTAATAAATGTGTTTTGCCAGTTCTTACTTATGGATCTGAGACTTGGATGCTTAATAGAAGAGCAATACAGAGACTTCAGACCACTCAAAGGAATATGGAGAGATGCATGTTGGGAATAACAAGAAGGGATTGAAAATGCAATGTATGGGTAAGAGAGCAAATAGGTGTTACTGACCTCATTGAAAAAATTAAAAGACTGAAGTGGAGTTGGGCTGGACATATTGTTAGAAGAGATGATAACAGATGGACAATTGGAATTTTAAACTGGGGTCAAAGAGATTGTAAAAGACCCAGAAAAAGACCACATGTAAGATGGGTGGATGAAATAAGAAAGTGTGCAGGGGTGATGTGGAGAAGAGAAGCTAAAGATAGGAAAAGATGGATTGAACTTGGAGAGACCTTCATCCTGCAGTGGATTGATAATGGTTCATGATGATGATGATGAAGACATTACATTATATACACAAATACACAAGAACTCTATTATTATTTAAATAATTGATTTAGAAGTTTTGAATCTTTTAGAAAATTAAAAATTCATATCAAATTGTCTCCAATAAATAAAGTGGAAAAGAAATAATTAAAATATTATAAAATAATACTAAATAAAGCTAATTTTTATTATAATATGAAGTAAAATATAGAAATCATAAGAATTTAATGGTAGAGCTAGTCTATCAATTTATAAAAAACTTTGTGTAATTTCATTTCAAATACAGCTTTTGGAAATTAAATATTGTTAAAAGTAATGTGCGTGTGGAAAGTTCGATATTATGGATGTGTTCTAAACAATAATCATGTGATGCTTAATGGTTTTACAATAATAGGTTGTACAAATGCTATAATGATATTGAGCTATTTGTAAGTTAAAATAATTTCCACAAACGAACGACATAAGTTTTGACACGTATGAAATTGTGTTTTGTGACATCTTTTAAAACACGTTTTGTGCACGTTCAAAAACACGTTTTTCGAGGAGAAAAAAAAGTGCGTGTTTATTTCACGTTCGCAAGATTACACGTTTATCGCGTATGTGAATAGCCGTCCTTTCTATCCTAGGTTGCAGGAATAATACCCAAATACCGTTAATATTTATTAATCTAGATCTACTTGGGTTATATAGAAAGTGAAATAAATAAGATTTATGGCTCTGAATTCAATAAATAATAGTGTTAATTTATTTACACTTTATAAATACAATCTAGCTAACCTAATATATCTATCAAAATAGAACAGGAAATATGGTGATTATGCGCATGTTTATTTTATGTCATTGTGGCCATTCTAAAAAAAGGAGAGATAGATCATAAATAAAAAATGAACTAATTGTTTTATTTAATGTGATTTATTGTATTTTTTATTTTTATATTGAAATCACATCGCATATCTGTATATGTGAGTCTTAGTACAATATTTGATTTTAATAATATAATTATTTTATCCTGAGAATATTGAAACGTTAAATGATTACTTGTACAAGCCCTAATAAACATCTATATTATTTAACATTGATAAATTAAGATGCTAAATAAATTCTTTCTATTTAGTTGGTTTGTAAATATACTTTTAGATTCAGTAAATATTTTCTTTATTTCTATTTTATATTTAGCAAATGATCATGTCCAATTAGTGTACCATGAATTTTAATGCTAAACCATGAAAATAAGCAATGAAAGTGGTCGAGTAGTCAGCACAGCCGCCTTACAAGCAGTTGTCTTGGGTTTGCGGGTTTGCTTCCCAACCAATGCTTAGACATATGGAAAAAAAGTATGGAGAGATAATAAAAATTGGAACATATTATTATTATGAGTGTGATTTGTTATATCATTTCAAATGCTAGCACATTTCCTTGTTAATTACCATTCAGTTTGGCACATAACTGATAAAGTTTCTTGTTCTCTATTTATTTATTATTGAATTTAAAAGCCATCTTATGATTTAGATGTAGAGAACCTTCAGGGCATTTGAATAAAATAATTTTTATACATACCATCATTTAAAGAGTCAACTTACTCATTCTCTCTCATCATCACAATTTGGATGCTGCAATTAGTGGGGTACAATAAAGCATCTCACCCCACCCCCAGTTTTTTACTGTTACAATATATATTACCATTGCATGCATCATCTCATTCTAAGATTTTTTTTCTTATTTTTTCATAATCTACATTCGAGCTTTAATATTTTTAGAATTTATTTTGAATTATTTCCACTTTATTTGAATTAGCAGTATATCTTAGATCAGGGGTCCCCAACCCTATGCCTGTGGGCACCATGGTGTCCGCAGACCATTTTACGTGTGCCCCCCGCTATCCGAACACGATAAAAAATTATTTATCTGACACAAATAAATTCAATTTTTAAAATTTCTTATAAATTATTGTATTATATTGTAATCAAATTGTAGGGCATACTATACTTCCACCACATAAAAATATAAATGTTAAGTATATATTAAAATTTTATTTTTGAAATAAATATTTTTTTGTACATATGTGTATTATTAACAATATCCAACTATAAATTTACATTGAAAAAACAAATAGTGCTCGCCATCTGGTTGAAAAAAATAAATGGTGCCCGCTACTTGGCCAGTATTATAGAATGTGCTCTTAAGTGCAAAAAGGTTGGGGACCCCTGTCTTAGATTATTATTATTTTGTAGTTATATTCTTATCCAAGTATATACAGTGCTTTAATACGCTGGGTGAAGAAGCTATTAGTGGTGACAAAAACAATTAAAGTAAATTAATCGGGCCTAGTACTTCGGAGGTTTTTGTCCCTCATATTCATGACTAAAGTAGATTTTCAAATCATTGCTGTGGTATTTGTAAATGATAATGCATGTAAATCAAATTGTCCATTTTCTTGAATTAGCAAAACATGTGTCGCATCTATTAATTGCATTGTTATCATTGATCTATATTTTTTATTCATTCACTTTTGTTTTTCTTAAAAAGATAATCTTAACATCATTATCATTTTTAACCATTATCAATCCACTACAGGATGAAAGTCTTTTTAAGTTCAATCCATCTCCTCCAATCTCTAGCCTCTCTTTTTCACATCACACAACACTTCCTTATTTTATTCTTCTCACTCACGTGGTATCTTTTTGGAATCCAGTTTAAGATTTCAACTGTCCATCTATTATCATTACCATCTCTTTTAGAATCATATCCAAACTCCACTCCATGTCTTTTAATTCTTTTAATGATGTTTGTAACTTCTGTATGTTCTCTCTTCCATGTATTTCATTTCTGATCACTTCTTGTTACTCCTAACATATCTCTCTCCATACTTTATTAAGTGGTCTGAAGTCTCTGTATTGCTCTCCAGTTAAGTGTCCAAGTCTCAGATCCATAAGTAAAAACTGGTAAAACAAATTTATTAAAAAAAAACAACATTTTAAATACATAGGCATATTTTTTTTTATTATTAAGTTATTTCTACTAAAACATTCCATTCAAGTATAAATCTATCATTAATTTAATCTATTATGTTTCTGTCTATAATAATCTGACCAAAGTATTTTTAGTTGTTAATTTTTTTTAAACTCATCATTATCAATTTTTATTCTTTTGAAAAAATCCATAGAACATTACTGTAATTCTACATTCTTTTATATGATAACTCTTGCAATATTTCCTGAAGCTCAGAAGCATTATTTTCAAAAACAATTACATCATCTAAAAAATCTAGATGACTTAAATAATCTCCATTTACTTTTACTCACTTAACTTGCCATTTTAATCCACAAAATATTTCTTAAAGAACTGTTATAAAAGTTTTTGGGATATGAGTTATCTTGTTGCACACCTTTCTCAATACCAATCTTCCTAGTATCATTATGTAATGTAATCATTGCTGTTGCATTTTTATAAATATTCTTCATAATATGACAACATCCCGGATCTATATTTTGATGACTCAATGTTTTAATCACTGAATAAGTTATTATAATATCAAGTACCTTTTAATAATTCACAAATCCAAAACATAATGACAACTCATATTCATTGGTCTTTTGTATAACTTCTCTCAATAACTTGATATGATCCATTGCATTAAAACATCTTTTAAATCCAGATTATTCTTTTGGTTGATTAAAATCCAAAGTTTGCTGCAGATGAGTTTTGAACTGATAAAAGATTAAGTCTGTCATCTCTAATAACTTATTTATCATCTTTTTTTAAACATTAATATTGTATTCTTTCAATCATCTGGTGCATTTTTATTATTTAGACATTTGGTATATAACTTTGCAAAAAACTTTTCTATATCTTCACCTGCTTCTTTTAAGGTATCGATTATAATTCTACCATTACCTGGAGCTTTTCCCATATTTGTAGATTTAATCTTAATATGTCAGAATTTATATTAGATCTACACTATACACATATGAAAACAACCTGTTTGATACTATTTTTAACTCTATATTGAAACAAAAGATGAAAATGTATTATCATCTAGAATTTCTATTGTCAACTCCAATTTTATAATTTTTAATCACGTTTATTATTATTACACTATTTTCTCTTAAAAAAATTAAACGTTTTTACTGTTCTTATTTTATCTTCAGTTCATAACCTGTAAAATTATTTAATACATCTTCTCTCCCAACTTTGAAATCCATTCTATCGTGGCATTGAATTATGTAATCAGTAGTAAAGCATAAATACAATTTATATAGGATATATTTTGTTTGTAATTTTTTTAAGTTAATATATTAAAAAAATGTTTTTCAACAAGGTTAAAGTGAAAAACAAAATTATTTATTAAGTAAGTAAATCTTATATATATATATATATATTGCTTATAATAGTTCTTTCATATACACTTTAATGCAAACAAATTTCCTTAAAAACTTCTTTATTCTCTTTACAGTTTCAACTGCTCTGATGAAGACTGCTGGACATTCGAAACTGTAAGGAAAATAAAGAAGTTTTTAAGAAAATTTGTTTGCATTGAAGTGTATATAAAAGAACTGTTGTAAGCAATATATATATATATGTGAAGATATGCAAAAAAAATTAAAGAGAAGAATAAGAAAATATACTTCTGGTAAGTAAACCTTTAAAATATACTTGCTTATCCAAATCAAAACATTTGAATAAATACAAGATGGTAGAATTTATAAGTAGTTTTAATCACAATCTCAACAAATTGAGTGGAATAATGTAGATTAGGATATAGAAAAAACCATGAACTCAATATTGTTGCCCTGCCATCACTAGCAGTGGAAGATGTGTCATATTATAATTGCCTCACCAACTTACATTCATGTGAGCAATTATGATTAAGTTTGTGATTTTTATTTTCTAATTGAGAATACCTAGATATTAGTTTACAAACTATTACTGGCTGTCTAGTTAGTTTATTATAATCTATCTACCTAAAAAAAATTCTAAGCTTGTGTGGGATATGATAAAAATTTCTCTGGTTCATTAAAACACTAAATCTCATGCCAGGAACATGAACGTATGACAGATTAAAATATTTATATTTCAAATATTTAGGAAAATTTATTAAAAATTGTTGTTAAATTTGAAAGGTGAGGGTAAACTATGATCTCTTTGTCTATAGAAATATGGTTTTTCTCACACCAATAATGAAGATGGCATCATTGTACAAACATAGTTTTGATTTTATTATTAGGCCATCAGCAATCATCTGGTCAATTCAGGTTGACATGGGACATGTAATCTCTAATTAGTAATAGCTAGATATTCATTTACAGATCAATGGTTAGATGTAATAGTAGATTGGTTATCTGAAAAAAAATCATAACGCAGCATAGAATATGGGGAATAAAATCAAAGGAGCTTATTCACTTGTGACCATAGCAGACAGATACACATGGTTCTTTGCTAAAATTATAATGCAATTGATCATCAGCATCATTATCAACCATTATCAATCCACTGCAGGATGAAGGTCTCTCCAAGTTCATTCCATCTCCAATCTTTAGCTTCTCTTCTCCACATCACCCCTGCACACTTTCTTATTTCATCCATCCATCTCACATGTGGTCTCTTTCTGGGTCTTTTACAATCTCTTGGAATCCAGTTTAAGATTTCAGTTGTCCATCTATTATCATCTCTTCTAGCAATATGTCTAGCCCAACTTCACGTCAGTCTTTTAATTTTTTCAATGAGGTCAGTAACACCTGTTTATTCTCTTTCTTACCCACATATTGCATTTTCGATCTTTGCTTGTTACTCCCAACATGCATCTCTCCATACTTCTTTGAGTGGTCTGAAGTCTCTGTATTGCTCTTCTACTAAGTGTCCAAATCTCAGATCCATAAGTAAGAACTGGTAAAACACATTTATTAAAAACTTTCCTTTTCAAACACATAGGCATATTTCCTTTTAGTATCAAGTTATTTCTACCAAAAGCACTAAGTTTAATTCTATGATTAATTTCATCCTATGTTTCCATGTGTATCAATAATCTGACCAAGGTATTTGTAACTATTAACTTCTTTTAACTCATCATAATCAATCTATATTTTCATACTTTGAGAAAATCATTAAACATTACTTTAGTCTTTTTAACATTTATCTTTAGTCCTACTTTCATCTGATAACTCTTGCAACATTTCCTGCAGCTCTAAAGCATTATTTGCAAAAACAACTACATCATCTGCAAAATCTAAATGACTTAAATAATCTTCATTTACTTTCATTCCTTTAGCTTTCCATTTTAATCCACAAAATACTTCTTGCAGCACTGCTGTAAAAAGTTTTGGAGATATGGAGTCATCCTGTCTTACACCCTTTTCAATGTTGATTTTCCTAATATCATTATGTAATCTAATTGTTGCTGTTGCATTTTTATAAATATTCTTTAAAATATGACAATATCCTGGATCTACACCTTGATGATCCAATGCTTTAATTACTGAAGAAATGAAATTGATAATATCAGTTATATATACAAGAATTATTAAATTAGAGAGGATTTGAACCCAGGTTTTTAAGCTCCTTTCAGTCATCCACTGCATAAAATGGAGTGGATGACTGAAAGTAGTTTGAAACTCTGGAATCAAATCCCCTCTAATTGTACTTGTATTTAAATATTAAAGAGTTATTTAACTGTATTTAAGTAGACGTAAGTATAATAATAAAAGCTCGGAAATGAAATTAGGCAAACGTTCAATCACACGACCCACCACTCTCCACTCTATCTCATAACACTGTTACACTCGAACACATATATGTCGAAAACTTAAAGTGTATCAGTGTTATGAGATAGATTGGAGAGTGGTGGGTCGTGTGGAAGTCTGTGCTCATATATATTATATATTACATATATTCATACAGGTATATAGTAAATCTGTATTTCAGTTGTAAACATTTAATGTAAAACCCACTAAAATAAATGTACAATCTTTTTTTTATTTAAAAAAAACTTTTATTGTACTTCACTTTGAGTAATAGAAAGTAACTCAAGTAATTAACAAAAATGTACGCAGAATCTGCATTAAAAAATGTTTTTGATTTACTGCTGTCGAGCTTAATATATTTCAAACGGCTCATTTTCTTGGCTTATTAATAATTAATTTTAAAATGTTATTCTCCTTTATTTGTTACTTTTTTTCTTAGCAATAAATAATAGATTTTGTTTATCTAAAATTTTTGAAAGTTATCAAATATAAACAAATTATTTATTATATATACTGTATACAGATAAAAAAATAGATCAATATAAATCTTCTGCATGGTAAAAATGTATTCAGAAATTTTCTAAAAGTTAATAATTAAAGATAAGACATTATATGTCGCAATCTAAGGTTACGTACTTTCAATAGTTTTTTTTATCTATAGAATTAAATTTTAATTAAGAACAGCTAAATTCCATTTTACCAATCAATAATTGGATGACTTATTAACTAAAAACTAGTTAAAATAGGCAAAACTCACTATATATATTGCCACACACAGCAAGCTAGAGTAATCAATGGACGCCAGAAGGCTTGTGGATAAAATCTCCATCTAATGCCCACTCATCCAATATCCCCAGACTAGTTTTTGGCTTATGGCCTTCGTCAGTGAGGAGCCTTGGATCTGAGATCACTGCACCTAGATCTTAGGATCTAATGCAACCCTCCAGCAGTGAGTAGGCACTAGATGGGGATTTTATGCACAAGACTTCTGGCATCCATTGATTATTCTAGCTTGCTGTGTGTGGCAATGCACCTAGATCTTAGGCTCTAATGCAACCCTCCAGTAATGAGTAGGCACTAGATGGGGATTTTATGCACAAGCCTTCTGGCATCCATTGATTACTCTAGCTTGCTGTGTGTGGCAATATATATATATAGTGAGTTTTACCTGTTTTGACAACAGTTATACACAAGCATAAGAGATGATGGTCATATGATGTTTATTGGCTTAAAAACTAGTTACCTGAAAAAAATTGACTGCATTTGCAATGTAGGTTTCGGGATGGCAACATGTGCTACCCACTACATTACTAGGCCCTTCGTATATGGCATACATGAATATTAAATAATTTGATAGAAAACAAGTTTGTTAAATCTAAAAAGAATATTATATATGATGTGTTTTCTTCTACATTTTTATTCTCCTTGGTGTTTTTATATTTTATTTTTGTATTTTGCTTTTCTATTAGTAATTGAAACACTGCACATATATAAGTAACACATATCTTCTGTAGTAAATTGTGCACTCAAGTAGATCTAAAGAATAAGTTGGATTTAAAAGTGATCATAGCACAGTAAATCATATTCAAGTATTTAGAAAAATAATAGAAAAAAGCAGTGAACATAAGGTACCATTTTCAATTGAATTTGTAAATTATGAAAAGGCATTTAATTGTGTTTCTGTACTAATTAAAGCTTTGGAGTTTCAAGACATAGATTAATAATATGCTAATGCATTGAAGGTGAAACTATTCCACATAACAATTTATTTAGGCTGAGTGCTTTCAGAATTTTGTTACTCCATAATCATAGCCTTGTAGATTGTCAATGTAATTATATGCAAATATATGCAGAAATATTTTTTTATATTATCCATTTTCTGGAAATGGCAAAGTGAAAGTCTTTTCTATTTATAGAGTTGGTGTCATTGGTAATGAAACAAGCTTCCTTAATCTTTCTCTTGATGTCATTCCTCTCTGTACATAAAATATCAGCTTTGGAGGGCTCAAATCTATGGTTAAGCTCTTTCTGATGATCAGCAAACATGGAACTGCCTTCTTTTTTTGGTATTGCTCAAATGTATGTGGATCTGTGTTGAGCCAATCTATTACCAATTGTGGAATGAGTCTCACCATAGTAAACAGCACTACACACCATCTGAGGACACGCAAGTCTATACACCATCTGGGGGGTTGTTTCAATATTTTTTTTGTCTTTAGTATTATTGATGAGCCTATTGGTGTTTGGAGGGGTTCTAAATCCCAGTTTGAATTCTTTATGTAAAGTTTTACTGAAGTTTTTTGTCACTGCAGACATAGATTAGAAAATTTTTTTTACAGTTTTTTATTTATCAAAATATGACAGTAATGATTACTCTGCATAATAATATTAAAAAGATGAATATTTAAAAAGTGATATGACAAAGAAATACTTTATTTTGGGGGAAAAAATATAATATTTTTAAAGAAAGAGTTTTGAAAATTAAAATACAAACTGTGAATAAGTGGAGAATATTTAAATTATTCCGATTTTCCAGATGCTGTAGATATTTTTGCAAATAATATTTCAGTGTCATGTGAGAGTAAAAGGTAGAACTGAAGATGATCCTAAAATGATTGAAACAACTTTCAATGTCTATTTAGAAAAAATGAAAATAGGTGGTGAATTAGAAATAATTAATAGTTATAAATACTTTGTCAAATTGCGAATATTAATGGAAACATTTAAACTTAAATAACATGTGAAATAAAGATTTTTTAGTGAATGGGTTGACTTAGGGACCACTGGTGTCTGATAGTCAAACGATTAATAAAAAGCATGCTGATACTTCACATTATGTAGTAAAGTAATGATATCACTCAAAGAAATAAGAGGCCGAAATAGAATTGACCAAAATGGTTCTTAGTAGAAATAATAGATTAAAAACTGAAAGTCTGTATTAGAAAAGACTGTATATGGATGAGGTTTGATAATATAATAGGAAAAAGAAAAATTATTGATTAGAAAAAAGTGGATTCAATTTAGAAAGATCTTTATGCAAGGGATTGATATAAATTAAAATTTATGCAATCAATAATATATAGCTGAAGCAGTCTTTAAATTGGTCTCTGCAGAGCATTTTAAAAAGAGCATCCTTAAATTACTGTATACACTTCTATAGCACATCGTAGGACTATGATAAATTGGAAAAATAACAGCTGTTATCAAATTGTCATAATCACATAACTATGATGAAATATCTTTAAATGCAACAACAGTATGTAAAAGTCTGTGCCACAGCTCAGCATCAAAAAGATATCATGATATTTATGCAGACAACTATACAGACTAAAAGCTGCTGAAGATTTTTTTCTATCCATAACTGACTCTATATGATTTAGTGCAGTGATAAAATATCTGTTTCTGGTTTATTAAGATCTTGGATTGATTCCAATTCTGGTATTTCTGATAATTGAACTTCTTATGAATACCAAAGCAATAAAGACTTTTAATTTTTTATTTGCTGGCAGATAAAAGTTATTAAATTTTTGAATATTTTTTACTGGAATGAAATCTTTGTATGTATAATTCAAGACAATAAACATCACATGATCACCATTTCTTATGCTTGCTTTTAACTTATTAAAGCAGGCAAAACTCTCTATACATATTCCTCACTGATGAAGTCCACAAGCCAGAAACTAGTCTGGGATATTGTATGAGTAGGTACTAGGTAGGGATTTTATACACAATCCTTCTGGCAACCATTGATTACTCTGGCTTGCAATGAGTGGCGATACATATAGGGACTTTTGTCTGTTATAATTCAAGACATAAGAAGATTATGCAATCTTCTTTAGAAATGGCAGAAATAATGCAATCAGCAGCATATTGAAAATCTAGACAATTAAAAACTATTGCCATTGCTTTTAATATGTAAAGAAAATTGAAACTGGTACCCATTTTTTTTTCAAATATCAAATTTCATTTTAAATGACTCAATTTTTCTATCAGCAATATCAATTTTTTCTTTCATTTCACTATGTAGAAGTTGTGCATTGTGAGTAAAACCATAGCCACAAATCAATTTAATTGTGAGTCATCATTGATTATATTGTCTCACAGAATATCCAGTAAGGATTCATATTGTTTTAAATCTGTCATTATTATATTAAAAGATAAAAATACAGTTTCACAAACACACAATCTTATTGACAATCAGTATAAGAAAATAAATGATGGATGAGAGGTTTCTTAAAATCAACAGTAAATATCTGACATTCATTTTATATAATATATTTCTGAAAACTTAGATATTAAGTAATAACTTTTAATATTTTCAATTTATTCTGCATATATTTAAATCAGTGCTATATATTTATCAATTAAGTAGTTTTTTCTCATTAATCTATTAATTAATAACAATACTATAACTATTAATTGTAATATACACCTGGGTCTCGTTTTACGTGATAGATAGGTTTCTCAGAAAACACGCGCAAACGAAATCGTACAAAAATAAACGTAACTTACATTGAAAAAGAGGGGATGCGGTCTGTGATTTTTCAAAATTCATATAAAAGCAAAGCACCAACATAAAATTACTTTAAAATTCGCGCAAAAAAAAAAAAAAAATAAGGAAATAAAATATGATTAATAAAAAATTTCAAATTTGAAAAAAATTGATACAAGACAAACTTTTTTTAACTATAATATTTAATTTTATTCATAATAATATATTTTTATGCATAATTTACAGTACAGTAATTGACATTTTTTATACACGTTTTAATTATTATGATTTTCTGGTGACAAAGTAATTAGTAATTAATCTTTGAGATGATGATTTTATTAATTGTTTAAGAAGCTCCCGATATCCAGACATACAACCATTTAGCTCTCATTGCAATTTAAGAGCACGTTAATAATTAGTGTCATTAATAAGAAAATAATAATTGATTACATTCTTTTTTAAAAAGTAAAAACAGAATGTGATTTTAAATGCAAAATTAACATGCACAATGTTTGAACAAATTTACATTATAATCTTGTAAAATTTAATGTGTGTATACATAAAATGTGGAAATTGTGATTTTAATTTCATTATTGCATATCTTACTATTATAAAGCACTGAAAATATTGAAATTACTAAGATGAAAGTCGAATTCCAATAATGTGCTATTACTTTCAATATAACATAAGTGCGTGAAATTTATTATTTAAAGTAATAGCGCATTATCGGAGTTCGACTTCCAGTGAAACATGAACCGCGTAACTTCAAAATCATGTTAAATAAATCTGCATAAAAAGAGACCCAGGTGTATTAATAAATTTTTTATTACATACAACATAATAAGTAAAAAAAATAAACAAAAATTTATTTATAGTATGGTTTGTTAAATTAACAGTTAAGGGTAATCTTTTTATAAGCTTAATTACAACAAAACTTTTTAAAAAGAAAACAAAACATTTTTTATTGCTATTTCTAGAAAAAAAATGAAAATCATAAATTAATCTTTAAAAGAATTATATTTGATTTTTTGAATTCTTTTTTTGTTTTTAATTTTTTGATGAACAAACAATTTATTTTTTATTTTATCCCCCCCCCTTTTTTTTTTATTTACAATACAAATTTTGTTAAAAACATAAATTCAATAAATGAATTTAGAATAAAAAATAAAATATCAACTTTCCATATAAAAAAAGATTAATAAACAAAAATAAATTGAAATGAATAATGAAAATGAAATCTCCCATTTTAGCCTTTATGCTCAAAATATATTTTAATGAAAACAAAAAACATTTTTATAAATCTATATATTTAAAGTATATTTTGTTAAAGCATGAGTTTAAACACAACTCTCTTTAAAATATAATTCAATTTATAATTACATGAAGTAATAAAAAACAACAACATTATTGACAAGAGATGTTTTCAGTAAATTTCCCATAATCATGACATTTAGAACATGTGCCTTGAGTGCTTAATTTATTACAAGAGAGACCTCTACAAATCTAAATGCAAGATTAGACTTTATAAAGATAAGAGCAGCCACTCTTATCTTTAACCTATTTTTCTAATTATATAGGCAAATCTAAAGCATTTTGATTTGGGAGCATAAAGCTAATAAATTCTTCACTGATTAAGTCCACTATTTCTGTTAAACATTAACGTTCATGAATTAGTGGACTTAATCAGTGAAGAATTTATTAGCTTCATGCTCCCAAATCAAAATGCTTTAGATTTGCCTATATAATTAGAAAAATAGGTTGAAGATAAGAGTAGGCTGCTCTTATCTTTATAAAGTCGAATCTTGCATTTATATTTGTAGAGGTCTCTCTTGTAATAAATTAAGTACTCAAGATGCATGTACTAAGGTTATAGTCTTATTTAAGTATTATGTGCTGACATTGCACTTAATAAGAATTAATATATATCATGACAGTAAATTTTCAAATAGCTAATTTTTTTCTGCTTAAAAGCTACTATTCAATAATTTTGCTAAAAAAATAATAAAAAGATAATACTTATATTATATTTTAAACCTATATACATTTAAAGCATATTATAAGTATTACAATCAATTGACAAAGTAAATTATTCATTACAGAATAAAAGATGAATAGAATATATATAAACTTTTATTTTTGGTTTTACAATGTAAACAAAAGTCAATGCTACGTAAGTGTGTACCACATTTTCTTCTCTGCACAATGAAAGTAGGCACTTTTTTTTTATTGTTTTTAATTAATTCTAAACACTTTTTATTGCTTTGATCAATAGCTTCTGACATCTAGGTATTTCAGTTAGATTTAATAAACCAGGCGGACCCTTTTTTTTCCAATTAAATTTTTTTATTATCAATTGGATTTTTGCCACTTGAATAGTACATTGTTTGTTGCAACACCAATGAAAATCAAAAAAATCAAAAATGTCTACTTTTTAATAACTTTAAAATTTAAATATATTTATTTACTACTGTGAACACTTCTTAGCAAAAATCTTTTATTGACCTATCTTCATGCACAATCTTACATTTTGACTGTCCTGCTATTTACTTCAGAACCACTTTTATTTTTATTTTATTTTAAAAATTAAACATGGCTCTGAAGAAGACTGCAGGACAGTCGAAATGTAAGGTCAATAAAAGGTTTTTGCTAAAAAGTTTTTAAGGATAGTGGATAAATTGTATTTATATAAGATATTACAGCAAAATAAAGGAAGTGGGAATTTGGTAATATTTCGTTAAAATTTAGCGATTAAAGTCAATTTTTTCAAAATCATCTACAGTAAATTTTGTTAAATATAGATGCTAAAAGCTTTTTGGTGCTATTTGTTTTATAAAAAAAAAACATGAATTAAACAGAATAATTCTTATAAAATAATAGTGGATACATTGCAAATTTATTCCGATTAAGATTATTAATTTTCAGATATTTTCTATGTTATATATATTTTTAAAAAAATCATCTTAAACTGTGAGGAAATTATTATTAATAAGAAAGAAACCACTTCAATATATTTGTTTATACATATGAAAAAAATATATATAAAAGTGAAGAGAAAATTATTATTATTTAATTCTAAAAAACTTGTACTGTTCAATTTAACATTAAAATGAGTGTTAGAAGCACCAAGCTAGCTTTCTGCAGATTGCTGCCAAAACCACAGTGCTGAAAACTATGCCATTATTATAAAATTTATATATAAATATCAGTGAAGACTAATATATAAATAAGGCCCAGTATGTAAATTAGATATTCCATATTTTTGATAATGGGACACCTGGCTTTTTTCTATGGATAGAGTGAAGATCTCTTGCAATATCCCAAGCCTCTTTATATTTTTTTTCCTGTGATTCATCTCTGCACATATAGTTCTAACATTGTAGAGATAAAAGATGTGTTCCATAGCCAGCTCATGATTAAAAAAAGATCAATTTGAATTCAAGATTTGACTTGGCTTTATTATATCAATACATATGCTGAGTTATTCTCATTGATCTGTTAGCATGAGATTACCTGTAATACACTGAGCTACAGGCTGGGGAAGGGAATGAAATTTTATATATAAGCTGGGGTGTGTGGTCAAAAGGAATTCTGCCTTTTGGGTTGCTTAAAAAATTGCTGAGTGAGGGGGCAATCTGAAACATCAAGAGGGGTAGCTCAAGAGCTGAATATTTGCGAATCATTGCTCAAGTATGCTGCTTTTATGAAAAATAACATAATCTTCCAGATGAGAAAACATTCAATATTTTTTTAAATTCACTATTATTTGATTAACAACCTTAAAAATAAGTTAATTTATACTGCATTTTGTCTATTCAAGCACTCAGTTTTCAAAAGTTATATAATAATAAAATTATTAATCTTTTAAATTAAATTAAATGCAAATAGTGTAATATTCCACGAATTTATTTATTTAAAATAAAGTATTTATTAGTTTTGACGATTTAATTACAAAACAAACATACAGCAAAAAAGTCCTTTTATGATAACTGTAATAAATAGTAGTTTTACGAATGCTAAAATTAATTGATTTCTTCAACAGTTAAACTTAAAGTATTTATTCTTTTGTAAAATGTAGAATAATTCTTAGAAATAAGTGGGTTAACACTGCTTAAAGGATATTACAGGCTTGTTTTTATAACAGTCTTTCAAATGTGTTAAATTATCGTTAATTTAAGTTTTATATCCATCTGCAACACTAGCAGTAACTGTTTTGAACTATTCCTGACCGTAGCAATGAATAATAAGCTTAAATAATACGTAATATTTCAAATATCACAAGATTAAATTGCTATTTCATCAGCTTGTAAATAAAGCTTAAAACTTACTATTAAAAATCTTTATATAATATTCTTTCATAAATAAAATTGTTGTCAAGCATTGGTGGTCGAGAGGTCAGCGACAGCTGCTTTACAATACATGGGGAAAAAAAATTGTACTTCTCATTATAAACTATTTATTTTTCAATACTAATACTACTAAAGAAGAATAAAAAATTGTATGAACTTTTTTATTTAAGAGGAATCGAAAAAATGGTGCAATATGGATATTCACATTAAAGAAAAAATAAAAAAGTAAATCATACTAAAATAACGATGTTAATAAATGTATTTAAAAGCTTTTATGCTTTATTGATAAATGCTATGTGCACTGTTTAAATAAGAGTAAGAGAGTGTGACCTGAACCAACAAATGCACAACTTGGGGTGTCAATTACATTTTTTCAGATGACTTTATTTATATGTTTCAAAAATGTCTGATGGAATTGAAATTTTATGCTTATCTAAAAAAATAATAGACGAGAAAAAGAGGAATAAGGAAGTGAGACATGTCATCAACTCCTGCCTTTCCTCGCACAAGAATGCCATCTTCAGTCACTAAAATCCATCAAAACAGGGGTCTTTTCAACTATCAGACTTTCAGTTTTCCTCATCTATGCACTCTGGCTGCTCTGATGTGCTATTATTTTTGACCAGTGAGTACACTGAGTGAATCAAAACTATTGGACCTAACTCACTCTCTCAAAACCAGAGACACCAAACTAGCCCCACCTCCGCTCCTCACAGATACCTGAGCAATCCTCCAACTCCCACCCACTCAGCCTTTGTCACAGGACTTATCCATATAAATGCTTGCAATCCATGCAGTTGCTCGCTCAATGAGAAGATGTGTCTCAGACTTGCAACTATTCTTGGCCTGGACTACACACCATTTCCACATCCCTTTCCCTTTTTTATGTATCCTTCCCTTTCACCATGTTGCTCCTGAATTTCATTTTACCATGTAATCACTTCTTTGTAAACCTTTTTAAAACTGTATACATGTTTTTTTTTATGAATAAACTTTCATCACTGAGGAAAAAAAAAATTGTACTAATGATTTCATGTGTTTATGTTTATTAAAAAAAAAAAAATTTTTAACTGGGTTCAAACTTTATAAAATGATTACAAATTATTATTAATGTATTTATTTAAAGTACATAATGCCAAAAATGACTACAGACGATCAGACACTTATAGGCCAAATTGTAATGGTAATATAATAATATATCATTACCATCATCATTATATGTGGGTCATACCAATGACAGCCTTTGAGTAAAAATATCATCAGTTCTTGCACAGAGGCTATTTTTTAAGCATATTAACTGAAAATATTTAGCAAATTTTCAAATTCATGATTAAATCAAGAAGCCCTATTAAAAATAAAACAATTAATACATTAAACAATTGCATTAACATATATATATATATATATATATATATATATATATATATATATATATGAAAAACAAACAAGTTTTATATATGTAAAAACCTGCTATCGCTTGTATTAATGATCAATAGATGGAGCTTTACCAAAACCTCCAAAACAAGTGTATTCTGTTTACATAAACGTCAGAGTCAATATTCACTGTCTCTTTCATTTTGCTCCACCCTCAGATCAGCTGATTTCAAGCTGATTTGCTCTCATCAGCGAAGGACAGGAGTTAGAAACTAGACCTAAACATTAACTCCAAGTGTTTATGCAAAACGTTTCTATCAGTTTGCAAGCATGAATTTTTTAGACACATTAATGTCTTCAAACTCAGCCTACCAAACCAGATAGCTATATGGGTCTGATATCAGTTCAGTTTCTCCACAGAGTCAAAGCTTCTGCGATCTATATCAGTGCAAGAAAACTTTAAAGGTACATTTATGAAAAACAAACACAAGTTTTATATACGTAAAAACCTGCTATCACTTGTATTAATGATCAATAGATGGAGTTTTACCAAAACCTCCAAAACAAGCATATTCTGTTTACATAAATGTCAGAGTCAATATTCACTGTCTCTTTCATTTTGCTCCACCCACAGATCAGCTGATTTCAAGCTGACTTGCTCTCATCAGTGATCTGGTTTGGTAGGCTGAGTTTGAAGACATTAATGTGTCTAAAAAATTCATGCTTGCAAACTGATAGAAATGTTTTGCATAAACGCTTGGAGTTAATGTTTAGGTCTAGTTTCTCACTCCTGTCGTTCACTGATGAGATCAAATCAGCTTGAAATCAGCTGATCTGAGGGTGGAGCAAAATGAAAGAGACAGTGAATATTGACTCTAACGTTTATGTAAACAGAATATGCTTGTTTTAGAGGTTTTGGTAACACTCCATCTATTGATCATTAATACAAGCGATAGCAGGTTTTTACGTATATAAAACTTGTGTTTGTTTTTCATAAATGTACCTTTAAAGTTTTATTGCAATGATATAGATTGCAGAAGGTTTGACGATATGGAGAAACTGAACTGATATCAGACCCATATAGCTATCTGGTTTGGTAGGCTGAGTTTGAAAATGTGTCTAAAAAATTCATGCTTGCAAACTGATAGAAATGTTTTGCATAAACACTTGGAGTTAATGTTTAGGTCTAGTTTCTAACTCCTGTCCTTCGCTGATGAGAGGAAATCAGCTTGAAATCAGCTGATCTGAGGGTGGAGCAAAATGAAAGAGACAGTGAATATTGACTCTGATGTTTATGTAAACAGAATACACTTGTTTTGGAGGTTTTGGTAAAGCTCCATCTATTGATCATTAATACAAGTGATAGCAGGTTTTTACGTATATAAAACTTGTGTTTGTTTTTCATAAATGTACCTTTAAAGTTTTCTTGCACTGATATAGATCGCAGAAGCTTTGACCCTGTGGAGAAACTGAACTGATATCAGACACATATAGCTATCTGGTTTGGTAGGCTGAGTTTGAAGACATTAACGTGTCTAAAAAATTCATGCTTGCAAACTGATAGAAACATTTTGCATAAACGCTTGAAGTTAATGTTTAGGTATAGTTTCTAACTCCTATCCTTCACTGATGAGAGCAAATCAGCTTGAAATCAGCTGATCTGAGGGTGGAGCAAAATAAAAGAGACAGTGAATATTGACTCTGATGTTTATGAAAACAGAATACACTTGTTTTGGAGGTTTTGGTAAAGCTCCATCTATTGATCATATATATATATATATGTTTTATTGTAAGTTAATATAATATATATATACTTGTTGTAATTAAGGTAATTAAAGTCTTATTCATATGCAAACTGTATAATTATAGTTATCTTCTGCTTTAGCATAACAGCTGTTGTCACAGAAATTGATTTTTGTAACCTAAGATGATATTAAAGATGAAGTACTTATTAAATAATGAATATTACCATTCTCAGATTATTTCTACCAACAGACTGATTTTTAAGGTTTCTTTATTTGATCCCCATACAATTACTGGTTTAATAACAACATGATTTTCTATAACTAGTAGCCATCTTAGCTCTGCAATTATAAATAAGTATTAAAATCAGAAATAAAATACTATTTACAGTTATCATTAATTATAGTTAACTATTATAGAAAATCTGTCTGTATAAGCTCACCTCTTAAAATATTACTCTATCCCAATAAATTTGTTCTAAGATTATTTGCACTCATATTATCATTTAGCAATTTATGATTTTTAGAATATGAATCTAGATACTCCCATATTTGAAATTATTAGTAATTTGACATGAAAGACAATTTAAGATTAAAAAACCTATAAAGATAAAAATATAGCAAAAACTATCAATTGGTAAAATATACTATTACAGCCTATTTTAAAGTAGCAATAACTATAATATAAATCAACACAACATCATTTGATTCTTTTAGCTTACTGCAGTAAACAGAAGCAATATAACTTCTCATCTCTAGTGTCATTTATTCCATGCTTGAGTAATAAATGTGTACTATAAGATAATATAATTTAATATTCAGCCCCATATTGATTTTTGTTTTTATTAAAAACTTAGTATTCAGTGCTAAAAGTATTTAGTTATGAAAATTGGCTTGGGTTCAATACCTTAAATGTTAGCATTTTTTAGACTATTAGTTTGATAGGATTGTGGGTCATCCTTACAATACATTTAATTTCAATATAAATTGTTGAAATTTTGTACATTTATTTAAAATGTTTATGAAAGTAATAGTACACATTAGTTTTTTAAATAGGTCACTTAGGAAGATTGAGGGGGGGATAATGCTTGCTATCAATTTTATTTATTACAACTGCAAGCTTCATTTAAGTGATAAGAAAGTTGTTTATAAAAAAATTCCAACAGTTTTAAACAGAAAAATTACTGATTGATTTTATATACATATATAGTTATGTGCACATACTAAATATGATATATACATAGAGTATACATATTAACTTATGGCAAAATTATCTAGTGATATATTTACATGGTATGTATGAAATTTATTTAATTCTTTCAGTGTCAAATCTAACCCCCAAATTTTTGAATAGACTCTAGTGATGAAAACTTTCAATACGATACCATGTTTGATTTTTTCTATGCAATTAAATTTTTTTTATGTATATTAAAATTTTTTATAGCTATATTATAAATTTTTAAGACTTCTAATAAATAAAATTCTGAAACATAAAAAATTAATAGTCAAAATAAGAGTCATAGATCACATGATCCTATTGTCTTAAGCTTGTAAGTTATAAACAATGAGAATTTCCAATTCCTCAACAAGCTTTGTGATAAATGCTTAGCCAGAGTCAGCACATAAAATATCTCTATCAGGAACCTCCCCCCCAAAACTCCTGACCATGGTTTCATGCTTTGGTCAGAAATTTGGGAGGGGGTTCCTGACAGAGATGTTTTAAGTGCTGGCTCTGGCTAAGCATTTATCACAAAGCTTATTGAGGAATTGACAATCCTCATTGTTTATAAAAAAATTAATATTTTAAAATTATAAAAATAAGTATCTAACTAAAGATTCTTACCAATAACAAAAAATAAACATCATTATTGGCTTCATGATATTTATTCAAAAAAGTTAAAAGAAGGGAATATTAAATATTAGAATTTTATGTTATTAAAAATATATTTAGAATTAGTTGTCTTCTAAGAAACAAAAAATTCTAAAAATTAAAATGTTATTGTTTTTAAAATATTTCACCTACAGTTTTTACAAAAATGATATTTTTTAGTTTCTAATGGCTTTTCTGCGATAATTTCCAGCTTTGTAAGATACGATCATATACTTTTTAAGAATTGTTTTTTAAAAATAAAATATTTTCCACTCCCCCTAGTGATGTAGTTTTTAGTTTGATAATAAGTTTTTTACAAAAATATTGCATTGTAATCATTAACATTTACTGAAAATCATGTTATGTGTGGCATTTAGCTGCAGGGGCAATGAATCTAAAGGACCAGCCAATCACAAATTACCACCTCCTGCATAGCTTTATCAGAACAATATAATATATTGTCAATCATAGACAAAGATCTGTAAAGGTCTATATAGTCTTGCATTGGTGGTCAAGAGGTCAGTGTGACTGCCTTGCACTTGCAGACAGTTGCCCAAGTTGCAGGTTTGTGTCTTGGCCACTGCTATGACACTTAAAAAAGGTCTATATACTGCTGACATCTCTTAGAATTTTTTAAAAATTAATACATTATAAATGGAAGCTTAGAAAGAATCACTGCAACTTGTCACACATCATAATTAAATATATACAATGCTTCAAAACAACTTAGAAAAGTAGCAAGTGCAGTGCCATCATGCCACCTAAAATTTAAATAGAATAGCACTATCACAGTTTACATTTGTGAAACAATTAACTATAGTAAAATTATGCATTTTAAATTACATTTACTTACAATATCATTTTGGTATTTTAAAAAATAAATTTGCAATCAAAATAAAAATATTAAACACTTTTCACTTAAAAGAATATTTTATATTTTAAATTACTTACATATATTATTATGTACACATACTAAATATGATATATACATAAAGGATATACATTTTAACTTATAGCAGAAATGTCTAGTAATATATACATATATTCACTATAAGTGTCCAGTCAATTTAAAGTACAATATAGTTTTACATTTTTATTTACTGTGCCAATACTAAAAACTTAAAAATAATAAATATTTTTTTTATTAAATGATTTTATTGATGATGCACTAAAAAAAATCTTCAAATGCAACTGGGGTTTTTATATTTATCTTGAAATAAAAGTATGGAGGAATTCAGAAATTAATTAAGTCATTTCCAATTTTTTAACAACATATTGACTTAATTAATTTCTGGATCCTCTATGCCCTTATTTCCAATTAAAACTAAAATCCTCAATAGTCATTGATGAAACAATTATGTTAATTGTTTTTCTTTTTAGTGCACAATCAATAAAAGCATTTAATATATTTTTTATATCTTTATTATTTTTATATATTAATTAAGATTATTGTGGAATAAGATTGAGATATAAATGTGTGAGTTAGAAAAGATGAGAGAAAAATCTGATTTTAAATTATAAATACAAAGTTTAAATGATTTGTTTTGAAAATTCTTTATGGGTTTTAAATAGTGATTAAATAATTTATTTATGCAAATTTTCAAGAATTTTAAAATTATATAAATAACAAACTAAAAAAAACACACAGCAAGCCCCTATTTGTTTTTAACTTATTCAAAAGAGTTTTATTATTCACAACTGTATATCTAAAAATGTTTAAGCAGATAAAAATAAATCAATATTAGAAAAAATAGTGCTAATCCAATACTTAGTATTCAAGAACTTTTGCAAAAAAACTTTTGCAATAAATAAAGTGGAGATAACATTTACACACAAATTAAAGAAAAAAAGATTCCACAGCATCTTCACTTGAATATTTTATTGCCCATATATTTCTGTTAACATTTCCACAAGTTTATGCTCTCTCTTATTTTAGTCAATATAAAATTTATCACAACATTTTTATCTTTCAAGATGCTCATGATATTTTTAGAATGTTGTTTGGTGCGGTCAAAACCAATTTGTACATTCTTATAAAAATTCTTTACTTTTTTATCACAACGAGAACATGTTGGTGAATAAACATGGGTTATCTACATTTGTATTTCTCCATGAGTTGAATAACTAATCTTGCAACTCTGTCTGATATATCATTAAGCACCACAATGTTGTTATTTCACTTTTTGTTTATAATGAATTCCATTCCACATGTAGTTCCAATTAAATTCTCATATCTTTATAGTAAAACACATGTCCACATTTTAAATTTATTGTCTCTTTGTTTTTGACAAAGTCTAACAATCTCCTATTTAATATTAGAAAATTCTTTTTCGAATTTGCGTAATCTATCTTCACTTGAAAGTGATTGAAAGTTGTAGATAGTTTAATAAAAAATCCAACATTGAGTGGCAGCTTTGTCTCACAATCAGAGGGTTCTTAGCATCTTTCATCTTTGGCAATCAACATTGCATTGTCAGATAACTTTACAGTCTTCTGGGAATAACCACCATGATTATTTTGACTGCCATGATTATGAATATTTAAAAAGACACATATTCATCCTGTTTTTAAAAAATTCATGCTTTGGTTAAGAAATAACAGACAACCATTAAGCATCACATGATCACCATCTCTTATACTAGCACATTATTATTTATAAACAAGGCAAAACTTTCCATACAGTAATGCCACCCTGTGCCAACCAGAGTAATCAATGAATGTCATGCGGCTTGTGCATAAAATCCCTATTTAATGCCTACTCAAGTAGGCATTAGATAGGGATTTTAGTAGGCATTAGATAGGGATTTTATGCACAAGCTTTCTGGAATTTCATTGATTACTCTGGTTGGTACAGGGTGGCACTACTGAATGGAGAGTTTTGCCTTGTTTAAATAACAGACAACTGAGAAAAAAACTATGGTGTTTCCTAGTTTTAAACTCAGAGAGTTGAAAAGCTAATAAATTCATCATTTTAACTGATTAGCATTGGTGAGCAGCTCATTCACATGCATTAACCATATGAAAATTTATATAGTAATAACAGTTGCAATGATAAAGACATATAGACTGGACATTAAGAAATTGCCATGATTGGTTTCTTTAAGGGCTCAAAGAGAAATCAAAGAAATGTGTTTCTAGTTATAATACAAATAATAAAAAACAAAATTATGATAACAAATTTATATATATATCAATAGATGGAGCTTTACCAATAGCTCTAAACAAGGTTTGTTTACATAAGTACCGAGAGAGATAGAATTCAAAATCTCTATTGATTTTGAATTCTATCTCTCTTGGTACTTATATAAACAAAGCTTGTTTAGAGATATTGGTAAAGCTCCATCTATTGATCATAAAATGCAAGCTTAAAAGCAAGTTACGAAATGTATAACTTGTTTTAATTATATATATATATAATAAGATAGAGCAACTTTTCAGTTTCATGTCAGTATCACAAGCTTAAATAATCAGTGATTAATCAAAATATCACATGATCTATCACATAACTCTAGATTACATATTGCTGTTTCAGCAGCATATATTTATCTTCCTCTGTTCTATGCTCCTTACTGCAAGATATCGGGTGATTATGCTTACTAAATCTCTATACTGTGGTGCCCTATCTAATATCCCCAGATTAGTTTTAAGCATTTAGCTTTCATCAGTGAATAGCTTTGCATTTTAGAACAATAAATCTGGACCTTTAAAATTTAATGCAATATTTTTCTGAAAGCCATCATTTATCTCTTTATTATTCTATTACGCTATCTCCCCAAACTGAAAAAGGTGTAAATGTTTTCAGTCTTAGTCATATTTCTCAAACAGTCATATACATCAAATGACAGACACATGTTTGAAAGTAATATGTAGATATTGAATAGAATGTTACAGAATAGAATTTATAAAGAACTATAATCTGGAATCTGATAATTATAAAAGCTTATATTAAATAACATAGAAGTGGTGAAAGAAAAATATATGCTGCTAAATCAATGATTAACTAATAATACATATAAAATTTCATATCATAAATACTTAAAGTCTTATCTTCAGTTTGGTTTGTGAATTTTCCTTTTGACAATAAGGTTTGGGTTCTAACATTGAAAGGTTCCAGACATGCACACAGTAAAATTATTTAAGTCCACTTTAATTGTCAATTTAAGTATATGAATTCAAATCAGCCTAAGATTTTGAACCTGCCAATCTATATTTCTTCCAATTTTGAATCACAAGCCTCATTGATAAAAACATAAACCAAATAACAGTCTGAGAATGGTTAAATATTTAGAATAAGTATTTTATATACATCTAGTAATCATTGATTTCCCAATTTATGCTAGTTGACCCTAGTTTCGGTAAGATATTCATATATAAGTTAGGAAGTTTGGTGATTTGTTGTTATAAATAAATTAAAAAATATACATTTATTTACAAACAGGCAATATTATAATGTGGGTGAATTGTAATAATTTCAACTACAATTAATTTAACAACAAGATCTTGTGCGATCTAAATCTCATTAAGTTTAGCACCAAAATTAAGTAAGAAGTCTCCAAAAACTGGATACTGGTAAATTAATTAATTATGAATGAAAAGTTTGCTTTCTTCGTCTCATTGCACTTCGTTTGAATTGGCAGGTAATAAAATAATAGGTAAGTTAATACCATTCTATATTTAAGTATTTTACTGGAAATTAAATTAATAGTTTTTTTTTTTTTTTTGATCATCATAAATAATTCTTGATGTGATTTATATTTTAATGATTAATCAATTATCTTTGACATGTGTAGTTGAGTTTCTTTCATCTCAACTTCAGTTTTATTTGGTGGTGATAATGCACTTATATTTAGGATTTACCCTGAGAAAGGGAAAATTGAACATTAGTCTACCATATCTTGTTGGCTAGTCCGCATATTTACGTCACTACATCACAAATAATTGATTAAAAGCTTCAGCAAAAATAATATACATTGATGTACAGGTTTCAACTTGCATTTATATATGTAGTATATGCAGGATTCGAACTCAGACTTTCACATGACCCACTACTCTCAGTGCCATCTCATATTGCTGACTCACCTTATCACAACAGGTCTGTGATCAGGTGGATCAGCAATATGAGATGGCACTGAGAGTAGTGGGTTGTGTGAAAATCTGAGTTTGAATCCCGCATTGATGTATACTATATTTTGCCATTGATTTCAAATGTATTCGATCAGAATGATTCACAATTCCAATTTACGATTTCTTTAACAAAGTCTTCCATGGTATATCAAGATTTATTAACACTTTTAAATATCAATGAACAATTAATTTTGTAATAATTACAATTCAACATTTGGAATAGAGTTCAGAATATTTCAGTTTCTTATTATTTTAGTTTAAATTAGTGGTGGCTAGTCTGAAAGCACTACCACACTGCAATACCCCACCTCCCCCCAGAAAAACAAAAACAAAAGTAGATTGAAGCCTATCCATTAGAGTATAAAGATTTGTTATCTTAATATAAACTGAGCACTGATTATATATATGTGTGTGGGAAATGATAATCTGGACCAACTGATGAGTGCTGGTTCGGCACGAAATACGTATATTGGTGATGATTATTTATCTTTTCTACATGTGTGTGGTCATGTGTATCAGCAGTATGAGATAGTGTGGATAGTTGAAGGTTGCTTGTAAGTCTGAGTTCAAATCCCCTATATTTACAATTAAGTTCCAGGTATAAGGATTTCAAATCTTATAATTATTATGTAAACACAAGTAATTAAACTGTTTTTTTTTAAAATATTTTAACCGATTCATGCGATTCTATTCAAGATGTGCTAATTATAAGCAGTATCAGAAACGTTATATTTGGTGAATTTCAGCAACATCTGCCCAGATTCGTTTGTTTTTATCAATGCATGTAAAAAATAGACAGCAATAGTTTTTAGAGAATGTTGTTGGTCTATTCTGGTTTTTCTTCAAAAAGAATAAATTTTGATTGTTTTCATTTAAAACGAGAAATAAAATATTCTGATCTTTTTTTTAACATTTATAAATTAACGTATAACTATTTATTACAAAAAAATTTAATAAAATAATAAAAGAAGTATTATATTAAATATTTACCTTGATTGGCGTTAGTGTTAAATATAAATATAAAAATTACATTTTCCCAATTGCCATTACATACAAAAGTAAAAGTCAATCCTCTCCAGATATTTACTTTTGTACCTAATGTCAATTGGGAAAAAGTAAAAGTCAATCCTCTCCAGATCTCACAGGACTCATCCAATTACTGCGATCCGTGCGATCGCTCGCTCAATGAGGACGAGCGTCTCGGATTTGCAACCAAAGACTTATCTCGGCCTGGACTACACATCCTTTCCACATCCCTTTCCCTTTTCATATTATCTTCCCTTTTCATCATGTTGTTCCTGAATCTCATTTTATCATGTAATCACTTTTTTGTAAACCTTTTTTAACTGTATTTGTATCTGTTTTCTTTCGATGAATAAACTTTCATCACTGAGGATAAAAAAAATCCTCTCCAGATATTATTGTTTATCAACTAGCAGTTATGAAAAACAAAAATTCTTTTAACAATGATTGGTAGGGGGGGGGGATGATTGTGTGACTGCAAAATTAGAAGTGCTCCGTTTTGATTGCCTTGCTTACTTTTTGGTGACGATACTTTAATAAAGCACCCTTGCTCAAAACTTTCACGAGCAGCCACTGTATTAAATAAATGTTTATACCAACCATGTCAATTGATTCTAAGAAATCTTATATTTTAAAAAGTTTTCCCTCTGGAAAATTTTTATTTTTTATAACTTTGTGATTGATCAATTATTTCTTTTCGAATAATTAATTTAATTTACTCTGAAGTTTGTTTTCAATAATGGAAAAGTGAAAAATAAAATTTTTTTGTTTTCTGATTAATATTTTTGTAGTGTAATTTTCACTATAGAAATATTATTCATTAAGTAATTATTATTCTTTTTTGCTATTTCGAAAACAATAAACGTTCGTGATTGTCTATGAAAATATCTTTTTCATGTGTCAAAGCATCAGCCGGGAAGCGAACCCGGGACAACCGTCTGCAAGGCGGCTGCGCCAACCACCCGGCCACCAACGCATTAGAAAAAGATTGAAATCACAAATATAATTATATATATAAAGTAGACATTGTCTTCTGTGAATTTATTTATTTCATTCGTATATATGTCTTAATTACTATATGATTTCCTGATGATTTGTTTAACATTGTCCGACATGTTTCAGCATCCATTTATATAAAGCATTTAAATTTCAATCCATGGTGTATGTCTTCTTGGTATACACGTAAATATGTGTTTCTACTGTTATTGTATATGTTAATTTATTTTGTATGTAAAGATTGAAATATCTTTGTCTTCCTTAAATTTGTCAAATTGAACTATTACTTTGAAGTGACTTATGATTTTAAAGTTATTAATATTTTTTAAAAAAATTATTTTATCTCTTCTTATACATATATCTCGCAAAACAAACTCTTAACAAGCTTTGTAGAATACCCCCAACTTCAGACCAGTTTCTGCTACTGGAATCCTCAGTGAGATGCTAGGATATTCACTGAGGACGCCAATAGCAGAAACCGGTCTGAGGTTGGGGGTATTCTACAAAGCTTGTTAAGAGTTTGTTTTGCGAGCTTTATATATACAACATTTGCAAACACAAGCTTATTAAATTAGTCAAGTGACATCTGACTTGCAATCTTTTTGTAATTTTATCTGTTCTTATAGGATTTTTTACCTCTATTTTATTTGGGGAACGAATGATTTTATCAGTTTTGCTGAGAATACTTGAAACTTTTTCATGACCACTTAAAATTTTTCCTTTTGCTAAAAAACAAAACAAAAACAAAAACTAAACATATTTTAAATTTCTAAATAAATTCACAGTTTTATTCCTACTATATTAATCCTCCTATCTCCTAATTTTGTGATATTATGAATGTAAAATTATATTGTTTAAGACTGAGATGTCTCTAATTGCTGTTTTATGATTACAGTATTAGAGTTCTCATTGTTAATCTCTAAACATTGCTTGTGCCTAGCTATCAAGTTTTGGTTGTCATATAATTACATATTGTAGTGATTTTAATTTCCTAATTTTCTATTGGTTTCATTATTGCAATTTTTTCTCATGACTTCCCATACATAATTTCTTGAAATTTTTTTATTCTTTTTATAACTCCTGTCATATTCAAACTCTTCTTTTTTCATTATAAAGTTTCTATCACAATTTCTTCCATATCTTTTTGTGATGTAGCAAAAGTAGTTATTTTGATGGGACATACATTATTATCTAATTTTATTATGTGAATTCTTTTCTCTTCTATATTCTTCTTCAAAGATCGAACATTATTATTGTCAATTGATTGTTATATATTCTCATTTGCAGTATCAACCCCCCCCCAATAGGGCTGCCACCTAGTGCAAAATCTAGTAATCGATAAATGCTAAAAGGTTGTATATCATAATCCCTATCCAATACTTTCCCATCCAATATTGCACAAACTAGCTTCTAATTTATGACTTTTATCAGTGAGGAGCCTTGGATCTGAGGGTAAAGCACCTGGGTCTTTGGATCTAATGCAACCATTGTCCAGCACCCATCTTTTACCTTGTTGTTTAACTATAAAGCTATCAGTTCAAAATGAAAAATGCACTAATGATATCAATTCAAGCTTAATTGCCTGTAAAGTGATACAGATCTGAGTCTAGTTCAGTATCTATATATTTTGGTGTCTTGGGTGAATAACCATAGTTATTTTTTTCTTATGGTTATTAAAAACATTTAAGACACCAAAATATATTGATACTGAACTGGATTCAGATCTGTTTGACTCCACAGACATTAATTAGTATTGAAAATATTGCTATTTTTCTATTTGGATTCATAGCTTTATAGTTAACCAAAAAGGTGAAATGTGGGTACTAGAGGGCTACATTTGATGCACTGCTCCCAGATCCTAGTCTCCTTACTGTTGAAAGGCATAAGTTAGAAACTAGTCTAGAGATATTGGATGAGAAAGCACTGGATAGAGATTATGTTGTGCAATCTTGTAATGTGTATTGATTACTAGAGCTTGCACTAGATGGCGCTATTGTGAGCAAAATTACTACTGTTATAATAGCTTGTGTAAGCACAAAAAAGATGATCATGTGATATTTTCATTTACACAATTCAAAAATCCTTCCCTTTATAATTTAAAATCCTTTTATATAGTTTTGCAAAAAAAAAAATTATAATTATCTTTTAAGATTCAAATATCTTTTTTTTTTTATAAATTATTTTTTTCCTTACCTGTCTATTACATATATAGACACAGGTATATATAAGCCTGTGTATTTCAGCTACTTCATTGATTTGTATTTGATTTAATTTTAGATTTTCTTTCAATTACCTGTTTCTTGTAAGATCATAATTAAATTTTCTTTAAATTGTGGTATTAATTTTTTTTCCAAATGTTTTATTATGATTTTCAATATGTACATCACATACTTCTTTTTATTGAAAATTTGATTTCTTTATCATATTTTCACTTTGATTCATATTGCTTTTGTTTTAATAGTTCATTTTCCAATTAATATTTATGATACCATGAAGTCAAGAAATATTTTTTTCTATGCATTTGCCTTATATTTATCATTTCAACAGATTCTTTTTTAATGCATTTACTGTATATGCTTTGTTTTCAAGAGGAACAATTTTGTCCCTCCCCCCAATATTTTCTATATATCCACATTATTATAATAAAAATTATCAGTTACACTTTCATTAATTCCACAAACAATTTTTCCAATTTTATTTTCATATTCTTTACAACTATTGTTGTTGACATTGGTATTATTCATAACGTCATTCTCTTTATTTTTAGTAATAATTAATTTTTTTGTTTATCAGCATTTATTATTTTACTATTATCAGTATTAATTTACATATTAAAAACATAGTGCATTCAAGGTCTGCCCATCCCTCATATATGTATGTAAATGGATTATCTCCAGTACATGAGGGGCCAAAATGACTAAATGGTCAACATGGTAGGATGACAACCTCAGCACTAATAAGATCTTTGAACATTCCATCATCAGATTTTCAATGAAATGGATAGCTGAAGAGTTGTAAGTTGGAGTAATTTGAAGCCTGTCCATTAAAGTATGAAGATTGGCTATCTTAATATAAAAGCTGAGCACTGACTGTATATATGTGTAGAGATAGTAATCTGGATCAACTGATGATTGCTGGTTTAGCATGAAATATGTATATTGGTGATTATTTATCTTTTCAACATGTATATGTTCAGGTGTATCAGCAATATGAGATGGCATGGAGAGTTGAGATACATGTGAAAGTCTGAGTCCAAATCCTTTATTATTTGTTTTCTCATTCATTATCTTATTGTCATAATAATTTCCTATATTTTTTCTATTTCTTCATTTTCATCATTAATATTTTATAATGTTCTTTTCCACTAAATTCAATCAAAAAATATAATATATACACTCTCCTTTTTCTTTCCAAAAACTGTATTTTTTCATCACCATATATATATACATTTACTTGTTTATCACATCCAATGTTTCGACCACCTTATTTATAGTCATTTTCAAGGATTAGTTTCCTTCCTCCTCCCCTCCCCAAAAGGAAAAAGTTTGGAGATAAAGGAAGAAAATCCTTTAAAATGTCTACAAATAAGGTGGTTGAAACATTGAATGTGGTAAACAAGTAAATGTATATATATATGATGATGAAAAAATAAAGTTTTTGGAAAAAAAAAAGGAGAGTGTATTATATTTTTTGATTGGATTTAGTAGAAAAGAACATTATATTTTATAAGTCATATATATATTGAAAGAAAAAAAGGAAGGTGTGTGCTGTTGTCAAAAAGGTTTTAATGGCAGTGATAATAAGTAAAATCTACATTAATATTTTCTATATTATCTACAGTTATATCACTTATACTGTCTTATTTTTTATCACTAACTGCATCTTCTTTAGAATTCTCATTCCCTACATCTTCTAATTCTGAAGATTTTTATTGTTATTTGCATTTTTTATGCCATTATTTGTTTCTTCACTGACAGTATCTATTACACATCCAATTTTTTTTTGTAATTTGTTTGTACTAGTTAATTTGGCATCATCAATTTTTTAAAATTTTATTTGTTCACTGTATAATATGATTTCTTTTTAATCTTTGGCATCCTAACTTTTTTATCTTAATAAATTGTAGCTAACATACTCTACTACTACTTTAATAAAGATTATGTACAATTTTATACTTACATGACCACTATTTCTTATGCTTGCTTATAACTGTTATTAAAACAGGCAAAACTCTCCATACAATAGTGCCACTCAGTGCAAGCCAGAGTAATCAATGGATGCCAGAAAGCTTGTGCACAAAATCCCTATCTACTGCATACTCACCCAATATCCCCAGACTAGTTTCTAGCTTGTAGCTTTCATCAATGCAACTCTCCAGCACCCACCTTTTACACTGGATTACATTGAGTGGTAATTCTATACTTAGTCTGAAATTTTATCAAGTCCCATGATTTTCTGTAATAAGTGTTACCTTTTCTAAAATTATGAAAAATCTAGTTGGAGGAAGCTTCTTGTTCATCTGACCCATATTCTCAAAAAAAAATTATTAAATTATATGATATTAAATTAACTATATTAATATGAAATTTAATATTGATGTAAGTAATAATTATTAAAATGAAAATGTTTCATTCATTACTAAAATTACAACCTTAATATAATATAATATACATTATCAAATAATAAAAATGAACTGAGTTCATACCCGTATGACTATATAAGTTAATGGGCTTGGATTGAAAACATTAAGGTGTTTTCAGTTTAAGACTCATAGTTTTGTATTTAAATGGAGATAAAACGTGGTTGCTGAAGGGTTGCATTAGATCCTAAGATCTAGATGCAGTGCTCTCAGATCCAAGGCTCCTCACTGAAAAAGGCCATAAGCCAGAAACTAGTCTGGGGATATTGGATGAGTAGGCACTAGATGGGGATTTTATGCACAAGCCTTTTGGCATCGATTGATTACTGTAGCTTGCTATGTGTGGCAATATATATAGTGAGTTTTGCCTGTTTTAACAACAGTTATACACAAGCGTAAGAGGAGGTGGTCATGTGATGTTTATTGGCTTAATAAAAATGACAGATGAATAATATTTAATTAGTAAATACATCACTAAATACAAATGAAACTAATTTATTCCGATAACCATACATATATTACAGTGATGATATAATGGGTATAATATTCACTTTATTACTGAGAGAAACTTACAAAGGATACACTTTTTATACACTTTTTTAAGTAGTGAATATAAAGAAGAAAAAAGTATGAGAGAGAATAAAACTCTAATTACTTATAAAGAGTTTTATTATTAGGTTAAATATTATATGTATTTTTTTTATTTATAATAAATGGTGAAGAAAGTTAAATAATTTTGAAATATTATATGTGTTAAAATCATGAACGTAAAGATATATAGAACCAATACGAGCTATGCATCTCATGTAGGAGCAATATGAATGATCAGATAGTAACTACGATAATATCTGTAAAAGAAAAGTAGTAATAATGATAACAGAGATTAAAAAAAAAATCACTAATTAGATAAATTTTTCTATTTTGGATTATATTTAATAGATTAAAAAATAAAAATGTATCTACAAACCACTTATAAAAATAGTTTTTAATGAAAAGGCAAATTTAAGTTTTAGATAGAAAAATAATTTTTTGTCTCTAAATAAAAGACCAAGAGTCTAAAAAACAATTTTAATAATATAATATAGAAGGGATTCAAACTCAGACTTTCACGTAACCTCAGCTCTCCATGCCATCTCATATTGCTGATCCACCTGATCATAATGAAACAGTAAGATTCGTATTCGAATCTTAAGTTTCACCTTTTTCTGTCGTCTCTCACTGACCGGTCTATCCCGCCCAAATTTAAACTTTTTGGTATCGAATTGTGTGTGTAGCAATATTAAAAATGTATAAATATATGTAGAATTCAGCATAAACACGCACACATTTCTATCTCAAATTAAAGGCAATAAATAGGGATAAAATAATATAATTTAGATTTCTTTTAGTTATATAATTTTGTATAATTTTAATCATTTATTTTGGATTATAAAGTTCGTATTTATTGCTTTGTTTAAATTTCATTTAATAATAATTCTAAAAAAATCTGATGTAATATTTAATTAAAAGTTAAAATAATCTTATGTTTCCTTTTTGTCTTTGAAATTTAAAAGCATCAGTCAGTGATAGATAATAGATTAATTAAAGAAAAATTCCCCAAAATGTAATTAGTAAATGTAAAATGTAAACAATAGAACGGCAGCTTTCTTTAATTAAAAACCAACAAAATGCATTGATTATCCTCAGGGCAGATTAAGTCGAACCTAAAAATACCTTAACAAAAATGTGAAAGATCAAGATAAAAAAAGAGGCCATCTTAGACTTGCTGGAGACACTTACTTAAACTTTAGCTTTGCTCTCGATCACTGAGAGTCTCCAAAATATAAAAATAATTTGTTCCTGCCAAGGTATGACCGAGTAAAGCACCTAGATTATTCTCCATCGGGAGTTGGCCTATCGGATGCCGAACTTTCCATTGCCCATCATAAATTCACCATGAAGATCTGCTGCCTGAAATAAATGAAACAGCTGCTGCTGCTGTGAAATTAAAGGAAATATCTAAATACAAGAAAGACTTGCCACTCGTGAACTTTTTGCTGCTAAACTAATGGAATCAGAAAACTTCTTATAAAACAGGTATCTGTCTGTGTTCAAACTCTAGAGTACTCTAATAACATGCTATAGCTCTTCTTCATATTACTTATCTAAATTGTAAAATGTAAAAACTACCATTTGTATAACTAAATTGAATAATTAAGGTAATGTGTAAATTTCTGTAATAATCTAGCATTAATAATCTAGCATACCTCACTCTATCTTTCTTGGGTGCGTATTTCTATAATCTACATTTCTATCTATAGTTATTATTTAATTATTGCATGCTCATAATTATCTCAATTTTCAAAGTTTAAATCTATGATCACTTAAAACAATGAATGCGTGTCAAAATTTCATTAATATTTACTTTCCTAAATAACTTAACTTTCATATAAATCGACACGCATTCAATGCTTCATTTATTGTAATGCAGGGGTCTACAACTTCGCAAATGGCTGGCATATTAGTTGTAATCATTCCCAGTTTAGATATGTTTTGTATATATTAAATCTTAATGAATAATTCCATCAAATTACATTTCTTTGAGAGTCGCCAACGTTCTTTAGTAAATGTTGATAATGTAGGGCCGAGTTAGAAATCTATTTAAATCTCATCATAATCGTTTATACATTATACATGTGTTACATTTTAGAGATGCGATGACCCATTCCGCCGTGAAATTTCCGGATTCTTCAGGGTTGAAATTAACCCCAGTCGTCCTATACAAGCAGGCATAATGGGTGCTCCCATAGGACTTGACAACGTCATGCAGCCAGCCGGAAAAACTGCGACATGGACCGCTTGTCCCTGGTTATGCTTATGTGACACCTTACTTCATCGGGCCGAGGCAGAGACCAGCCCGACAGTTTTATAAACTCATTCGCGGCATTGCAGTTTCAATATACTGCCATTCCATATCACCTTTCTAAAGCGTACCACATGTTCCTTTACTTAATTTTATTATTCTATATATCACTCCGCCTCTGCATTATCTTCGTAATTCACTCTCAAATAAATGTTTGCCCTTAGTCATAAAATAAATATTTTAATTAAATAAATATATGTCCGCCGCTACTCTTAAATCTTACTTAGACTCTTGCATTGCAAAGGTATAAATTCCCCAAGGCATGCATTAGAAATACTTACTCGAGAATTTTAGGTAGCTAGATTACGCTTTCAAATAAATGAATTCCTTTTGTAAACAAATAAATAAATGTATTCTTTAAAATATAATCATGTCGCAAATCCCGCTAGTGAAGCTTTTAATCCATAAATATTGTTAGTGAATGATTTTATTAAAATGTATTAATAAATAATTTTAAACTATATGTCTGCAGTTACGTTTCATTTATTCGATACCCATTCTATATAATATTTCCTCGATTATGTAAATATGAATGTTTAATTAATATTAGTTGGATTATTGGCTAACTCGAGAATAAAATCATGAATCTCTTGCATATCCCTGACCACCGTGCCTAAAGAAATATTTACTAATGTCACATCAGATGCATTGTTTCGTGGATTGTATTGTGGAACCGATAAACTATGTTCGAACTCAGTACCTCGGGTGGCGTCGCTACTCGATGGTGCTATGGTGGTCGAATTCTGCACTATGTTTACGAGTCACACGTTTTCTGACTGTTACAATACACATGTTGAAAAGATAAAAAATCACCAATATATGTATTTCATGCTAAACCATCAATCATCAGTTGGTCCAGATTACTATCTCCACACATATATACAATCAGTGCTCAGCTTTATATTAAGATAGCCAATCTTAATGGATAGGCCTCAAATTACTTCAACCACAGCTCTTCAGCCATTCATTTGATTGAAAATCTGATGATGAAACATTCAAAACCCACATTAGTGCTAAGGTTGTCATGAAATATGTATATTGGTGATTATTTATCTTTTCAACATGTGTATAATCAGGTGGATCAGCAATATGAGATGGCATGGAGAGCTTAAAGTTGTGTGAAAGTTTGATTTTGAATCTCTTATATATCACATTATACATGTGCAGGTGTGTGTAAGCCTGTACACTGTATTAATTTAAATTTTAATAATAGGAAATGTTTTATCCTGAGAAGAAAATTCATTGTCAAAGTAATACTCATGATCATTGCATTTATTTTTTTAATTTTATAATTCTCCAATAAATCACATAAATTCATTTGAATAAATATTGTAATATTGTCTTATGTTACTTATATCTAACACTCTCTGAAGATCATCAGATTGCTATTTCAGTTATCAACTATTTTTATTAATGAATAACATACATATATCTACAATAACATAAATATAAATGTAATAGAATGTCCATAACCACTAACCAATTAATTAATCAAGCTCACATGTGGCAATAATATATTTTGCAACAACCAATCAAATAATCAAGCCACATGTTGCAAGATGCCAAATATAAAATAATGTATTATTTACATTTGAAGAGATGAAATTGTCCCAATCGTTGGGCAGCAAATGTAATAGAATGTCTTCTTTATGTATGAAAAGATGCACTTGCCTTAAACACTGGGCGGCAAAATGTATTGGAATATCCAATTGCTCTAATGATTGATAGCAAATGTAATAGAACATAGTACACCTAGGTCTTGTTTTATGCAGATTATTTTAATGTGATTTTGAAGTTATGCGATTCATATTTCTTCTTAATATCTTTCATATTTCACTATATTTATTAGATATCAAGAAATTTAAATTATTAATAACTTATTTTGATTTGAAATACTTTTTTTTCCCAAAAATATAATGTTATATTAGCAGCTAACATGAATATGGCCAGAAGCTGTATTTAGAACTTAGCTTCTATGTAAATAATCTATTTATACTAATGAGTAAATAATAATAATAGATTTATACTTACATATAAAAACATCACAATAAATATTCAAAAAATTTAAACTTTTAAAATGTACTTTGTTATATATAACAGAAATAAATAATCTTTTAGATTTTTAAAATAAAAAACGAAGATTTTATAAACTGAAAATAATCTTTCTAATGATAATGTATAATCTTTTTGTTTTGATTGCAATTTCATTTTTTTAATATAAAAACAGAAAACCATTAACACAGCACAAGACTGAAAATGGCGCTAGTTGTACATCACATCACGAATAAAAATAAAGTGGCTAATAGGTTTCTCCGGGTATAATTGCTGAGAGATTCTTGACTTTGTTTAAGGAGAAGCTACAATACATCACATCACATCGAATCTGATTTATTACCAGTTTACAAACAACGCTAGCGATAATGATTAAAATATGTATAAAAAATATAAAATTAAATAGTGTAATAATAAAAAAATTTTAAAAAGTTTGTCTTGTATTAATTTTTTTCAAATATTTGAAATTTTTTATTTGTCATACTTTAATTGCTTATTTTTTTTTTATCGAATTTTAAAGTAATTTTTCCTTATTCCTTTGCTTTTATGCGAATTCTGAAAAATACAGACCATATCCCCCATTTTTCAAGGTAAGTTAAGTCTATTTTTGTGTGATTTTTTTTAATGTGGGTTTTCTGTTGAACCTATCTACCGCATAAAACAAGACCCAGGTATATATGTATAAATAGAAATGACATTACTCTAATAGTTGTGGGCTCACTGAAATGGACAATCTATTTCTATCATCATGTATCTCATGTTTTGATTAATTTTCATTAGAGTATAAATATAACAAAAGATAAATAAATCCAGCCAATGAATATGAAATACAGTGAACTAAGTTATGATGTTTAACTTTATTTAAACAAATTACTAATTTATAAAGTAATTGTTAAATACATATTTAATTTTATATATTGATATATTGTTAACATTTTAACAAAGATTTAATTAATATGTAAATGTAAAATTAAACTGAAATAAATTGATAGAATAGAAGAATGTGCTTTAAAAGGGAACGTTTAACATCAATAAATGTAAGTCTTACTTTAATGTATACTTATGTTAGTCCAATTACTTTTATTATTTTTATAAGGATATATCTTGAATTTTTATAATAACATCCTTGATATTAATTTGAGTTCGAATCCATTTTATTTTGTTTATTTTTTTTAAAAAAATTATTTTTATTTTGCTATGTATATATGGAGAGACCTTCATCCTGCAGTAGTTTGATAATGGTTGATGATGATGATGATGATATGAATGCGTTGCGAATAGTTTTTTTTTCCTTCAAAGAATTGGTATTTAATATACAGTACTTATATATATATATAAATTTTAATTATCTATAAGTGCAATTTTATTGAATATATACGTAAGAAAGAGTTTCTAAATGATGCGTTAAATACATTGAAATTTAATAATAACTCTTGCTTCAACGAAATTGATCAAACTTAATAAGAACTGATTGAACAAGAGGAAAATAAAATTAATAATTGATGGTAAAAATATAAATGAATTACCGCTAAGAAAAAAAAAAAATCCAGATTATTATCTTACTCTAATAAGATTTTAAAACTAATTGATAATTTTTGTTTATATAGTGCAGAATTTATATTCACGTAAAACAAAACTGACATTTAATTTTTTTTTCCCAACAACAACCCCCCCTCCCCAAAAAAAATCTATAAATAATCATGTGATCGTAGGATAAGTAAGTAGATATGATAATTATTTTTATTGTGAACTAAATTTACTACGAAACAGTTTTTAAAAAAATAGGTTGCTATCATGCAATACAAAATCTGTTTATTTTTAACAATAACGCACAAATGCATTTTAGAATTTGAAATGGAATCCAGCATTTATACAAAGAGTAACCCAAACCTAAGGGGACTCTCACTCTTAAATTGATCGACCGCATAGCTACAAAAAAAAAACAGCCTAAATAGACATTTTATCATCATCATCATCATCATCATCAACCATTATCAATCCACTGCAGGATGAAGGTCTCTCAAAGTTCAATCCATCTTCTCCAATCTTTAGCTTCTCTTCTCCACAACACTCCTGCACACTTTCTTATTTCATCCATCCATCTCACCTGTTGTCTCTTTCTGGGTCTTTTACAATCTCTTGGAATCCAGTTTAAGATTCCAATTATCCATTGTTATCATCTCTTCTAGCAATATGTCCAGCCCAACTCCACTTTAGTCTTTTAATTTTTTCAATGAGGTCAGTAACACCTGTTTGTTTGATAAAGGGTTATTTTGTTAAACTAGAAGGAAAGGTTCAGGTTAATTTGGATATTTATATAAGTATAATTACGCTGATTTTTAATTAATGAATAAAAAATAGAATTGTAATATGATTTAGCTTATGCAATAGGTAAGGATAATGACTTCACGATTACCTTTATCATTATCTATTGGACAAGAAGTTACAGAGTAGATTACTTTATTGAATATATTACAAGAAATGTTCTAAAGCTTTTTTTAAAAAAGTAAAACATATTATTACAATTAAAAAGCAGCATATGTAATTATCTTATATATATTCAAGTTTCTTTAGTTTGCATTAGTATATCTATCATTCACTTTAGCTCTATCATTTCACTAACAGCACAGACGTTGCCAATCTCTCCCACTACAAATAGATTATGAAACAATCACTTTATTTTTTAAGTAAGACATGTATAATACAATATAAACATCAAAATCCTAAAGTTAAATTAGTCAATAAAATAATGAAAATTATCCCAAATTAACTGCAAACCAAAACTAGCCAAAGAAAATAAACTCTAAAATGTAACCAGTGATTTCATTGCTACAAGTAGACTTCTCCTCAAGTCTAAAGGACTAAAAGATAACAAATTTATAGTAAATATTACCCACAATTCTGCTTACATCTGACACACACATTTAATATTAAATGAACTTTTAAATAAGTTAATTGTTTCAGGATCATACATTTTAATGATAAAGATTCATTTAATTCATTTTTTTATTTAATTTTTCTCAAAGAAGACAACCGTAGCTTTATCAAAACTAATAATGTGACCCTGTATCTCTTTTTTTTAATATAAAATATAGGAAATTTAATTCTGTAATTTGGTTACAACTCATATGATAAGATTAAAAATAGGATACATTAAATGGTATTCAAAGACGAAAAAAAGTTCAATGATGTTTATTATCTTGTTACAAATCTTCGAGTGTACATGATTATATCATATGCTGCACAAAGATTAACTCATCATTTTACTCAGTAAATGTTGATTCATAAACTATAATTGAGAAATTGAAACCACAATGGACACATAATTCCCCCTCCCATCCAGAGAAGGAGAAAACCAGTGCATGAAACAATCCCCTCATACCCTTATCCCAGTTGCCTCCCATAGCACTAGGATTTAGGCCCCAGGGACCCTCAATCCCCAGATTCTCCCATCTAGGCAGCAAAGATGAGTGAAACTGCAGTTCCAATTCAAGATAATTGTTGATTTACACAGTGGAATACAAAATTCCAACTACCATGAATAACATCATCACCATCATCCCAGAAATGAGAAAATCTATGCCAATAATGATCCCCTCACACCCTCAGCCCAGCCGGCCTGAAAACTGACCTGTATCTCTTTCATGAATATACAAAGCAGAACTGAGATATTTATTTCTAACCTTACTTTTAGGTAGCTTTATTCTTTCATTTAAGCGCAAACTATTCTGACCTATATATTTCTCCTTACAAAAATAATGGATAATATATAGTAGTCCAGGAATAATTTTTGTATTAAAAATTTCCTTTGTATTATTTAATAAATTATTCAAAGTAATATCCCTTTTCCAAGCAATTTTCTCATTTCCAAACAAATTACTATTTTTGCATACAATTTTATAAGAAGACAATTTAAATGGCAAAGAAATAAAATCATACTTTTTTATCCTTTACATTATTACAAATATTACTACTGTTAAATAAAATACTTTAAATAAATTTATCAGAGTAGCCAACACTCAAATAATCTTTATAAAATTGATCTTTTTAAAACAGTCAGTTCTTTCAAATTATTTAAACTCATTTCTATAACAATAATTTCTTAAAGCAACTACTTTATAAGATACAGATTGATCGTTATTTTTTATAGATTCCTCTGCAAAAAATTAAGTACTGAAAAAGAATTTGTACAGAAAAAGTTTGACTCTGTATTCAATTCAAATCAACATGAAGCATTGTGGGAAATCCAAACGGTAACTGAAATATTATTTAAGTAAAATAGGACTCTTAATTCAATAATAAAAAAAACTTCATAAATATTACCAAAATCACACTTCTTGAATCTTTCTTTTTTTGATTGTCCATTCCCCGTTCTGAATAGCAACCTGAATAATATTTCATATGCTTAGCTACAATTCAATTTTTTTTGGGTAATCATATGAAAATATTTGTCAAGGTTTTCAAAAAACATGCTAAGACTGCAAATTTTATTTACCACATATAAAAAAACACTGATAAGATTGTATACAAAATTTAAACAACTTCATATTCAGATATTACTGTTTAAAAGTTGTCTGAAAAGTTTGTGCATGACCAGAAGCTATAAAGAAGAAGTATATATAGAATATTATCAATTTGTATAATACCTACTTAAAAAAAGAGAACTAATTTATTTTTCACATAAACTTCTCTATTATTATTAAATACTTTTAACTCAAGCTATAACCTGTATCAAATTTGCCTTGAAAGTTTTATAATAGTCAAGCAATATCTTTATTTTTCCAATAGAGGGACCTCTCAAATCACAACATAAGATAGTGACTTCTATAAAGATAAGAGCAGCCATCTTATCATTAACCTAAATTTCCACTTATATAAGCCAATCTAAAGCATCTTGATTATAAGTCGCTATCTTGTGTCATGGTTTGAGAGATCCCTCTATCGGCAAATAAAGATATTGCTTGACTATTATAAAAATTTTAAGGCACATTTGATACAGGTTATAGCCTGTCTTAAAAGTATTTACATATAATTCCTGTGTGTTTAATAAATAATTACAACTTTACAATAGGTTATATATTTCCAGTATAAACATCGTAATATTAACTCATTATAAGTCGTAAGATTTTGCATAGGTTAACAGGTATAGGAAATGGTGGACTTAAACAGGGAGAGAATAACAACTTCATGCTCCCAAATCAAGATGCTTCAGATAGGCCTATATAAGTGGACATTTAGATTAAAAATAAGATGGCCAATCTTATCTTTATAAAAGTCGCTATCTTGTGTTATGATTTGAGAGGTCCCTCTATCAACAGAATAAAGATTGCTTGACTATTATAAAAATTTCAAGGTGCATTTGATACAGGTTATATCTTGCCTTAAAAGTATTTACATATACTTCCTGGGCGCTTAATAAATAATTACAACTTTATATTATTATTATAACTTTCATGAAAAAAAAGTCATTTAATATATTATATCATGAGTGTAATATACCTAATTTTTGTCTTTTTAATTTTGTTAAAATGTTTATTTTTACCTTTTTTTGCTATATTTTTCATGTACATATTATTTAATGATAAAAAAAATTTCAAATATGGAAAAAGATTTAATAGAGTGAGAGTAATTCAAACCAATGTCACATGATCCTAAGATCTATGTGCAGTGCTCTCAGATCCAAGCTCCTCACAGATGAAAGCCACAAGCTGGAGACTAGTCTGGGAGTATTGGATGAGTAGGCACTAGGTAGGGATTTTATGCACAAACCTTGTGGCATCCATTGATTACTCTGGCTTGCACTGAGTGGCACTACTGTATGGAGAGTTTTTCCTGTTTCAAACCAGTGCAAAGCATTATTTAGCTTTCATAATAACGTAATCTTGTTTTAGAAAAATTATGTATAAAGATTTGAAATGTGTTACTGATTTTTTAATACAAATTTACTATAGTTCAGTATTACATTTATTTAAAGAAGATGAAATCAGACATTTTATTTTATATATTAGATTTACAGATTTTAAGGTGTAATTTAAAAAATATATTATCTTAAGATATAGTAAAAAAATATATGATTGAGTTTTAAATTATTTCTAAAGAAATTTGGAGGATTTAATGAAAAGATCTTTCTATATTAAAACAAATTGCCTGATAAATAATAAATAATAGACATATATAATAAAATAAAAGATTTGCATACAAATATCTGTATTATACACCATATAAAATTAAGATTTCAAACTAAATGCCCTTACTAATTCATGAAATAAAAATTATTTAGACTTAATGCACAAACAAGTGTGCATGAGAATATATATATAAACTGATGAGAATACCATTTCTAAACATTACTCTGGTTGGCATAGGGTGGCGCTACTGTATGGAGAGTTTTGCCTGTTTAATATCATTTCTACCAATTTTTAATTTTTTAAAAAGAGAAATAAAACTCATAGAGTTATTAATATATGATTTAATAGTTGAAATTGTAGGTTTTATGGAATCAGATAAATATCTAACTAAAATATGAGTAGGAGATCCTAATTCACTACTATTAGTCAAAGAGAGCTATTTGCTTTATGAAATTTTGGGAATCCATAGAATGTTTGACCCACATAAGATATTCACAAGGAATTATTTTATTTTTTATTTTCATTTGATTATTTATTAATAATTACTTTAGTTCTTTTTTCTAAATAAGTAGTATGATTTTTTTTTATTTTTTTAGAAATTTTATAATTTAATAGAGGTAGGATTTTATTATTGTACATGTTATGATTGTTAACTGCAGTAGCATTATCTTTATCAACCAGAATTATAATAATTGATTTGTCTGATTGTCTTCTTTGAAATACACCTGGGTCTCGTTTTATGCGGATTATTTTAATGCGATTTTGAAGTTATGCATTCATGTTTCTTCTTAATATCTTTCATATTTCACTATATTTATTAGATATCAAGAAATTTAAATTATTAATAATTTATTTTGACTTGAAATACTTTTTTTTCTTCAAAAATATAACGTTATATTAGCAGCTAATGTGAATATGGCCTGAAGCTGTATTTAGAAACTTAGCTTCTATGTAAATAACCTACTTATACTAATGAGTAAATAATAATAATGGATTTATACTTACATATAAAAATATCACAATAAATATTCCAAAAATTTAAACTTTTAAAACATATTTTGTTATATATAACAGAAATAAATTATCTTTTAGATTTTTAAAATAAAAAACGAAGATTTTATAAACTGAAAATAATCTTTCTAATGATAATGTATAATCTTTTTGTTTTGATTGCAATCTCATTTTTTTAATATAGAAACAGAAAACCATTAACACAGCACAAGACTGAAAATGGTGCTAGTTGTACATCACATCATGAATAAAAATAAAGTGGCTATCAGGTTTATCTGGGCATAATTGCTGAGAGATTTTTGACTCCGTTTAAGGAAAAGCCACAATACATCACATCACATCAAATCTGATTTTTTACCAATTTACAAATGAACGCTAGCGGTAATGATTAAAATAAATACGAAAAATGTAAAATTAAATACTGTAGTAATAAAAAAAGTAAAAAAAGTTTGTCTTGTATTAATTTTTTTCAAATATTTGAAATTTTTTATTAGTCATACTTTATTTGCTTATTTTTTAATGGAATTTTAAAGTAATTTTTTCTTCTTGCTTTGCTTTTATGCAAATTCTGAAAATTACAGCACCTATCCTCCATTTTTCAAGGTAATTTAAGTCTATTTTTGGGTGATCTTTTTTAATGCGGGTTTTCTGTGGAATCTATCTACCACATAAAATGAGACCCAGGTGTATTAAAAATTAATAAAAATGATATTTTCATCAGCTTTGATGTTGTTTCTTTATTTAAAAATGTTTCATTTGATAAAGTTTTAAATGCAATTTCTCAACATTGCAATTTTCCAGACTATATTATTGCTTTAGCTAAACAATGCCTTTCAAACATATATTTTATATACAATGGGCAACATTACAGACAAACTCTTGGTACTCTTATAGACTCATCAGGAGTAATATGATTTATTTATGAAAAATATAGAAACTTGTGCTTTAAAATTAACACCTAAAATCTCTTATTTGGCTCAGATATACAAATAACATATTCATCACATAGCAACATGGTAGAAATAAATTATATAATTTTTTCTTACATTTAAATAAGTATGATTTGCACTAAATATGCATGAATACACAAAGCTGACTTTTTAAAAAAAAAATTATATATGCGAGTCAAGATGAGCACTTTCAAGGGACCCAGCCCTCATAGTCGTAGCCGAGTTGCAACTAACGAAACTAGTAATGCACATTTATGCAAATGAATTTATGTATTTCATTTCTTGGATATATTGTAGCATGTGTCTTTTCTGTTGATGGTGTGATTGTGCCTAGCAATAAAGTAAGCCTCTTTGACTTTTCTTTTTAAGTCGTGGCGTTCTCTATAAACAATTACAGGGACAATCTGTCTGCAATCATACCCTACTGAAATGCGATACTAGGTGAAAACTGAGTTTCAAGATGGGTCTGTGAGTGCTTTGTTGTAATAATATACATTTTGAGACAGCCATGTAGATAGAGAGGCTCTGGTTTCACCGATGTATGAGACTTGACAATTTGCCAAAGGTCAGGCAATATTGTACACCACTTTTTAAATAATATTCATCCTCTTATTAAATTCACAATGGAGACAGCATCTGATACAAAACTCCCCTTTCTTGATATACTCACCACAAGGAAACAAAATAATCTATCACTTTTAGTTTTTTAAAAAACTACTCATCATCATCCAACTTAAACTTTTTTGTAGCCAAAATTCTTTTTACTAAAGGAATTAAACTATTAAATAAGTCACATATAAAAGAAGAAATAAAGCATATCATTGGTATTTTATTATCTAATGATTATAATAATAAATTATTCACCAAGTCTTAATTCAAGCCCAAAATAATAAAAAAAAAAAACAAAAAAAAAAGACTATTAGCGTTGTCAAAAATTTAGTAACATCATAATCAAACCTAAAGAGTCATTCCCTCTTGAGATTTACAGAGTTTATAAAATTTCATGTGGAATTCATAAAGATTCTTATACATCAGTACTAGAAGAGATAAGTATGCTGATGTAGTTAAACAACACCCATTACCACCACTCTCATTCCATGCTATGGATTCAAATATAATATTGATTTTTCTAATACCAGAATCCTATCCAGATGTGACATTCTCTACTAATTTAAGATCAAAGAAGCCATTGAGATACTAAAAAGACCAAATTGTATCAGTAAATGTGATGATGTACACAAACTTCCTTTTATTTAGAAGAATTTTTTTTAAAAAAAATATTACTCTAAAAGTTTTCTGACTTAAATTAATGTTTGCTCCAAAGACTATTAGTCTTTTGAGAAGGTGACCTAAGATAACAACTAAGAAATGCAAATTTTTAAGTGCATTCTAAAAAAAATTATAAAATGCATATGGAGTTTTGCTATATGGAGTAATACGGGTCAATGTGCCAATAAATAAATTGCCAAGGTTGTGACCATATAGATGATTTGGACACAATAAAATAATGAATTAATCATTTTAAGAAACTAAAACAATACTTATTATTTTGTGTTGTTGAAAATGCTAAACGTCTATAAATTACCAAGGATTATTTATCGAAATAAAGTTTGAATATTTAAAGAAAAAGAAATAAGTTCTTGGGATTACTATACTATGGAAAAATATAACTTCATGGATTTTTCTTCACATGAATTTAACAAAGGAACTCTAAGATAACTGAATTCTAGGTGAGGGATTTTGTTTAATATTTTATCTTTAATTCAAAAGGTCATATGTCTTACTTATTTTATAGTTACTGGTATTGTTATTGTTTTAAAGTCATTTAATGCATAATTTATCCAACACATGCATATTGTGGATTTACCATTGTGAAGAAAAACTTTTCTTTCCATTCTGTATTGAAATTGTATATCTTTCTTTTTTTACACTTGTTTCAGACATTACACCCCTTTTCTAAAATATGATAAAATACTGTTTTAAATAAACTGTGTGTGTGTGCATATATATATAAGAAAATATATATAAATGATTAACTAGAAATAAAATTTAAGCAATTCAAAATAAAATTTAAATAATTATAGTAAACTTTTACTTAATGACTTGCTTTCACTCCTTTATAGGGGATCATAAATATAAAATTGGAATAATCAATCTAAATAAAATTGAAACAAACAACTAATTATATTTACAGTTATTTAATTATCAACCCAGCTTTAATCTCTTATTGAGACCTTTTCAAGATATAAAATTTTATACATCACATGACTTATTAACTACATTTACTCCACTTATCAGACATTGTTTTACCTTCAACACTATAATTAACATCACACATATAAATGCATAAACAAATGATATAAAATAAATAATAAAATTGGAATATATATAGAATAAAAAGATGACTGTTATTTGGAATAAGTAATATGTTTTTTATAAAATGACAATTATATGACACCGATTATCTTATTCATAATACTAATGATTACTAAGCAAACTTAAACAGATTAACAATTTTCTTTTGTATATATATAAAAGACATATTTTGTGGGTTCATCCGTGTTAAAAAGCTTTAAATATTGATATACCAACATTTCAACTTGATCACACAAGTCATCTTGTGTGATCTAGTCGAAACGTCAGTATATCAATATTTAAAAGTTTTTAACATGGATGAACCCACAAAATATATCTTTTATATATGCAATTCGTAAAAATCTTCATATCAATATATACATATATTGTAATGGAAAGGGATTTTACCTGTTATAATAATAGGTTAGTTAAGTCATTACCATTCACAAGAGAGTCTATCTTGAATGCTTGCACCTATATACCTACATTCATTATTGGGAGATGAGGGGTTAATACTCAAATACGTGTTCACTCATCTCATCCTTATCATCTTTTGTTTCCATTATTCACCTTATTCCCAGGTTTTAAACTCATGGAGAATCTGCACAGTCATCTAGTTCAGAGTGTATTAATATCACTTAAAATGTGGATGTGCATGAACGTGTTTAGTCATGTGAGGATGGGTGTGGATATGTAAAACCTTATAAATGTGTAAAAATATAGGTAACATATATGTGAAGAGATATGACTAACTGAAAACTTAATATAGAAAAATACACTGCGAGTTTTAATTTAAGCACTCATATATATTTTTAACAAATATATTTACAATAAGAAACATTTTAATAACAAAATTTATAACAACATATAAAATATTTTTAATTATTATTCCAAACTCTTATTTCATACAAAAATAGCCATTTGATATCCATATTAACATAAATAAAATTTATTTTATACTTATGATTGTTTAAATCATTCTTTTTTGCTACATCATTATATTGGAATTATAATTTATAATAGGCAAAACTCTCTTCATACAGTAGTGCCATTCTAAGCAAGACAGAGTAGACAATGGATGCCAGAAGGCGTGTGCATAAAATCCCTATCTAGTGCCATAAGCCAGAAATTAGTTTGGGGATATTGGATGAGTAGGCACTAGATAGGGATTTTATGCACAAGCCTTTTGGCATCCATTGATTACTCTGTCTTGCTTAGAGTGTCACTACTGTATGGAGAGAGTTTTGCCTATTATAACAACAGTTATGAGTAAGCATGAAAGATAGTGATCATGTGTGTTTTAAGGTTTAATACCAATACTGCCTTATAGGAAGGTGGTGGCTATGGTTGGGTAAAAGAGCCAAAGAAACCAAAATGTATGGGTGCTGAACTGAGTTCAGACCCATAAGACTATTTGAGCTATTGAGCTTAGATTGAAAATATCTGTGTGTTTTCAATTTTATTCTCATAGTTTAGTAGTTATGTAGAGTTAAAGGGTGGCTGCTGGAGGGTTGCATTAGATCCTAAGATCTAGGTGCAGTGCTCTCAGATCCAAGGCTCCTCACTGACGAAGGCCATAAGCCAGAAACTAGTTTGGGGATATTGGATGAGTAGGCACTAGATAGGGATTTTATGCACAAGCCTTCTGGAATCCATTGATTACTCTGTCTTGCTTAGAGTGACACTACTGTATGGAGAGAGTTTTGCCTATTATAACAACAGTTATGAGCAAACATGGAAGATAGTGATCATTTGATGTTTTAAGGAATTATAATTTGTTTTATTTTCATTAACTTGATAGGTTAAATTCATATCAGTCATATTGGTTATATGGGACTCCCCTATTATATAATATAATTATATAAAAAGACAGTAAAGATCATTTGTAATATAAATAATTAGTTGAGTATACTGAAAACATTTAATTAAAATGTTAGTATGAACAATACTGGCATAAATGTATAAATGTTGAAAATAAATATATATTAGGTAAAACTTACCTTTCCCTTGGTGATGATTGGATTTGTAATCAAACAAGTACTCATCGTAACTTATATTTTATTTTACAATAATGCAATAATATCTATCCATCATGTTTTAAGCCAATAAACATCACATGATCATATTATGTATTGACAGTTATTTCTCCCCTTTTTGTATCCATATTAAAAGAAAGATCTGAACATGAACATTTATATAAAATATATAATTAAATAAAATTCATGAAGTCAACCTAAATGTAGTTTTAAAGTTCCTAAGGAAAAATATCGTAATAAATTTTCACTAATTCGTTTCGGGTATAGATGATACAATATAAGTATCTAGAACATTCAGTAAGTCACATATACCTTCTGTCCTTGGATCTTCTGCTTTGTATTTTAGAGTTGTTTGATCCATTTATTAATGTTAACTTGAATTTTTGTAGCACAGATGTTAAATGCTAGGTCAATTTCATCACAGTTCTGATAATTATAGCTTCATGAATGACAACTTTCTTTTCCCGATATCGCTATGTAATTAGCAATGCATGGTTGTCTGTATTATTTATATAATTTTATTAGAATCTTCTTGATGAAACAACAGCAATATTTTACTATTAAATCTTCTTAATTAAAGCTAATTCAATCTATGATTTAAAATTATAAACATTTTGGAAATTCTAATAATTTGAATTTAATTTTGAAGATTTCACTTTTGAATTCCTCAGTTGGCTAGTTTTAATTCTATATGCTTTTTATTACTTTTTTGAATATTCAAATGGTTGTTTTTATTACTGTTTCACCTCAATGGTGGATGCTATTTCTATTTGAATTGCCAATTCAAATTCTCTGCTTAATTTTCAGCCGATGAGAAAATTTTATCTGAATTTGGAGAAGAAGCTCGTTGGTTTTTATATTTTCCTATTATTAATAGAAAGATATTCTATTAAAGGTAATTTTAGTAATATTAAGTTCTGATTTTGATTTAAGTCCATTGTTTACATCATTATTAGTGATTATTATATATAGATAATATGTTAATAATAATACAATTTTTATTTGTTGTTTCTTTCCTTTAAAGTGATTTTATTCCTTGCTTGCATTTACTCTATCCAATCATATTACTTTCATATTGATGTAGGGTATCAGAGTTACATCACAATTAATAAGATAATTTTAATAAAGGTTAGTTGTCATGAATGCATTTTATAGTTTAATTCAAATATGAATTTATTGTATAATTAAGTTGGCATTTAAATGTATATAGCAACTAATGGTTTCTCAATTATAGTGTTTCATTTTTATTAATGGAGTGTTTAGTAGATAATGTTATTACATGGGGTCTTGCATTCAAATTAGGCCAAGAAGGGTATGTAAATGATACTGGAGTATTGTAAGAGCCACACCTTACAATATATTGTCTATTGAAGATAACAAATATTTTCTTTGTGGTGAAAATGTGCAATGTCTTAGCATCATATTATAGTTAAAACAAATAGAACATTTTAAAATAAATTATTCCAAAAACTATTAAACATATTAATTAATATATTATTTATTTTGTAAATGAAATTGTTTTATTTATTAAATATGAGTTAATTGTCTTATTTGATTTGGTAGATATATGATATAATAACAATAATAATTTAAAATCTTTTTGCAATCATAAATATTTAAAAGTCATTTAACAAATTAATATAGACTTTACACTTTATTAAAATTCAGTAATTATCAAAGGTGAATCTAATGTTTTCATAGACACCAATTGGTATTATTCAAACATAAAAAGCTAGGCGATTAAATATTGATACAAATTTTATATATAATTTATCAAGTTTAAATAATTTTATTCATTATTTCATATCATTATAAATTTTAGAACATAATAATAAAAGGGTTATTTTGTAAATTAATCCTGATATAAATTATTACTTAATCTTGTGTTAAAGATTTGTAGAGATCCCTACTATAGCATCTACTTGCATAGTCTTAAAATTATAGCCTTAATATATATTACATATATAATGAGCATGCCATATGCGCTTAACAAATTATTAATTAATATATCCATTATTAATTTTAAAATGAATTATTGCTTGTTTTGTGTATTACAATTTTTGGTCTCTAATTGATTTTGGTATTTGTTTAATAAATAAATATTATTAATAGATTTTTAACTTTGTTCCAGTATAGATATTGGCTTACTTTATTGGTAGGGCTTAAATAAAATTATTGCTTAAATTTATCCGTTACAGATTTAGCTTGTTCAATTTGTGTAACCCTATTCATTTTAGCTGGTCCATTTATACTGTTAAAAATCTGGTGTACCCAAAGACCTAAAGCATCTCTAAAAGGACTTGTCCATTCTATTCCATCCCACTATATATTTACAATTACTCTTTATAATTAGAGTTTTATAGTAATTATAACATCTATTGTCATGTTCTTAATGCGAGTTGAACATGGATTATTTTTTACTATCGAAAAATGTTGTCAAGTTTAGAATTTTTTTAGGGAGATAACTTATAGACAACTTAGCTACCACATAATTATTGGTTGGTAACTTATCATTTAACTATTTTATCACTTAGATATGTCAGACGATATTTTTGAAATTCAAAATGGAGGTGATCGCGTATTTATTGACTTTCTTTGGAGAGATTTTGAAGAACCACTACTATGCAATGGGCTATTTAAATTGATTTTACTGTATATTGGGGATAGTTATCTTTTTCACAAGCATGTAGTCATTTGTATCGGTTGTTTGAGATAATGTGGAAAACGATTATATAAGAATCATTCAGTACACTGAATGAATAGGCTAATTTATATAGTAGTAATAAATATTGATCCTATCTTGAAATAATGAAAATTCAAAACAATCAATTGACATTTTAATCCATTTTATTAAGTTTACATCGAATATTTTGTAAAATTTTATTAAATCGGATAATATAAAATATCCGATAGAAAACTACAGTAATTAATTTTGAAATATCTGTCATTTTTTAAAATGGGTATTGAATCCTTATAGTCTAGTGATATGAATAATATTGTATATATATAATATGTTTATTACAAAACTGAATTAAATAAAAAGAAATTCGGAAGAAATATTGCATTATTTTTGGATTTTAAATCCTCATCATTTCTGATTACTTCTAATGTCTCTGGAGATCTTTTCTTAATAGCTTTTTCTTGCTATTTCTTCAATCCTCTGAATTCATCATTTTTAAAACTGTTTTCAATATACATTTGTTTTTGTTTAAATAATAATAATAATGAAAAACTGACATTTAAAAATAATCATGAATTAAAAAACAAACCGTACACATAGGTAAAAAAAGCTCTCTGGAGATTATAGTTTTTACATAATTATGATTTATTTTAAACTTACTAATTTGTACTTGTTAAAAATTATAATTTTAAAATACGAAATCTATTTAGATAAAATGTTACACTGAATATTCATTCTATTACTAATATTGTATTCATGAATGAAATATCATATTTCAAAGGAAATGGGGTGTTAGTTGTTTATGATATATGTATTAACAAACAGACAGCTGTTGATTTTACCACGCATAGATGAAAGATAATCAGCGCTAACATTTGTATCTATTGAAGGTAATTAGATTTGTTGTTAAAGTGATTAGATTTGCATAGCTTATTAGTTTTTAATCATCTTTTAATATTTTCATTAATTATCAGAAATTTTAATTGCACTTACGTAAACGATATCTTAATAATTGAATGTATTTAATTTATATCCAAAAGAACTAATTACTGAAAATGAATTCTTGTCAATCTATGACCATAAGAGTACGTTCTAAAACTTGTAATAGTTAATTAAATTTCCTCATGTTTTCAATTTTTTTTTTCATGATAATAAAACAATTTATATTCAGTTTTATACTTGATAACTACATAATACAAATTGTATATTCTTTTTTTAAAAAACAATTTATTAATTAAAAACTGTTACTTATTAAACTAATACTATAATATAGCAATAAAAACTAGTTTTTTGTTTGAGTATCTTTTTATTATTAATCATTACTATTATTAAATGACAGAATTGTATGTTAATTATTTGTTTTAGAATTATATTAGGTTATCCATTATTTGAGATCTTTTTTCCTTCTAAATATAGATTAGCACTTTTATTCTCATCTAAGATCGATTGTCTTTATAGTTGCAAACTTTTGTAGAGTTTGGAAAAATAACGTAAAACAGCTTTTAACTTAGGTCTCTGGCAAACAAGTTCTCTTTAGCAATTTTTTTATGAGAAGTAGTGGAGAAGGCAATAATGGATTGTCAAATGGTGGATAATAATAGTTTATGGATTTTTTTTTCCAGCTAACAATAGTTTTATATAATTTAACTAATAATAAGATGGCTGATTTGGTAGCCACGAGTTGATTACCTTAAAAAAAAAATCTAGCTTGCTTAAAATTTGAAATTTTTTTGAAGGTTTATTCAGATTTAAATTTTTGGTTTAAGGCTTGGATATATTCTTATGTTTATGTTTAATAAATGAATTATTTTCATTAACATTAATCTAACTTTGAATCTTAAGTATACTTCTTAGAATTAGAAAATTTAGCATTTTTGAAAAGCTTCTTTGAACATTTTATTTTTAAATTTAAGAAGAAATTGATTACATTAAAAAAATAATGAATAAATGTATTTTAAAATAACTTGTATATTCAATTAATCTAATAATTAAATACACAATTGAAATACAAAATGTGATTATATTATTATCAAATATTACATTATTAGTAATTATCATAAAACATTAACTGTCAAAGGTTTGAATCTGAGTGAAGGTGTATATATTTTTTAGATTGCAGATTTTCTCTAAGTTTAAAATATTTTTTAAATAGCATGCATATAGGTTAACCTAGATATAATCTAATTATTAGTGGCTATGAAGATCTAAATATCTTTTGCTAAAGAGTAAATACAAAAAAGATATCACACAATCAGTTAACTTAATAGACGTAAAACTCTAACTTGTCTTGTAAATACTATTTTGTTTATTATTTCTTTACAGAAATGATTCTGGAGAGGTTTTGAATCTGTTGTAGATTATTATTGGATTTTTTAATATTTACCTTTGTCCACAATCAAATTCTACTGACATTTTTCTTATAGTATTTCAAGAGAATCAAAATTACAAAGGAATTTTTAAAACATAAAGTGAGAACATGTTACCAATACATGACCCAGTAGCTACAAATAATATTCCAATTTTATTCATTTACATATCTCAAATTTCATTACTCAGTTATTTTAATAAGATGATAGGATACTTTCAAATAATCCTCAATATTCTATTATTTTAGTTAGAAGTCCTAATTCTCATTTTAAGAAAATTATTATATTATTTATGAGAAGGCATTTTTTTTTTTTTGAAAATAAGAATTTTTATTAAACAAGGCGAAACTCTCCATATAGTAGTGCCACCCTGTGCCAACCAAAGTAATCAATGGATGCCAAAAGGCTTGTGCATAAAATCTTTATCTAATGCCTACTCATCCAATATTCCCAGACCAGTTTCTGGTTTGTGGCCTTCATCAGTGAGGAGCTTTGGATCTGAGAGCACTGCACCTAGATCTTAGGATCTAATGCAACCCTCCAGCAACCACCTTTTATCTCTACTTAACTACAAAACTATGAGAATGAAATTGAAAACACAATAATATTTTCAATCTAAGCTCAATAGCTTATATAGTCATATGGGTCTGAACTCAGTTCAGTACCCATACATTTTGGTGTCTTTGGCTCTTTAACAACCATAGCTGCCACTATCCTGTTAGGCAGGATTGGTATTAGACCAATAAACATCACATGATAACCATCTCTTATCCTAGCACATAATTGTTATTAAACAAGGCAAAACTCTCCATATAGTAGTGCTCTAAGATCCAAAGCTCCTCACTGATGAAGGCCATAAGCCAGAAACTAGTCTGGGGGTATTGGATGAGTAGGCATTATATAGGGATTTTATGCACAAGACTTCTGGCATCCATTGATTACTGTGGTTGGCACAGGGTTGCACTACTATATGGAGAGTTTTGCCTTGTTTAATAACAATTATATGCTAGTATAAGAGATGGTGATCATGTGAAGAATTTTTATTATTATATATGTTTTCAAATATTTTTCTGTACCTGATACTTTAATTCTCTGGATTAATTTACTTTCTCAGATACTTCATTTTAACTGTGTGATTATTATCACTGTGTTAGGTATAAAAACACTTATTCCTAAATCAATGATTTGATTAAAAACAGATTCAAACATTGTTTAATTAATAGCCTTAACATTTAGAACATACAGTAAGCTTATGTAATATACTTATTATTTATTGAACAAATACGAATTTATCCAAAGTACTTTTCTAGAATGATTATCATTTTTTATCTCTTGATAAAGCAGTCCATTTAAATTTTAGGATAGCATTATTATTTGAAGATTCTAAAGCTTTAGAAGTTGTAATTTCATTTTGAAGTGATAGTTTTTCCATTCTGTTTTTTATGCCAAAATACCCCCCCCCCCATTGTTATTAAATATAGTCTACTCACTTTTGCTACTAACAAAGCTCTGGTGTTTGTAAATTTCCAGTTATTGTAGTAATTTTTTTTATATATTCCCCTCTCCTTATATTGGTGATTATTTATGTTTTCTAAATGTATGTGGTTATGTGTATCAGTAGTATGAGATAGAGTGGATAGTTGAATGATGCTTGAAAGTGTGTTCAAATATCCTATATTTAAAAGAGATTTTTTTTTAACTTGATATTTTATTCATAAACATTCTAACATTTTCTTAATCTAATAATCTTCAGTATTAAACAGATGAAAAAAAGTATTAAGACAGTAATTGAAAGTTTCAATAAATATAAAAAGTGTCTAAAAAGTTTTAGAATCAATATAAAAAAATATGTTTTGTGGCGATATTAAATAAAAAATTAGAATCCAAGATGATAGATAGATAAGCTAGATTTAAGATATATCCTAACATTAGCTCTACTGTTCACAAGGCAGTGTCTATAGAATGGAGTGAGACAAATTAATTACAACTGAATACCAAAGTAGAAGATTTATTTGGGACTGATAATGTGTGTTATCAAGAGAATTTAGTAATATGATATACAATTTTGATTGATTGAAGAAATCACACAACTTTTCAGAAAGAAATCCGTGTGTGTAAATTTAAAAAATCAGATATATTAATTTTTAACAGGTTTAAAGTTTATATCTGTGCTAAAGATAATCTCTAGTTTCGAAAATGGTTAGTAATAATCATTAGTGTATTTATCTGAAATGGATGGCGTCAAAGTTGTGAGTGGAGGAAGTTTGACAGTGGTAAATGTGACATTTTGCTCTAGATAAATACTTTGCTTATAATAGAGATATATATGAGAGATAGTGACCTGGACCAACTGATGAGTGCTGGTTCAGCACGAAATGGATCTTGGGGTCATTTGTCTTTTATTATATCTTTATTTATATGAATTTAAAAAGAATGGGGAAGTATGGAGGTGTTTCTTATATCTATAAATATTTAAGATTGCGCTAATAAGAATATTGCTAATAAAAACTGATGACGTCATTCAAAAAATAATATTGTTTTGTAAACTGATCTTTTTATGCTTCGTAAAATAAATCAATTCTTCCTAACTATCTCTCTTACTAATTTAAATTACTAAAAAAACTCATTCATTTGAAATAAGTTTTATATTTTAGAATTATCAGTCTTTAAATGATGATGAGTTTTTATATTATAGTGCTTGTTTCTGTAATCCAGATATGGAATTAATCTCCAAAAATTTTGGGGAAAATCAGGTAGTTGCTTTCAATGTTTACATAACTTATGATCTTAATAGTCAACACTTTACAGTTAGCTTTTATGTGTGGTCCTTCATCAGACTCTGCAAATGAATATCTATCTTCCCTAAAATTATTTCATTCTAGTTAATCTGGATTATAGTTTAACAATCATTCTTCATATGAACTGAACAATTTCATTTTTATAAATATTTTTTATATTGGTACATGTAATCTAATTAAGTTTTTCTGTTGATAGTTTTTATCATTTAACTTTTAATGCTTTATAACTCCTTGTACATTTTTTTTCTTTTCACCATGATGTTGTAAAACTCTGGCAAGTAGATCTCCATGATTTCTCTATTTTATTTTAATCTCAAATATGGTCGCCCTTAGTTTCTCTTTCTTAATCCAAACAAGCATTAACAATTTTTACTCTTTATAATCAGATTTTACACATATCCAAACAATGATTATTTTAGTCTTCACAGTTGATAGATTATAATGAATAATGTGATGAATATTTTTAAGAAAACACATTTATGGTTTTTTTTTTCTTACTATCAGAAATTCTAGCCAACATCATATTTCAAAAGCATCTAATATTTTATTTATATATACATGTAGTCTAATAATCACAACCATAAATCATCAGTAGACAAATTAGTGTATGGAAGTTTTCCCTTATGTTTTATGAAAATACTTCTACTTCTGAATATTTGGGCTAAATCTTATGTCTTCTTTGGTAAAGCAATTCAATGATGTAAAATTTAGATTCTGAAAAAAGACAAAGATATCCACTGCTTTTATTTTTTTTATTTATTTAAACTTCTTTTCCTTTTTACTTCATTAGAAATAAAAATCCAGTTATTTCTTCTACACTTTTTTTATATTTAGTACAAAATTCTTATAATGTTCTTTATCACTTTATATATTAAACCACTAAACATCACATGATCACCATTTCTTATGCTTGCGAATAACTATTATTAAACAGGTAAAACTCTCCATACAGTAGTGCCACTTAGTCAAACCAGAATAATCAATGGATGCCAGAAGGCTTATGTATAAAATCTCTATCTAGTGCCTACTCATCCAATATCCCCAGACTAGTTACTAGCTTGTGGCTTTCATCAATGAGGAGCTGGGATTGAAAATATTTTTGTGTTTTTAATTTTGTTCTCATAGTTTTAGAGTTAAGTAGAGATAAGATGTGGCTGGAGGGTTGGATTAGATTTTAAGATCTAGGTGTGGTGCTCTCAGATCCAAGACTCCTCATTGATAAAAGCCACAAGCAAGAAATTAGTCTGGGGATATTGGATGTGTAGGCACTAGATAGGAATTTTATGCACAACCCTTCTGGTATCCATTGATTATTTCTGGCTTGCACTGAGTGGCACTACTGTATGGAGAGTTTTGCCTGTTTTAATCACTTTATATATAATATTGCACTGCTAATAAAACCATTTGGCGAAATATATTATTTTACATTTATTAACAGTTTTCTTACATTTTCATGGAGCATTAAAGCTGTGAACCACCATCAAATACTGGTTAATTAATTATTATTAGAAGGTGTATTTATAATGTCAATAAGTGGAGTATTATATAAAAATATATAGATGTATTTGGCTATTGTGAAATAATTAAGAAAGAAAATATATTAAGAAAATTTATTGTATATCATAGTGGAAAAATTAAAAAGCATATCATACCATTTACACCTTTCTTAAACACTTTATCAATATTTTTATTTATATCAAACTAACAGTTTTGCCTATTCTGCAGTCATCATCAGAGCTCTTGTTAATTCTATTTTCAAAACAAGAGCTCTAATGATGACTGCAGAACAGTCAAAACAGTTAGTTTAATATAAATAAAAGTATTGATAAAGTGTTTAAGAAAGATGTCAATGGTTAACAAGAGCTCTGATGATGACTGCAGAACAGTCAAAACAGTTAGTTTGATATAAATAAAGGTATTGATAATGTGTTTAAGAAAGGTATAAATGGTATGATATGTTGAAGTAGAAATCAATACATAGGAAAAGAAGAAGTAAAAAAATTAAATAAGAAAATACTAAATAAAATTGTTGTACAGAAAATTAAAAGATTCTTATGATGAATATGAATGAACCAATCAATTGATTTGAGAAATTGTAATAAAAGTTTTGGTAATGCAATTATTTTGCATGATGAAAGTCACTAAAAATAAAAGGAAAGTAATATTTGAATAATTTAATAAATAAAGAACATAGATCTGGCTTGGTCCAAGTTACAATAATATAATTGGTTATCACAAATAACTGGAGAATATCAATGCAATTTACTTCACTACTTATAGGTACCAAATAGTTACAATGGGTAATTAATATTCTATCTCCTTGTTGTTAACTTATTCCTTTTATAATTGTTATGACTTAAATAAAATTTTCTTTTGGATTCAGCACTTTCCTTTTCACCTTCTCATATAAGTAATATTTACTAAGGCAATAAACCTCTAAGCATGTGCGCTTGAAAATGCGAAGGTAGGGACCTCTACAGGTCTTAACCACAAGCTTATGCTTTGAAACCTGTAGAAGTCCCTATCTTTGCATTTTCAAGTGCATATGCTTAAAGTTTTATTGCCTTAGTAAATATTACTTACATAATCAGTGTGCATTAAATAAATTTATAATTACTTCTCATATAAGGTAACAAATATTATCTTTTTATAAGGCAGTATTTTCATTTTGCCTGCTAACGATGAAACATCTTTTTTTTTTTATTAAGGTAAAAAAAACCACAGGTGACTGATCACCAGCTACATGATATTACAGTGTTCAATGTTACAAGGTAAAAACAAAGTACATACGTTCAATAAAAAAAACATATCCACAAAAGAGTTGTATAACCTTACTCAATATGTATCTATATATGGACGGGCACAGATCTGCACTGCCCAAAAACAATCCATCAAGGGAGTGCAGCAGCCCATAAGAGCAGTAAAGGCACTGAAAACTTTGACCCTGTACCCTCCCGGCAGGTTTTCTGGAAGCGGCAATAATCGTCAACAGCCCGCACCCACAAACCAGACCCCAACGACCACCACCATCAACCCCTGCGAAAGAAATGAGGAGTGCAGATGATGTTGATTCTGTATTTGATCTAAACAAAGAGCTTTGGAAATATTGATTTCCATCTTCCGTCATGATTCTTTTTATCAGTGATGCTTAAGGGTTTGAATCAGTCATTATAACTAGTTTCAATGTGGCAAATCTACTATTTAAATCTAACATGTTTAAGAAGACAATAGATTTCAGTGATTTTTGTCATTGATATCTTAGATGATGACTTTCTTTACACATGGTCAATCTGATAATAATGAAAATAGCAAATGCTGTGAAGTTGCAGGGTTGAATTAGTCGTCTAGTTTTTTAAACATTGTATCAAAGAAAAGTTATTTTTTGGAAGATTGAAGATCATTAGGTAATTTGCAGACCTCATCTATTTTTGCTTTATCTTGATCCCTTTATTTTTAAGAAAGGACTTTTTTATATGATTTCTTATAAAAGCTAACTAATATAATTTTTGCCTAATTAATAAAATACTACTTCATTAAATGCTGATTTATATAAATTTATTGGGTTATTTTTTTGGTTTAATTATATACTGATAACAAAGCATTAATTTTAAATTTATAAGATTGATTCAGTTTACCTAATATGGCAATAATGAGCCCAAAATGATTATATATATATATATTGTAACGATATATAAATATGCCATTACATTAAATTGAAATAAAAACTTTTAAGTTCACAAATAAAAATAAATGTATTAAAAAAACTAAACGCTAAAATTAAAATGTTTGTTAAACATATATATATATTCGCACAGATGCAAAACTTTAAAAATATTTTTTTTTTATAAATAAAAAAAGTATTTGAACATACTTTTTTATAAAAAAATACAAGATTTAAATGTAAAAATATTTTAATAAAGAAATAACGTAAGTAAAAATAAAAACAGGTATTAATTAATTCCTGTAATCTGTAAATGGAAATGATTGTTTATTAATTGAAAAGCAAGCTAGCCTTGGGGCTCTTGTGTAATTAAAAAGTCAGATGAAAATTAGATAAGAGAATTTAGCTTGACCAATGGAAGCATCAAGCCTCTCGGACCTTAACGAAAATTTAGATTAGTGATGTCTTTGTTCGTTCAATCTGGAGATTTACTATAAACAGAAAAATATTGAGTTCCAATCAGTTTCCAGCTTGATTTGGTGAGATGAATGATAAGACACACTTGTCGTTCTCTCTCACTTATTTTAAAAATGAAAAGACTGTGATACCAGAATGGAACCAGCTAATGCTACCTCCAGAATATCAGACCGGTCTTCCATGAAAGTCTTCATGGGAATTGCCAACAGGAACCTGGACTCTTCTACCATAAGCAATTGAACTGAACGATTTTAAAATCTGAAGTAATTAAGAACTTTAAAGATTTGATCAGTTAATCTAAATTTTTTAAAAAAGAACTTTTCTCTGACTTATGTTTCAAATTAATTATAAATGTTTAATTTTTACATATTTGTTTGCTAAAAAAAATCATTTCCATTTTATTATTTTTATTTGTATTAATATTTATTGTTTAAATTTTAAATGATGAAATTTAAGTTGGGTATGGACGTTGCATGGATTCGTTAGCGGTTAATTATGTTGTGGTTTTCATATTCGATTAGAATATATAGGTCATCGATGTCAATGCGGCATCTTATGATGAATGCTATTGGGTTTCTTGTATTCCCTCTGCAATTGACGTTATCGATGACTTTGTATTTTGATCGGTTATGTTTATTTTGGAATGTTTTTAACCATGGAATCTATGCAGCCGATCTATACTCAACATTATAAAACAAATTTTATAAAATTCATCTGTGCAAACGTATCTAAATGTTAAATTTAAGTCGGGCGTGAATGGCTATATAGTTTTGTAAAGTTATATTAAGGGAGGGTAATCTTAGGTTATTCATTTCATAGTTGAATTAGGTCAATGGATTGGATATATTGGTGTAATTAGTAGATGTAGTATGAGATTCGCTACATGCAGAATCGCTATATATGCCACACAAACCCTTTTGCCTATGGATGGGATTCTAAGTTGGCAAAAAGAACCGTGGTCCCTTGCTATGGAGTTTTTATTGTTTTTCTTGCCATACAGATGTGACATTCCTGTATTGGACAAGAGTCAATGTCTTCTCTAACTATACTGTTCAGATGTCCATTCCTGACAGTATAGTATATATGTGCTGTTGTATTTTCATGCTACATTGAATACATAAATGTATCAGATGGATTGACGCCGGTTTGACTGCGAACTTTTGGCCTAAGGTTAAATAAGGGATAGAATATTTTCTTTTCAAATGCAGATCTATGTAGTCTATTCATACTCGACCCTCTAAATAAAATATTAAACTCATTGCAATCTATTTAAATGTAAAATTAAAAGTTAATATAAAAATCTAAATGTTAAATTTATTCCTCAAAATTTAAAATGATTCAAAATTTATATGTGCGTAAATAAATGTTTGTTTGTTATTTACTGGCAGTGGCTTTTATTTTTTTTATATATACAAACTAAACAAGTTATTTCTTATCTCTGCATCTCCATGAGCTAGTGACAATGGGCTAACGGTCTAAATATTTAAATAAAGTGGAATCTTAACAGCGCGTATCTGCCTACTTTATAAATTTTTCTAGACTCAAATGCCTAGATGGCGCCCTGTAGTGCAGATTGCAGTTAGATTCGATCTTCACTTTCTTTTGGATCGTTATAACTGGCTACCCAACTTGGGCCAATCTTTAATAAACCACAAGTGCCCTGAGAATTTTAAAAGTGAATCATGCCAGTAACATTTTTTTTTCTGAAATAAGTACATTTTTGTACTAATGTAAAGTTATAGCCAGATGTTTAATAAACCATGAGTACTTTTGAAAATAAATCATGTCCATAATATTTTTTTGGAAATGAGTATAAATATATTTTTTGTATTAATGTAGAGTTATACTTTGAATTTTGTTTTAAAGGTACTGCTAGTAAGAAAAATTGCGCATATGTAAAAATAAATGTGAGGAACAAAATGTAATAATAAATATAAATTATAATTTTTTTTTTTAAAAAAAAGTCTTGTTTAAATTAAAATCTAATCATTCAACTTGCGTAAGTAATGGTTAAAAGTAGAAGAAAAGAAATTTGGAAGGGAGGGGGCAATAGTAAGGAATCAACAGTCAACATTTTTTTTATCATTATATTTGTGTGTAATTACTGTTTTGTCTTATAAAAAAAAAGTTTTGTCCTTTTGAAATTTTCATATATAATCAATTTGTGTAATATAATTACTAACACTAAGTAAATTCTTTTTTTTTTTTAATGTTTTTGTTTTTTGAGGAAGTTTACTGATATGTAATGATATATAAATATGCCGTTACATTAAATTGAAATAAAAACTTTTAAGTTCGCAAATAAAAATAAATGTATTAAAAAAACTAAACGCTAAAATTAAAATGTTTGTTAAATGTATATATATTCGCACAGATGCAAAACTTTAAAAATATTTTTTTTTTATAAATAAAAAAAAGTATTTGAACGTACTTTTTTATAAAAAAATACAAGATTTAAATATAAAAATATTTTAATAAAGAAATAACGTAAGTAAAAATAAAAACAGGTATTAATTAATTCCTGTAATCTGTAAATGGAAATGATTGTTTATTAATTGAAAAGCAAGCTAGCCTTGGGGCTCTTGTGTAATTAAAAAGTCAGATGAAAATTAGATAAGAGAATTTAGCTTGACCAATGGAAGCATCAAGCCTCTTGGACCTTAACGAAAATTTAGATTAGTGACGTCGTTGTTCGTTCAATCTGGAGATTTACTATAAAAAGAAAAATATTGAGTTCCAGTCAGTTTCCAGCTTGATTTGGTGAGATGAATGATAAGACGCACTTGTCGTTCTCTCTCACTTATTTTAAAAATGAAAAGACTGTGATACCAGAATGGAATCAGCTAATGCTACCTCCAGAATATCAGACCAGTCTTCCATGAAAGTCTTTGTGGGAATTGCCAACAGGAACCTGGACTCTTCTACCATAAGCAATTGAACTGAATGATTTTAAAATCTGAAGTAATTAAGAACTTTAAAAATTTGATCAGTTAATCTAAATTTTTTAAAAAAGAACTTTTCTCTGACTTATGTTTCAAATTAATTATAAATGTTTAATTTTTACATATTTGTTTGCTAAAAAAAATCATTTCCATTTTATTATTTTTATTTGTATTAATATTTATTGTTTAAATTTTAAATGATGAAATTTAAGTTGGGTATGGATGCTGCATGGATTCGTTAGCGATTAATTATGTTGTGGTTTTCATATTTGATTAGAATATATAGGTCATCGATGTCAATGCGGTATCTTATGATGAATGCTATTGGGTTTCTTGTATTCTCTCTGCAATTGACGTTATCGATGACTTTGTATTTTGATCGGTTATGTTTATTTTGGAATGTTTTTAACCATGGAATCTATGCAGCCGATCTATACTCAACATTATAAAACAAATTTTATAAAATTCATCTGTGCGAACGTATCTAAATGTTAAATTTAAGTCGGGCATGAATGGCTATATAGTTTTGTAAAGTTATATTAAGGGAGGGTAATCTTAGGTTATTCATTTCGTAGTTGAATTAGGTCAATGGATTGGATATATTTGTGTAATTAGTAGATGTAGTATGAGTTTCGCTACGTGCAGAATCGCTGTATATGCCGCACAAACCCTTTTGCCTATGGATGGGATTGTAAGTCAGCAAAAAGGACCGCGGTCCCTTCCTATGGAGTTTTTATTTTATTGTTCTTCTTGCCATACAGATGTAACATTCCTGTATTGGACAAGAGTCAATGTCTTCTCTAACTATACTGTTCAGATGTCCATTCCTGACAGTATAGTATATATGTGCTGTTGTATTTTCATGCTACATTGAATACATAAATGTATCAGATGGATTGACACCGGTTTGACTGCGAACTTTTGGCCTAAGGTTAAATAAGGGATAGAATATTTTCTTTTCAAATGCAGATCTATGTAGTCTATTCATACTCGACCCTCTAAATAAAATATTAAACTCATTGCAATCTATTTAAATGTAAAATTAAAAGTTAATATAAAAATCTAAAATGTTAAATTTATTCCTCAAAATTTAAAATGATTCAAAATTTATATGTGCGTAAATAAATGTTTGTTTGTTATTTACTGGCAGTGGCTTTTATTTTTTTATATATACAAATTAAACAAGTTATTTCTTATCTCTGCATCTCCATGAGCTGGTGACAATGGGCTAATGGTCTAAATATTTAAAGTGGAATCTTAACAGCACGTATCTGCCAACTTTATAAATTTTTCTAGACTCAAATGCCCATATGGCACGCTGTAGTGCAGATTGCAGTTAGATTCAATCTTCATTTTCTTTTGGATCGTTATAATATATATAAAAGTTATTCAGAAATATTAGCAAAATCACAATTTTTTTTATTTTGCTGTAATATCCTATAAATACAATTTATCCAAACTACTTTGAACACTTTCTAGCAAAACTCTTTATTTGTACATATATACATACACCTACATTTTGACTGTCCTGCAGTCTTCTTCAGAGACAGTTCACTTCAAGACTGCAGGATAGTCAAAATGTAGGTGTATAAAGAGTTTTGCTAAAAAGTGTTTGAAGTGGTTTGGATAAATTGTATATATAAGTTATTCTTATCTCATTGCATTTTTCATGTTAGCTCAAATCATCCATTAGCTCAGAAATCAGACCAACCTTTCTCACACACCCTTTGGATGCAATTTTTTTTAAAAAAAATCTAGTTCACTTTTTTTAAAGTAAGGAAGACATATATAGATAATATTGGAATTTTCAGTACACACACATATATATATATATTTAGATATATACTTTAGCTTCACACACCCATACACACACAACACACACATATATATATATATATATATATAGATATTGTGACTTTTTATTTAGGTCCCTGTATTAAATAATCCAAAATTTTAAATCATAATAATATATCTGGCATGAAAATCTTAATAAGCAGCTTTAAATAAAGAATGGTCTGGATGCACTAGGAAATCTGCTTGAGTGGAGATGAGATTTTAAACCCAGTGTAGGCTTTTACTAGGGATAAAATAATAATTTTAAAAGTATTATTATTAATTGGGAGATAAATATTGCTATTTTTATTTCTATTGAATAGCAATTGAAATAAATAAACAAATAAATTTATTAAATCTTGTAAAACAAATGGTTATAGTCAATTCCTTAAGCATATTTTTTTTTTGTAGTGAATCCAAAACAATTTTGAATATAATGAGTAGTTGTTTAAAATGAAGGTAGAGGGGGTAATATTAATATATTCACACTAAGATTATTGGTCAATTTATTACTACAATGCCTTGTAAAACAAGCTATATATAATTTAACAAAGTTGTAGGGGGGGGTGATTACAAAAAAGAGAACAAGAAACAACAGACTTCGATTCTATTCTTATAAAATAAGAAAGAAAAAGCTGAAAAAAATCAGAAAAATTTGGAATTTAATTGAATAAGGATTATAGTATATTGTTATCTAAAAACATGGAATAAAAATCTAAAAGCCTTGCTATCATTTTAAACACCGCTTCCATCAATTGATGATTCCTGAAAGTCAGACTGGAAAATAGAAATGAAAGCCATGTGGAAAAGTCCTTACCTAAATAAAGATTACTTCAGATACAGAACAATTCAAGAAAATGTAAGAAATTTTTTGTTTTATTGATATTGGTTAATTTTAAGATTTTAAAAGTGATGCATAAATTACTTGGACTTAAAAGAAAAATTTGACAATGTTGATTTTCATGCACTATTATTATTATCCAGCAGAGCAATACTATACTTGTAAATTAGGGTCTCAAGAAAAAAATAATTCAAGATAATTTTGAAGAAAAGTATTATGATATATATAGTAAATAAATAAAAAGTCATTTTTGAATCATCTAATTTTTAATAAAGTAAAAGATAATTGCGTGATTTTATTCTCTATTCTCATCTGCTAATTTTTCTTAATGCCAGTCTGTGTAATGATAGAAATTGAAAATTACAGATTAATTAAAATGCTAAGGATATCGTATATATAATTGGATAAATCCTTCTTAGTATTGCTAAACAGTTATTATTTTGCCAATGGAAATGAAATAAAAATAAAGATTTACTTTTAAAAGTTTACTGTGCAATGTGTATAAATAAGATTTTTAAAAAATGTTTGAAAAATGTCCAGATTATTTAAAGATTGTTACAAATCGTACCATGGAGGAAAGAATAAAATTAATAAAGAATTGTAAAAAGTTAAATATGTTAATTGTAATAAAATTCTAAAGTAATTTTCAGGGAAAATTATCTGGATTAAAATGTGAACAAATCGATTTTAGTTATATTCCACTTGAAACATTTAAACCTTGTCTCACTATGTTAATATCGAATAAATCAATAAATGTATTTAAAAGTTTGTTTTGAAGATTACAATAACATAAAGTTATTAAGGAAAGTCATCTCTAGAAAAGTGGATAAACCTAACCTTTTGATTATGCTACAATTGAAAACGTTTGAATTTTAATTTCACTATATTGACATCGGGAACTGAACTGATAAATGATTTTTTTTCTTTGCCTTTGGAAAAGTATTTGAATATTGTCGTATTATATTAACATCGAACAGGACAATCAATATATATATATATGCATTATTTTAGGAATGTTTACCCATCATAATATCAGTTCTTATCATTTTAGCTCACCAGAATAAAATAAACTCTATTAACAGGATAAACTCTGATGGTAGAAAACGTTTGTTTATTATTTTTTTATTATTGCTATGTTAGTTTATAATACTTATGTCATGTGTTCTTTGGAAAATTTTTTATGTATAAATTTTTTTTTATGTATAAAGATACATACATTTAGTATTACATATATTTTTTCTGTTTTTCCCAATTTGGGGAAAACATATTATTAGGTGTTAGTTACCTGGGAAGATGGGAAGATATATTTACCTCTCATACTTTTAAAATAGTCATTAATATTTATTTAAAGAGTAAACAAATACTTAAATTTTGTCAGAGATATGCTAAAGACCCAATTATTTTCTTATATAAAAGAAAAATTGATCTAAACTTTTTTCATATCTTAATTTTATATAGAAATGAACATATCCACTTTGAATATAAATGCAGGTTGATCTTTATTGATCAAGTGCATACTACTTTCTAGAACAAAAGTATATTTTAAAATAATTAATGATTTATTTGACATATTTTGGTTTGTCTATTAATGCATGCATAGTTTCTGCATTGTGAAATGGAATATTTATATTTTTACTTTTATTGTTGGTGTTGTTTTACCTTGCTATAGTATTGAGAAGGATTTGTGATAGCTTTTAGCTGCTAAGCATATGCTACATATAATGACATCAAATAGATTAATATTAATATTGAGCATGGGGCTGATGGAGAATCACCCATTGCTGATTCCATGAGAGGATAGTATGGTAGAGGCTGAGTAATAATGAATACTTAGTTAACATAATTAATCCTAAAAGAAAGGATATTCATGGTTTGAATTCTATTTTCCGTGAAGTGGCTAAGCCCACACATGTATACCTATAGAGAGGTATTAGAATTGGCCATATTATTATACAACTATCATGTTTTTTGTAAAGCCTCCCTTTTTATTGTTTAATCCCTCATGAGGTTAGAGAGTTAGTTTTCCATCGTGTATGGTGAAGTATAGTTAATAGCAATGGTAAGATGATGTTAGATTAAGGACATTGATCTAGCTAGAGTGTTTGCCTATTTATAATAGTGTTTTATGATGTAGGATCTTCATCTATAGACAAACCAAACCCAAAACCTACTTGTAATTGTAGAACATATAGATGTAAGAGCAAGAGATGTATGTGGGCAGTATGGATTTATCTTCATCAAGTAGTAATTTGCCAATAGATTGGTAAGATCAGTTAACTATTCAGTGATTAGGTTGTGGACATAGATAATGTTTTAGTGAGTGTATTTGATTTTTGATGTCTGTTCCTACTTTAATACACCAAACCTATTCATCTCAAATTTTAATCAATTATTAATTGCGCAGAATATGATAATTGCCCATATCATATTCTGATAAAAGAAATGGCTTTGGTATAATGCACTACTTTATAACTTTTGAATTCTAAATTTAAAATTTGTGCATACCCTAAAGTCCTCAATACACTGTTGTTTTTGTAATTTAAGTGCGAGTGCAGCTTAAATAAGGTTTCATTACTTTTTTTTAAGATAGACTAGCCAGTAATAAGTGATACTTTGAATATCATTGTATAGGTGGGTTGTATTGACTAAGAGTATAGTTAATAGGATACCAAGTATATTTTTCCATTCCTGAGTTTAATTTGATGTATTGGTTTTATTTCATACAATGTCTCTGAATTGAAATTTGTAAATATTGTAAATAAAGTTTGTTTTGGTTAAAAATTTATTTAGTTGCCTGTAGTCTTATTGCTAATCACCATATACACATTATTATTGTTATTGCTATTGACACATCAGAAGATTATATATTGAAATCATCATCAACCAATATAGTACATTTAACTATTGGTTAATATACCTAAATAATTTTGTTAAACCCTATCACTAAAGAGTACATCTAATGCATCATCACATAATAATTAAATATTATTAACCTAGAGTACAGATTATTTTAAGTAATATATTAAAAGATAAACATAATATTGATTTAATTGATTTAGTTAAATCCGCAGAGCTATCATTCACTGATCTTGATCACATGGTTTAGAATTATTTAAGAAAAGGAATTTGGTAAGTTATTATGTTTAGTTATTAAAAAGTTATTCCTATTTTTTAAATATTAAAGTTATAAGAGTTATTTAGTTCATAAAGTTTATGTGTAACTGCTAAATATAGTTGTTAATTTAAGTTTATATTGAGAGCTGTTTTGTGCATTCTATTTGGGTAGTGGTAAAATCCCTCTCACTGACCCAAGTATATTTTAGAGAATGATCTTTGAGTGTTTGAACCCTGAGAAGAATTAGTTGTTAAGTTTCAAGGTAGAATTTGAATTTGTAGTAAATTTTATAGATAGTTATTTATTATAGTTGGACTTGAATTAGATTACTTTCACTGTTTATGAAAGTCAACTAAACTTTAAGATGTAAATTACTTCTTTTGGCATAAAATGCATAATTTGCTTGACTTTATGATAAATACTCTGGTTGTGTCAAGCTTGAAATCCCTATTTTTATTTAGTTTATCTTTTTACCCTTTAATACCATATTAGTTTATAGTTTAAGATTTCAGTCTCCATCATTAACATTGTTCTTCAATTTCATCTTGATCGTTCTTGTATTTATTCATTCTCATTTGATATTAATTCATTATCATAATTGATTAATCATCATTAACATTGTTCTTCAATTTCATCTTGATCGTTCTTGTATTTATTCATTCTCATTTGATATTAATTCATTATCATAATTGATTAATCATACATTAACTTTTATTCTTTTATCATCTTAATTATTCATTAACTCTTATTCTAGCATCATCTTAATCATTTATTATTCTCATACATCTTCATTCTTAGACTCATTTCATTCCACTATTTAATTATTACTTTTTTCCATCATCCATTTAGTCATCTACATCATAATTTACTTATCCTTTCATTTATAAGTTTAATTTCATAATCATTCCAGAGATATAATTATTAGTTATTTATTAGTTTGCTGAATATCAAATTTAACTCATCACCTTTTGTTTGTGTGGATTTTAAAGCTGGTTTGACCAGAAGTTATTATCTTTATTAATCACCTTGTGATCTTCTTTAGATCTATAGTTTCATGCTAGATTTATTCAATACAGGAATCATTTCATTAGTTTAACCTTTTTGTTTCTTTATGCTTATAGTTTTGATAATGAGAGTATGATAGGTTACAAAGGGTGGGTCTGGTGCCATGAAATGTGTGGCCAGATTCATATATATGATTCCAGCATTCAAAGAAAAGGACATAAAAGCGGATTATAGCCCCAAGCGTGAGTTTAGATTAGTTGATGATCCAAAGAGTAGGTCACAATATATATATACATATTGATATTAGAATACAAGTATAATTTAATAGACTTGGAAATTAGATGTAATTGTAAAGGATTTGAGCACAGACTTTCAAGCACCCAGCAGTTATAAGTAAATGAATTTTTTTTAGATTCTTGTCATTTTAGAATTTATCTTTTAGGTATTCAGCACATAGATAGCTCAGATAATAACTTAATATTAATCCAGACAGTAAATATGTATCTATTTTTTATTTAGGGAATATAATGCTCAAACCATCACCATCCAGAAAATATAAACATAGAGGCTAAACTCTCCATTATGGTGGTGCCATTTAGTGCAAGCAAGAGTAATCAATGGATGCAGGCAGGTTTGTGCAAAAAATCCCTATCTAGTGCCTACTCATTCAATATCCCCAGACTAATTTTTAGCTTGTGGCTTTCATCAGTGAGGAGCTTTAGACAGGAGAGCACTATACCTAGATCTTAGGATCTCTGGTTTGCACTGAGTGGCTCTGCTATATGGAGAGTTTAGCTTCTGTGTAAACAGCTTGTGTAAGCATAAAGAATGGTGACCAGATGATGTTTAGGAGTCAGAAAATATAAACCTGATGAATAATGCCCTTTTTATTATTACTTTACAAGGGGCTTGTTGAAACAGCTTTATCCCATTGTAAGCTTTTTAAATTTTGAATTACTATAAACAGAGTAAAACATCATAGATGTGATAAATGCTATCTTTGTAGTCAAATGGAATTATATAAGTAAAATAAAAATCTTCAGAATAAATACATCTCCAATATTTTAAATTTTTTTATTAGTCATTCATTGGACTAGAGATTATCCAATAATGAATAATATTTCTATAGTGTAATTTTCATGACACCACTTTTACAAAAGCAATAATTGGATTCTATTGACTTTTAACACCTTGTGGATGAATGTGATCATAAACATATGACCAAAGATATGTGAAAAAGTTCTATGATTTCCAAGATGCATATTTCGTTCTCCACCAGCACTCATCAGTTGGCCCAGATCACAATCTCTATCTAACACATGTCTTTATCGTTGTTTGGGCACTAGATTAGATTAGTTAACTGGTGGTTAAGAAAAGTTGTTTTCTTCAATTAAATCACTTCTTAGACGACAACAACTTGATATCCATTACTGAATAACAACTGAATATGGTACTGCTGTATTAGAGCTGCGACATGAAGAATTATAATCGTTTAATCATTAAATTAATTAGGTTATTAAATCACAAACATATTTTAAAATCTACATTAAAAAAAAAAACCAATTTAACAAAAATACGAAAAACATTAATGTGAAAAATAGTTAAAATGCGTGTTTAAATCAAATTGAGTGTGTGTTTGCATGTGCATATTCTGTATCATCTATTTTAATACATTGTATAGGTTTGCATCTGCATTTATATATGTAATATATGCAGGATTCGAACTCAGACTTTCACATGACTTCCAACTCTCAATGCCAGCTTATATTGCTGACTCACTTGATCACACACATGTTGAAAAGATAAATAATCACTAATACACGTATTTTGTGCTAAACTAGCACTCATCAGATGCTTCAGATTACTATCTCCACACTTATATACATTTAGTTCTCAGCTTTATATTAAGATAACCAATCTTCATACTTTAATGAGTGCTGGTTTAGCACGAATTACGTCTATTAGTGATTATTTTTCTTTTCAATATGTGTGTGATCAGGTGAGTCAGCAATATAAGACGGCACTGAGAGTTGTAGGTTGTGTGAAAGTCTGAGTTCGAAACCCGCATATATTAATATATTACATACATAAATGCAGGTGTAAGCCTGTACATTGTATTAAAATAGATTATGCAGAATATGCACGTGCAAACACACACTCAATTTGATTTAAACACGCATTTTAACTACTCTTCACATTAATGCTTTTTGTAATTTTTTTTTATTAAATTGTTTTTTTTTTAAATGTAGATTTTAAAATATGTTTTTGATTTAATAATCTAATTAATTTAATGATTAAACGATTATAATTCTTCATGTCGCAGCTCTAATACCACAGTACCCTGAATATATAATCTGATCAGTTACATAAAAATTTTGTTTGCTTGAAAATTTTCATTGACTTTGACATTTTTTTTTACAAAGACGTGATTCTTTTCTTTTTTTTTATAAGTTTCTATCAGATTTAAACCTCTGGCCTAGAAATGGCAGATGAATGTGTTACTATGAATTATGAAAATATATAAACATACAAATATACAATGTGCCTATTAAAAATCACTGAATTGGGAAAAAATAGTTGAAATTTAATCACATCTTTTGAGATAGATATTGAGTCTACACCCAGAAGAGCACTTTTTGATAAACTGTAGATTTTATTTTATAACTATAGCTTTAATCAAATAAATGTAACGTACACAGAAAATAATTACAGTATATATTTGTAACCTATTTATTACTTCTATTTTATTTAGTAATTGTGTACAGATCGCAGCTGATTTGACTGAAACTTTCTCTTTGAATAAAGCTAAAGAAATAAAATTATATTGCGGTCATGAACTTTGCCTAGTGAGTTGAGACTTGATCAGATCTAAAGAGATTTGCTTTAATCAAAATTTGCTTTTTTTTTTTTCCAATTTAAAACTTCTTTTTCTAACAGTAATAATTGTCTTTTATTTTTTTTAAAAATAATGGACACACATATGTATGTGTTTGCGTTAAGTTCTCTGGCAGAAGAAAGCTGAATACCAAGTTTTAATAATCTAGTTGCAATTGCCTGTTAGTTTTTTTTTAAGTTACAGTTTATTTTAATATCTCAGAATTTCGGATTACAGTATAGAATATATATATAAACTTCAATGAGCTTTTTTTATGTTTAAAATTATATATTGTAATGGCCAGCTTATATAAGTTCAAATTATTTACATTTATTTAATTGATTAGGGTGCCACCTGACATTAAACATCAAGAACTAGACCAACATATGCTATATATATAAGCTTTGAAAATATTTTTTCCAATATGATAATTCTGACCACTACACAATCACTATTTGAAATACCAGACTAGATCCTGTAGAATATAAGTTACTCTGATAAAATGGACATGAAATAAATATGCAGATTAGACCGTATTACATACAAAGTTGTTAATACACTATTTAAACCAGTAACAAAATAATAGATCATTACAAAATATCATAATTATCAGACAAAATTAATTTCCTTTTTTCTCTCTCAATAAAACCATACATAGTGGAAAATAATAGTTATTTGTAAAGCGACAAAGGTTTATTACGATTAATTTTTAAACCACAATCTTTCAATTGAATCTTATACTTTTTTTATTAATTATAATTGAGTATATTTGCCTCAAAGTAAATCCCTGGTGTTTAATACACTCCAAATATAATCATATGTATGGCCAACCCTCACAAATATAATGCATTTATTTATATCGTAAGCTTCATAGCGTAATCACACAAAGATGTCTAATATAGTGTAATTATAACTAGTACAGCTTTCTTACAATGACAATTCTAGGGAGTTGTTTAAGTTCAAATCCCAATTTAACAATAATTCTTTAAATCTGACTACAATTTGCTAGTAATACTCGTTAATTAACTGAGGTAGTCCTTTGGGTCTGACCCCATATTTATAGGATAAAACTAAATAAATCCATCATATAGATATTATGTAGAATAGTCATTTATCAGTGATCTAATAATTGCATGCACATAATAAGTTCTAACATACATAAAATTTAACTCACAGCAATCACAAGGAGTGCTAATTCACATAGGTCAGTGACAGCTGCTTTACAAGCAGTTGTCCTGGGTTAGCGGGTTCGCTTCCCGGCTAATGCTATGACACATGAGAAAAAAAGCAAGTCATATATCATGTGACATTGCTTTTATGAGCTTGTATTTACAAATATGTAATATAAAGAGTGTTCTGGATAGAGATTTTGAATATTTTCTCATAATGCCCTTATTAATTAAGAGCTTGTTTGAGCTATTGGTATGCTCTCTATATTACTTTAAATATTTTACAAGTGTACACATTTATTTCAAAGTAATAATGACAACTATGATTGTTTAGTCAAGCGTTCTTAGCCGAAAGGTCATCGCAGCTCCCTTGCAAGCAAGTAGTTGGTTGCAGACGGTTGTGGGTTCACGTCCCGGCCGATGCTATGACATATGAAAAAAAAAAGAGAGAAAAAAAACTATGATTGATAATCTGACAATCCATAATATATATATAGTAAATACAATTATTTAAATTAATTATGTTTTATTTCATTCTTTGTTTTATTATATTAATTAAATTATTTCTTAAAATATAAACTCGTTTCCACACTTTATTGCTTGCAACCTAATTCACATCCAATTCCATATTAATGTGTGCATCATCTTGTATATATTAGTATATTAGACTTAATTATTGGCAAACATTTTGTTGGTTTATTTAACCCTTTAGTCACGCTTATTGAATCAATTCTCAAATCTCTTGTTTCACTTTGTGCTATGCCAGCCCACGATTAAGTTGAAACTCATGTGTAACCTAAGAAATATCATTCATAGGGTGTTAAATCATGGAGTATGGGTGAATGAATTGAAGTCGAACTCTGGGTCTCACTATCTAGATTTGGTCAGCTTTAGTGGGTTTTACCATATACTTTGGATTTTGTTATGTGGATGTACATCTTACCATTACAATATCATTATTTCTTTTCTTGAATAATCCTTTCATATTTGCTTATGTATGTAGATCTTTGTATAGGATCTATATATTTGTCTAGGCTGAAGGTATGTTTAATCTCTGTTTTATTATTTAGAAATATATTGAGTTTTTATTAGTACAAGATTCGTCGTATCAGTATATTTGTTGATATTGGTTAACCTGTGTGCTTAGATTTGCACATTTCACCTCAATGTTTTTGAAAGTATAATTAAATACCTTATATTCAAAAACCTTAACTACATTTGACATTTAAGTGTGGACACTAAATTTTTAATCCTATTAAATTAATTGATTTAAATTTCAAGACATTTTATAGATTATTTTCATAATTTTTGGTTTTGCTATTTGCATCTAGATGGGTTTTTTTATTCTCTGTTAAATTGATAAAGTATTTCAAATTTACTTATTTGTTTAAGTGATTAAAATGTGATTCATATATTGTTTTATGTTAGCCACCTTCTTATGCTAAAATTCACATAGCTTATCATCCCCTGTAACAAGAAAAGCATGAAATCTGATGAATTTATGGTCATCAGACATATTTAATTTTTTTATCAATGTAACCTCAGACATTAAGAGATTTTATTAACATTTTATAATTGATGTAATTATTGTGCAAAATTAGATTGAAGTAAAAAAATATATTTTACAATTTGTGCATATCTACTTGGATCACCCAATATCTATCTTATTATTTATCACTCTTGCATAACTAATCTGTTGCAGATCTAGAATTTTGTTTTCTATTTGTTCCCATAGCGATGCTATTAAAAATTTCACTAATCAGAAGCCCCATCAAAACTAGTACATATGCTACACATGTCACATCAGTGGTTTTTTTATCCGTACAGCTCAAAAACTCTTGGTAACTTTTATTTTTAGTTCTGCTTTTTAGCCATACATTATTAGATTATAATCTTAATGAATTCTTTATGGTCAATTTATCCATACTTTTTCCTCTCATCTAAAGAAGGCTGTCCACTTTTTATTTCGGTGTTTTCATATTTTTAACTAGGATTCATAAATTTGAAAAGATGAACTGTATTACCGATTCTGAACTTGTCTTTAATCCAGGTGTGCAGTGTTATTTTGTAATAATGCAAGCCACCAAGATCATCATTAATTGAATTGGATTCTTAATCTTAAATATTTTTAATATTAATGAAGATTTTTGAAATTACATCTGCAAATAGGTACATCTGAAAACGATCTTTTCTTTGGTAAAATCTATTATAACATTTTTGGAGAATATTCGTTATGAATTTAGTCTTGACTTTTTTCCCCCTCACTGATGAAAGCTTTTGTTTATCAAAAAGACAAATACCCAACAGTTAAAAGGTTTACAAAGAGATAATTACATGGCAAAATGAAATTCAAGTACAATATGGTGAAGGGGATATGGAAAGGGTGTGTAGTCTAGACAAAGAAGAATCTTTGGTAGGAAGCAATGTTGATAGGCTTGGTTGCCTTGGTGGATTAATAGGAGATCCATATGTGACATTAATTTTAAAGGAATTGCTATATGTTAAGTCTTTATAGGTTTCAGGGAATAATGAGGAGGTTTCTGAGTTATGCTTAGATGCAACTGGCTGATTTTTGTCCTTTGTAGATGAGTAATTTTAGTTTTTCCCGTTGTACTTGGTTTTTTGGTGATGATGTTTTAGTCGAGTTTTCTTGACTTTTTTCAAATTGTTTTCATCTATCATTTAAGCCTGTAGAATATTTATTTGCTCTTGCATTTCATTGATAAATACATCCTCGTTTAAATTCATATTCTGATTTTCTATCCTGAATATATTTGCTCGTGTTTGTTAAATTTTAATTATTTTTATCCTTTTTTTTTAAAAAAAAAAAAGAGTTTTTACTTTAAGACATGTAAACAGAATTATTTTATTTATAAAAGTAATAAATTTGAGATAAAAGAGAAAAGAGTAATTGAATATTTACATAGTAATGGAAAAAATAATTAATCATAATAAAATTAGTTTAAATTTCGAAGTAAGAAAAATAATCTTATTTCATTTTCTTTGTAGTAATTTTTTTTCTATCAAGGACGAAAAGTATTTGTTGTGGTTAAATTCAAGGTTTTATTTTTAAAGGTTGAAGGAGAAAAAAATATTCCACATATGTGTGAGAGTCTGCGTGCTACATTGTTTAGAGATATATCGTAAAGCATATTTTCGTCTACCAAATTACATATTTCAAATTTATAGTTGCATAGTCTATTGACAAATTTTAAAAATAAAATCAACATTTTTTAATTAATTTGTTAAAAAAAAAAATCTTTCATAAGACTTCCTTTTTTCTCTAATTCATATTAACTAATTAAAGAATTATTGATAGCTTTGTTCTTTTATTTTTTTTAAAAAAGCTAATAATTATACCTTATAATGCGAGTTATATAAAATATCTTTTTAAAATATAAATTAATAAAATAAATTTTAAATATTTTTGACACAACACCCACATATACATAAGGATTTTATATAATAGCTTTCACAAAGATTTTTTAAATCTCTAAAAAGATTCGAAGAAATTGAGTAGAACGGCACCTACTTATCCATTAGAATCTATATGAAAATGTAGGATTTCTTGGCATAATGGTTAGGCCACTAACAGCGTTGGTTACGATATGAGATTTGAATTAAGACTGAATAAAACTTTAAAAGTGTTTTAGATTACAAGCAGGCTTAGAATGTTTATTTTTATTTTTATTTTTTTCATGTGTCATAGCATCCGCCGGGAAGCGAACCCGCTAATCCGGGACAACTGCTTGTAAGGCAGCTGTGCTGAGCTCTCGACCACCAACGCTTGACTAAAATATTTATTTTTGTAGCAATATAACGAGAACATTGAATTATTAATTGTCAAATGAGAAACCAATTATTTTTATCTAGAAAGTAAAACGTGGAAGAGAAACAACATTTTACTCTTTACTATTCATCTGATGGTATAATGTCTTCTTTTTTAATATATATATATATATTTTAAAATTATTTATTGTTAAATATTACATTTTGTTATACAATGAGACAGCCAGGAAACCTTGTCAAATTTGGTCTGTTATGAAAGTTACTGTAAGCCTGCTTGTACAACCTGTTATTCACACTTGGATATGTATGTTTGGGAAGCTGAAGAGATTCCAGGTGTTTTCTATAAGAAATTTTGAGGCAAGGACTTTATCCCTATTTTGGATTGTCTTCATAGTCTCTATGAAAATATCTTCTGTCTTGGGAGAGGGATAGGTGAACTTTTGTTTTTGTTTGCATCTTGCAATCCACATGGAATAAGTGAGAAAAATGGATAATCTTATAAATGGGAAGTCCCTTGACATTATACAATCTTTGATATTGAGAATTCTATATAGATCAATTGGAAAGTTGTGCACAATTATGTTTTTTATATTTTGAAAAGTCATACAAGTTTGAATAAGGTGGTCGAATGTCTCGTCCTTTTACCACAGTTGTGACATAGAGGGTTTATTTTCCTGAAGTATTTCTTGTGGTGTAAAAACCAGTTAGTCGGCATTGAGTTTAGATTTATTTTAATGAGGAAGTCTTTTTAGAGTCTAATGGAGAAGCTTTTGACTTGTAATGGGCTATTTGAAGACAATTTTTCTATTTGCTATTGTCTTGCATTAAAACATAGCAAACTACAGCAATCTATATGGACTAATTTAAAAAAGTAATGGATTTCCCCTCAAAATGTTGAAATAAAAAATAAACCTATTTTATCCAAAGTAATAAAAATTAAGAAGTTAAAATTTATAAATTTTTTGGAGTCATTGACATTTTACTAATAGCTATAAAAAGTAATGATTGAATAGCTTTTATTGCTTGGAAAGTCATAGAAAGTTTATCACCAAAGTACCACAATTGGAATCAACTGAGAATCTTATATCTCACAGTCTGACACTCTACTATTACATTAAACCACGATGGATACTAATAACCATGATAACCTTTAACTATCGAATTCTGTTAACTGAAACAATTTTAATAACTAAAAAATGATCACAAGTAGAATGTAAAAAGCAACTAAATAGGTTAAAGAATTAGTGGAATTTAAGAATATTATTTTTTAACCACTAAACATCACTTGACCACTATTTCTTATGCTTACACAAGCTGTTTACACAGAGACTAAACTCTCCATAAGTAGGCATTAAATAGTGATTTTCTTCTTGCATCTGTGGATTGCTCTGGTTTGCACTGGTGGCGCTATTGTAAATAGACTTCAGTCTCTGAATACTACTTCTTATTGTGAAAAAACTGACTATGGAAAAAATATGGTATTAATAATAAAAAGTCTGACTAATGTAAAAACATTAAATTATATCAGATGGGCCTAGTGTGTTCCATGATCTTTATATACTACTTTTGTTAATGAAATAAACTTTTGGGATAACATCACAGTCTAAATATAGTTATATGACTTTACCATAAAATAATTTTTTATAAAAAAAATCTCATGGACCTAAAAAACAATATCATAATTTTATTAAGACAATAATTAAGTCTCTTTTATGACAATAAGATGAAAGTATTAACTCCAATTTCCATAGATCTGTTAACTGTCAAGAAATGATTGTATGAGCAATGGTTTAATAATAAAGGAATTTAATATGTAAAAATGACAATAATAATTTAATATCTTTTGAAGAATAACATGAAAAATAAAATGACTGCTAATAACTATATATTTATTCTATAGCTGAATTACAATTAAACAAAAACGATCTCATTCAATGAGATTACTTTTGGTAATCTTTAAAAAAAGACTGCTACCGAAAAGAACTCTGGAAAGTTGAAAGTGTGGTAGTGATGTGTTAACATCAAACCTATTGAAATTTTATTACAAATATATGGACCCACAACATTGTTCCAATTGATATTAATTAAAATAATATTGATTCAGTTTATGCACCCATGCACATAACAAGAATAAAAAAGCTTAATAATTGCCGTGGATTGTGTTAATTATCCACTACTGCAGAGTTATAGATAAATGGCTACTAAAATTTATTGCAGTTTAAAGAATCAAAAAACTGCTACAGATAAAATTTTGTTATAATATATGTATTAAATATTTGAAAACCAGATATTTTTTACAAACCTGGAGCTTAATTGTAAATATAGGGGATTTGAACTTAGATTTTCAAGCACATACCAACTATCCACACTATCTCATACAATTTATATACATGACCACATACATGTAGAAAAGATAAATAATCACCAATATATGTATTTCATGCTAAACCAGCATTTATCAGTTGGTCCAGATTATCATCCATCCACCATATATATATAATCAGTGCTCAGTTTATATTAAGATAGCAAATCCTCATACTTTAATGGACAGGCCTCAATCTACTCCAACCTCCAACTCCTCAGCCATCCATATCACCATATATTGGTGATTATTTATCTTTTTTACATGTATGTGGTCATATATCAGTTGTATGAGATAGTATGGATAGTTGGTAGGTGCTTGAAATCTGAGTTCAAATCCCCTATATTTACAACTAAGTTCCAGGTTTGTGAAAAGTGCCTGGTTTTCAAATATTTACATATGAAGCTTGTATCCTGACCATCCCTCTTCTATGTATTTAAATGGATAAGGTCCTATGCATGAGGGGTCAGAGTGATTTTAGGTCAACATGGGTGTGGCAATAATGTTGGCATCAGCATGGGATTTGAATTTTTCCATCAGATTTTCGGTGATATGGGTTATTGAGGAGTTGGAGGTTGGAGTAGATTGAGGCCTGTCCATTAAAGTGTGAGGATTTGCTATCTTAATATAAACTGAGCACTGATTATATATATATATATATGTGTAGGAGATGATAATCTGGACCAACTGATGAATGCTGGTTTAGCATGAAATACATATATTGGTGATTTTTTTTTACATGTATGTGGTCATGTATATCAGTTGTATGAGATAGTGTGGATAGTTGGTGGGTACTTGAAAGTCTGAGTTCAAATCCCTATATTTATATATGTATTAAATAGAAAATAAGAAATTCTTTACAACAGCTATATAATCAATAATAATTTTATACATTAAAAACCTTTTTCAGCACCTGCTTTGGTGCCCTTTTCAAACAAATCAAAACCCTCATATATATATATATATGTTAAAACGAAGATTTGCACGGGTTAAATATATAAAATACATATTTTGCAAAATATGTATTTTATATATATATATATATAAGATGATAGATATGTATTTGTATAAAAATGCATGTAATATTTATTTAACATATTGTTATGATATAGTCAATTATTTTGTAATTACTGAATTTATATATGAGGGTTTTGATTTGTTTTAATTATTTATATTATTGTTTGTTTTAATTCCATTATTGGGCACTGGATGGTTTTATGTCTGAAATAATTCTCAAAATTAAATAGATTAATAACATTTGAAAAGGGCACCAAAGCAGATGCTGAAAAAGGCTTTTAATGTATAAAATTATTATTGGTTATATACCTGTTGTAAAGAATTTATTATTATTTTTTGATTATTATTTTGTTGAAGAGCAGCTTAAGGATTTTTAATTCTTTTCCAATTTTGTTAATTTTTACACAGCCTGAAACACGAAATTGCGGTTGTCACCTTTAGATTGCTCTAACTCAACTAATTTTTTAGTTACGGTGATGAAAAAATACCCGTATTAAAGCTTAGAGCAAGGCCTATAAGATGCTTCCCTCTTCTGAATTATTTTACAAGTAAAAAATCAATACTAGGAGGGTTTTAAGTTGAACAAAAGAAGAAGGCCAGTTTTGATTGGTTGGATAATCTATTCTCAATTCTTATTGGCTGATGATTCCGTTAAATATTTTTTCACCGCTAACATGAAAATATATGTTTTGGAGTGTTTTTTTTATTATGTTTCGTACATATTATAAATAATTTTCATAAAATCTGATAAAAATATAGTTATTTTACAAAAGTAGTAAGGTTTTATTAAAAAATTGAATACTTTACACGATTGTAAATTGAAAAAGAAACCAGCCATAGCAATAATTTTGACATCTTGTCAAGAGTTGAGATTGCTCCAAGCTGTTTATTTGATTTTCAAACAAAGATTAATGTTTTAGAATATTTTTCTGGCATTATAATGTATTTTTGGTGTATTTTTTTAATAATATGCTGAAAGTATAATTATTTTGAGAAAGACGTTAAGATTTTTCCTAAAAAATTCATAACGTGAAATCTGGGAGGGATTTAAATGACATTTACAATGCTTCTAATTTGCTTGTAATGTTTTCTTTGATTTTTCTGCTTTTGAATATTTCTATAAAATACAAATAAAAATATATTTTTGAAATAACTTTTGTTTACTTTCCTAACATTACAAATAATTAATATACTTTTTGAAAACGAAACTAAAATTAATATATATTAAAAGATGAAAATATTTGTATCAAAGAGTTTGTCACTTGACCAATTAAAACCAATTAAAAGTTTCAGAGTTTTACTTCACTTGACCAATAAAGAAAGTGATCAATGAAAGTGTTAAATATAATATTTCGTAGGTTTTTCGATTTAAATGATAGACTTTTGTTAAGAATTCTCAATGTATTTTTAAAAATAATTTTTAGCTATATGTAATGAAATAAAGTACCAATTAAAATAGCATAGCAAACTGAAATTACATTATCTAATAAGTAGTGTTTTACTTCAATACATTGTAACTAGGAAATTATTTATAATTCACAAAAATTTTTTGTTAAATTCCTATCATTTAAGTATATTAAGATAAATTAGTCTCATGGCACATAACGCAATAAATATATAACTTGATAGTGTGTTTATGAATATATATTTAAAACTTAAAAAAGTGGAAGTAAATACAAACTAAATTTATATATATATAAATATTTAAAATGAAGTTTAGGATTGTTTAATTAAATAAAAATATTTGTTGATATTTTTGAAATACTGTAAATTGTTGAAATTATATATAAAAATCTTTAATTGATACAAATATTTTGTTTCTGATTTTGACAAAAATCTAAATTTTTAATCTAATAATAATAAAAAAAGAGTTATTTTTATTTAAAACAAATATATTTAATTCAGTATATGTATTTAATTTTAATATATTTATAATTAACTTTTTATCAGTTTGGTTAATTTGCATGGTTAGTTTACTTCAGAAATAACATGGTAGTTGTGCCACTTTAGATCTCTCTTCTATTACTATCTTAACTGATAATAATGTACAGGTTTTTTTAAATGTTGTAATTGTAATCTAGTGATTATTGATTTCATAATTTAAAAACATCTGAAGAGTTCAATAAGAAATCTTCACAAGAATTTCCTTAATTGTTCACAAATCCAAGGCTTTGATGGTTTTTGTTCTGATTAGATATAGTGATTTCAAAATAGTTTATAGTTGTCCTGAAATCATGTTACTATATATAATTCATGCTCTGCAGTATAATACATTAATAAATTGAATGCTTATAAAGAATCCAAACTAAAGAACAGATGGGTCCAATCTGCTGCAGTTTTTTATTCATTCATGGCATTGTATTAGTTTATATATAGTTTGCTAGAACTTTTCAGTAGCATCCACATAAATTTAATTTGTATCACAAATTACATTTAGTTTTAGCTCTTTTTTTCATATGTCAAATGCATTGACTGTGAAGTGAACCTGGACCAGCTGCTTGGAAGGCAGCTATGCAAACTGCTAGGCCACCAACACTTGACAGTAGTTTTAGCTCTTTGTAATCTAGTTTCCACAGTATTTGAAAGATTATTTTGAAAAAAATTTTGTAATAAAAAACATGATATTTTGATTTTTGCTTATTTATAAAATATTTCAAATTATTTTTACACAATAATTGTTTAATAATTATTTAAAACAAAAAAATACATGTATACAATTTGATTTTATTTGTATATGTTTTATTTTTAAAAATAAAAATTAATAAATTTGACTGTAATGTTAGCAAAGAAAATTATAACTTAAGATACCCACTCTTGGGTGAAAATGACCACATAACATCATTTTCTGTCAAAATCAACACTGTGTTAGAATGATTTTGAGATATTAAAAGAACTTTGAAGCAAACTTTCAAAGCAGTTAAGTAATATATAGGGTATATGAGCACAGACTTTCAGACAACCTACCACTCTCCACTCCATCTCATAACATTGATACACTTGAACACGTATATGTCAAAAAGATAAATAATCAACAATATACATATTTCATGCTAAACCAGCAATCATCAGTTGGTCCAGATTACCATCTCCACACATATATGCTATAAGTGCTCAGATATATATTAAGATAGCCAATCCTCATACTTTAATGGACAGGCTTCAATCTACTCCACACTTCAACTCTTTAACCATCCATCTTAATATATACCTGAGCACTGATAGCATATATGTGTGGAAATGGTAATCTGGACCAACTGATGATTGCTGGTTTAGCATGAAATACATATATTGGTGATTATTTATCTTTACGACATATATGTGTTCAAGTGTATCAGTGTTATGAGATGGAGTGGAGAGTGGTGGGTTGTGTGAAAGTCTGTGCTCATATACCCTATATATTACATATATAGATACAGATATGTAATAAACCTGTATTTCCGTTATTACAAAACAGTTAAGTAATATTTCTTTATCCTAAAAACTTTTGTTTATATTTTAAATATTGTCAGATTTTATTTATTTCCTTAGAGCAGTTTTTGTTTTAATGGCAGATAAAATTAATCATTATAAGATAATGTTAAAAATAATTTTAAAAGCAAGTTAATATTCAGAGTTGAAATATTATTTGTATATTATAATGGGAATTGTGCACGTATGTATATCTAATGCCATTCACTACTTATATATTAAAATAGACTGAAATATTTTGTATTTACTATACATGCACATTTTTGCACACACACACATATATATATATGCATTATGTAAATCATTTATATATATGCACATTTTATTTTTCAATCCATTGAATTAATATCTGATATTGTAAATAAAACAAAATCAGAAATCATTTTTTTTGCTATTCATTGTTTTCTAAACCTTTAGTTTCATTGTATTATTATCATTATTTCTAAATAATTATTACATTTATTAATTATTATTTAATGTTATTCCAATGAAATTATTAAATATCAGAACATACTAAGTTACATATGGATGTGTGTCTCTGCTCTTATTCACATATAATCACAGAGTCCTCATGAATTAATAAACAAACCCCAGACTAATGGTACATAAATGTGAGGACAAATTTGTGATTTTCTCTTAGAATTATCCACAAAAGAAAGTTAGTTTTATTATTGATTGATTAAATTGGATTGATCAAAATATAAATGTCCTCTTCAGTGGACAATATTACATGATGGAAAATGCTGGGCAATGGGACAACCAAACAGGTGTAATAATATTCAGTATTGTTCTAAATCACATTAAAATGGATGTACTCTCTAAATACCTAGGAAACATACCTGGAATAATGTATACACGATACATTGACAATGTTTTCATTTGCATTCCAGACCTCCAAATTAACAACATTAAACATGAGCCAATAGGAAATCTGCATTAATCTGGATCAAAGAACAGGAAGACTTCTCTAAAGGAATAAAATATCTCAATGTATACATCCAAAGAGAGAGTGTCCAATCAACTGTTCAAAATGTTAATTAAACTATTGAAATCAAAGGTTTTAAACATCCTGAATCCATAAGTCTCTATACATACAAATATGCTGGTCTCACAGCATTTTTATGTAGAAATTTTACATGAATAAAAATCTGATCACAAGTCTAATATTGAAAAATATATTAATGAGTTATGCCTCATTGAGTTCAAATATAGAACACTCACTAACATTCTCAACAAATTTTATAAACAAGATCAAAACTAGATCTACAACACTTGACAACAATCTCTGAATATCACTCCCTTATATGCCTAAAGTATCCACACATGCAAATAAAACATGCTCAGGCACATATAAAATCAGCCTCCATACTCTACCATTGGTAAATAAGTTGCTCAATAATTCCAAAGAGAAACTTCCCACCGAACATACTCCCCATACTGTTTACAAAATTGCAAGCTCTCAAACTGGCTGCAATCAAGCAGCCTAGCAACAAGATTGCACCAACATCCAATACTTTTACAGAAGATCTAAAAACAATCTAAACCAAAATTCTGGAGCACCAAAACAAACTTGGCCATACATTTGAACTTACATCAGACAATGTCATGTGCATTGAGAAAAATGACTCTTAAGCTCAATATAAAGAAAGCATAGCACATTGATAATAATTGTAATTCCATAAACAAAAAGAATCCTGCTTCCTTCTCTCAAAAAAGTGAGTGATTAAGTCATTCATGCAAATTTATGTAAATTTCCACCACGTTTATATTTCTCATCTTCCTGTCCACCAATCATTGTCATGAATATAAAATCAGTCCAAGATATCAAGAGGCTTAGCATAATACAACAAATATTGAAACTTAAGCTTTTTTTTATCTAAGTATTCCTAATGCTTATAATTTAATTTAATTAGAATTATTTGGATAAAACTAAAGGGGTAACAATAAAGTCTTCATACTTCATTTTCTTTGTTTCATGATGATGGCTATCAGAATATTTATGGCCAGTATACTCCTAGTATCAGATGGTCTTGAACATTGATGATGATCAGCACTGATATAATGATCCCAGAACTTTTGACACATGATTAGCATTTAAGTAAGTTCACATAGAAATATCGACCACATTATTATTTTATATAATGTCCCAAAATTTGTCATTTGCTTGAAAGTAATGATTACCCTAAGATTTTATAGCATATCTGTTTGAGACCAGTTATTTATCACAGTTATTACAAATAGTTGTTTCTTGTGATATTCTGGTCATTCTTTGCTTTGCTTATATCATATTTGTAAAACAGATTGATTTCTGCTTATTATTTTCATATCACAGTACACATGCATATATATATATATATTCATGACCTTTCAATTAGAACTTACTTTTTATATATGGCTTATAATTTCTAAGCAAACCTAAGGTTTTTCTTAGATAACTAATGTGATCCTTATCTAACTCATCTTGCTATACTTTTATTAGTTGTCTATTCTTAGAGAGCCAAAGACCAAAGACAAAAATAAATTATTGAGCTCACACCTTAAGCAGATGTGTGAAATCTATAATTATATACATATATTAAAACAATAGCATACAATATAAATTAACTTAAAGTTAATGGTAAAGAAATGGCATAGAGTTAAAAAATAAAAATTCACATAGTAAAAGAGATTAAAGTAACTAAGGATCATTGAATGTGAAATATAGATTTAAAATCATGCATAATTTAAAGACAATAGTCATAAGTTTAAGTAACGTTATGATACATACATTGAGAGAATAAAATTAATAGAATAAGAGTTCGAATTTTTATAGTAGTTGGGATGGTTGGCTCTAAGATTTGTTATTAATAGTTTCAAATTAACGAAAACTGTGCAGAGTAATAAAAATATACTCAAGTATTTTATAAAACGGAAGTGTCTTAATATTGAATCAGCTCAAATGTATTTGATCAATTATTAATGATGGCTTCAGCTATGTATGTAAATTAGTGCCTTATTGTATAGGTACAGATGAAGTAACTCAAATGAGTTCTCTAATTATAAGAAATATCACTAATTATTAAACCTTTTCTTATTATTTAAATATGCAAAATATGTGATTATATGCAATTCCACATACCGTTAAATGTAAAATTCTTACAAATCTTATTGCTATCCCATGTATGTGGGGAAAGGGGATTTATATAACATTTGATCAATAAAAACTTTTGAAACATAATAACGTTGTTAAAGATAAGTGCAAATAAGTAATTCTATAGAATAAAAATAAAAAAAAGTTTGTAAAAAATAAATAAAACAAATATATTTCTAAAATTCAACACCAAGGAAAGAAAAGTAAAAAAAAAAAAAAACGGTTCTAGAAATGAGTTTTGCAATGACTATAGAAACCAATCCTTAAATCACAAATATATTCAAATATAGATTATGCAAACTCATTTTACTGTTAATAATATTTGATAGACGATCAATGTGATGTGATGTGATGTATTGTGGCTTCTCCTTAAACGAAGTCAAGAATATCTTTATAATACTACAGAGCCCTCCATTGTAAATCATACACTCATTTAATTAGAAATGTAAATAAATGTCCAATGTAAGATTTCCTCAGTGATTGATTCTATTGGAAGAAATGGCAAAAAATATTAATTAATACATTGGAGACGTACAATCAGATATGATGTTGAAGTACAAATAAATACAATTTACGTTAATAGAATGTTAATGAATTTAAGAATATTTATTATATTTTTGGTAGTTAAATATACTTTAGGATAAACTTAATACCATTGTTAATGGATTTTGAATTAAACATAAATATTAATTAAACATTTTTTAATTACATTTTGTAAAACAACTAAATTTGTTCCGTTTTTCAAATTTTGTTAAAAGTTTCTTAATTAAAATGTTAGTTAATTAATAATTTTTAATTAAAACACATGATTAGAGATACTGCACTTTATCAAAAAAACTTTAATTTTTTGAATAATAAATTATAAAAAGTTCTTAGCAACAACCGAAATCAACCTTGGCCCTGCTTATGTATTCCCTATTTAGTATATTCATTGTAACCTTTGAACAATAATTAGAAAACAATAAATTTCTTAAGATAAAATTTCTGAACATGTTAAAACATCATAACCATCACATGATCACCATCTCATACTGGCACATGGCATCCATTGATTACTCTGGTTGGCACAGGGTGGCACTACTGTATGAAGAGTTTTGCCCCTGTTTAAAACATCATAATTGATGGGCGACAGAATAAAAGGTTGTCACATAGACAGAAAGGTGTGCATATAAGAGCGAGAGACTTATTAGTACCTTCTATTCTGTGCCTATTTTTTAAAGAATTGGCATTTGAAAGTTATCTTTATAATTAAACTTAAATTTTAGTCATTTATAATAAGATTTGTCTTTCTCCCATTCAACTCAAAAGCAAATTTTGAAGCTAATCTTCAGATTTTTGCAGTTAGCAATCAATAATATGATGATGTTCTCATTGAAATGGATCTTCATAGCAGCAAATAAGAATCAAGAATTTTTTTCTAAAGATTTTTAATAGTATAATTCTCAAGAAAATTTCTTATTAACAGCTATGAATATCATTTTTAATGATGAGTTATCATATGTTGCACTGTTAACTGCTTTTGAGCCCAAAGACTGTCTTCAAAATCCGATTTTGAGGGGAAGAAGAGAAATGAAGCTAAAGTAACCAAAAAAGTCTAGTATAGTTACTATCTATTATTCTGTGATAGTGGAAACTCTTAAGACAAAAATATCTTACCAAAACTGAAGGTTGCTGAATTAAGAATAATACATTAAACCTGTATTGGATTATTAAATGACAGAAGGAAAACTAATCTTAAATGATTGCCTCATGAGGTCATTTTCAAATGTTGCTTAAAAAATTCTAAAGATTCAAAGAACATATAATATTAATACTTATACCAGTAAGAAATATAAATATTTTAAGCCTATTTTAAATATAAATATACTAACATTTGTTTAATGATATTGTTGATATGATTTTTGGAAAGCAAAGAAGTTCAGTGATAATTACTTTATTCATTTTTTATTTATATTCATTTCTTTCTCTCTCTCTCTCTGAAACCATTACTTAATTCAAGGTAATTCAATATAGTTAAAAAAAAATCTGTGACTGAGCAATATATTTGTTTATATATACACCTGGGTCTTGTTTTATGCGATAGATAGGTTCCTCAGAAAACACACGCAAACAAAATTGCGCAAAAATAGACGTAACTTACCTTGAAAAAGAGGGAATACGGACTGTGATTTTTCAAAAATCGCATAAAAGCAAAGCACCAATGTAAAATTACTTTAAAATTCGTGCAAAAAAAAAATAAGGAAATAAAATATGACTAATAAAAAATTTCAAATTTGAAAAAAATTGATGCAAGACAAACTTTTTTTAACTATGATATTTAATTTTATTCAAAACAATATATTTTTATGCATAATTTATAGTAATTTACATTTTTTATACATGTTTTAATTATTATCGCTATTTGCCGTTAAACAGGTTCGTTTGCAAACTGGTAAAAAATCAGATTCTTCACAAGAGGAAATACAACTAACGCCAATGTCACTCTCATGTTGTGTTAATGATTTTATGGTGACAATGTAATTAGTAATTAATCTAACAACTAAAAATTAAATTCTTATTTTTGTCTTTAATTTTTTAATTTTCAATTTTAATTGTGCCCACTGCTATTACTCACCTTTTAAAAGTAAACTTGCGGACACTAAATGATTAATAATTGATTACGTTCTTTTTTAAAAAGCAAAAACAGAATGTGATTTAAAATGCAAAATTAACACGCACAATGTTTGAACAAATTTACATTATAATCTTGTAAAATTTAATGTGTGTATACATAAAATGTGGAAATCATGATTTTAATTTCATTATTGCATAAAATCTTACTATTATAAAGCACTGAAAATATTGAAATTACTAAGATGAAAGTCAAATTCCAATAATGTGCTATTACTTTCAATATGACATAAGTGCGCAAAATTTATTATTTAAAGTAATAGCGGATTATCGGAGTTCGACTTCCGGAGAAACATGAATCACGTAACTTCAAAATCGCATTAAATAAATCTGCATAAAAAGAGACCCAGGTATATATTGAAACAGACACATTTTACACGTATAGTTTGAAGTTCCCCTCCTCAATTTAAAAACTGTTGAGATTAAAATAAAAAGCTGACACAGGTTTCAATGAATAAAAGTTCACAAAAGAAATGAATAAGTGACAGGAATTTAGAATCAAATTTCACATACGTTATAAAACTCAAAATGGTTAAAAATTAAGAAGACAAATCAATATTTTAAAATATTAAAATTACTGTTTAAAATGTAGTATTTTGTAAAAGTTTAATGTTTTCAGATTAAAAATCGCTAATGATCAAAGTCATCGTATCCACAATAAAAGATGCTATACAGGAAAACAATCTCAATCATATATCCAAAAGTCAATATGTAGGAAGGGATTTTCCACTACAGTGGCAATGTCCCATATTAAAATGCTTGTAGATCCCACACTTATAGGAGAACTAAACCCATAGCCATTCAGTTAGATATAGCTGCAGCATTTGACTCTGTAAGAACAGACACCCTCCTCCAGCTTCTGGCAGAAAACCACACTCCCAAAGCTTACATCCAGATTATTTCAAATCTGCTCAGAAATCGCCAGATCTGCATCTCATTGAATGGTAGAACCACAAGTAGTTTCAAGCCATGTCTCTCCATTCCTCAAGGCTCCCTATTAAGTCCCCTCATGTTCATTATATATATAAATCCTTTGTTGAAAGAAATAGGAAAACACCTGCCTGGAGTCTTTGTCCCAAGCCTAAACAGAGAGATAGGAGCGCTCGCCTTCATGGATGACATCCTTGTCATACTTCCTTCACAAAAATACCTTGGACTATTAAACACAATTTTGGATCACTATACAGCAAAATTCAAACTGAAATTTAACCTTGCAAAATCTTCAGCCTGGAAAATTGCCACAGGGAAAAAGATTTCCACTTACTTCTCTGGACAGCCCCAGAACTTCCTTGGTCTGCCCTTCCACAAACTCCCTTCAGTAATGGCAAGGGAAGTTCAAAACAACATAATTGAGTCAGCAAACAAACTAGTAGCATCCCTGTCCAAAGTTTACCTCCCACTCCATGGCAAGGCAACATTGCTAAATATGATCCTGTTCCCCAAGATTAACTACTATCTCCCGATCATCAAACCAACTAAACAGTTTGAGGCGAGGATCAACTCACTTTGCTCTAGGCTCTTTTGGCATGAGAAAACAGTTGCCATTAGCCTCACCAGAATGCAGTGTCCTTGTCAATTAAATGGCTTATCCCTACCCTCCATAAATATAACCTACTTCCAAAAAAGCTATAACATACTCAGTAGACTCTCAGAGGACATCGTAAACATAGAAGTTCCCATAGTTGTCCAACCCACCTACCGACCACCACCGCCCAAGGCAGACTGGTTCACAACATTGGACAGCCTCATTAAGCAGCATCTCAAGCCTCACAATGCCATAGCTACCAGTAAAATTAAATATTGGGAGACCTACAACATTATTCATCCACAGACCCAACCACCTTATGGCAGGCTGAATTTAATGAACAAAAATCTCATAAACAAATTTAAAAGGTGGAGTTTGGAAGCAAAATTCTTGGATTTCACCATCAAAATAAATCTAGATGCATTACCCACCAGTTGATTTTTAACATACAAAAGAGGTTACTCCAGCATTGACCCATTCTGTCAACTATGCAAGAGAGAAAATGAAACAATAGACCATATAATACATAGATGCCCAAAACTTGGCAGCATCAGAGAACTGATATATACCAGCTCAAAAATAGACTTCCAAATAATCGCCTCAATCCGGCATTGCATTGCTACAAAAACTGTCACATGGATTCGGCTCTCCATATTATACACATTTGCTCTATGGACAACACACTGCAAACTTAGCTTAGAACACCCAACTCCCAATGCTAAACAGGTCTACACCCATATGATCAACAAGATTAAACAAAGAAATAAGACAATTGGACCATGCCGCATTGTAGAAGATACATGGAATCTCCTGGACATCCCAGAACTCCACACAAAAAACAGAAATTAATTCCCAACTCACAACGAGATAACTCTTTACTACCTGTACTCAAACAATTATGGAAACAAAATGATCAAGAAGCTAAGACTATGATCCAGTTTGATGTGCAACCATTTCTCATATCCATGGAACAATAATCAAGAAAACTCCCATGGTTTCCATCTATAACAAGAATATCTGTGTAATCATAGTGTTTAGTAAATAAATGTTTTTTGAAATGAAAAACAGGAAGACTGTAATTAACAATTAATTAAAAAAGACTGCTGTAGGCCATGAAAGTTAATAGATATTTTTTGAAAACATGTCAGATAAGAGGTATCAGGATCTGTTCCTGCTAGAAGTGGATGGCCAATAAGGAGTAGAATGAAGATGTGGGCCTCAGAGAAAGGTCATCATCACCAATAGAATTAGTGCTAGATCAATTCAAAGAATCATTGGTAAGACTATAGGTGTGGGGGGGGGGTAGATATTGCTAAAGAGGAGATTCAACCAAATATATTGTTTGGAAGTATCAAGACTATTGCTAGTGGACTAGCCATCATTAGTATTGCTTAGTAAAATGCAGCTTATATAAATACTGGCCCAACAAAGCTTGGATCACTGTGAACATTAACCAAAGAAGGAACCTATAATTATTAAAGAGTGAAGAAACAAAGTATTAAAATGGAATATCTTTAAATGTCTGTCTAAAAAGGAAACAGCTTTTCTCTCTCCTCTGTCACCTGGTTTAGCAAAGGAAGTAAGATGAAAATAAAACCTGTTAACTGACTGTCAACTCATGTAGCTCTCGGAAAACTCCTATTAGTTAGAAGAATTATGGAGAACTTCTAACAGATGAAGGTTCAGGTAAGGAAATTTATACGCATTTATAATATTGGAAAATATTTTGTCAAATATGTTTATGGAAATAGTTTATGAAATAATGAAATACTACCTTTTACATTGATTGCTTATAAAATAATACAAAATGCAAATATATTTCTGCTAAATGATTAATTTCTAAATGGAACGTACTGGTGTAAAAGGACGAGATAAGCTAGTACGAGATAAGCATTATTAAAAGATTCAACCAAAGATGCAAAAATGATTTTGTTGATTTAAAAATAATTCTATAATAAACTTAATATTAGTATGTGTCCACATAAAATGAAATTATTGATTATAAAGTGACATTTATTATTTTACAAAAAAACTGTGATAGAGTGAATGAAATATGAATCCGCACACACATAAATTTAAAAAATGTTTATAACGTGAATTAAGAAATTATAGAGTAAAATTGATATATTATTTATGTGAATAATAATGAATATGTATCCTCATACCTGAATACATAATAGATGTGAGTTAAGAAGTTATAAAGTAAATACTCCTAGATAAGTGGTTCAAACCTGCACCTGTATAATATGTTAAATAAAAATAAAATACTCCCATATAAGTGATTCAAAACCGCACCTATATAATGTGTAAAATGAAATACTTCTAAATAAGTGGTTCAAACCCACATCTGGATAATATGTTAAATAAAAATAAAATACTCCCATATAAGTGACTCAAAATCACATCTATATAATATGTAAAATGAAATATTTCTAAATAAGTGGTTCAAACCCACATCTGGATAATATGTTAAATAAAAATAAAAGACTCCCATATAAATGACTCAAAATTGCATCTATATAATGTGTAAAATGAAATACTTCTAAATAAGTGGTTCAAACTCACATCTGTATAATATGTGAATTGAAATGGAAATGCTCCAAATAAATGATGCAAAGCCGTGTCTACATAATCTGTGAAGCAAAATTAAAAATGCTTCTTCAAATATATGTCCACATGCCTGCAGTAAAAATGTGCTAATATTTATGTGAACTGAAAATGTGTCTATGACCATGGATTAAAATTAAATGTTTCTATATACCTGGAAGAAATCAAATGCTTCTATACACATGGATATGTATCTACACGTATGGTGGAACTTTAATCAAGAAGGATAACTCCCAATCATGGAGGATCAAGGAGGAGAACCGTGATGTACACATGGATACAACAGCAGCCAGAGTAGAGACTGTCAATAAACTTTTTCTTCTTCTGTTTAAAAACTTAGTACCCAAATATTATTATTGTTAAATAAATTATGGTTACAAAAAGCTAGTACCTCTTGTCCATTTCAATTTGCATCACTCATCAATTAATGCACTGGTTCACAAAAATCTCATGTCACCTGAGCTATGCCCAGAATAACTCAATGTGGATAAGTAAGGTTGTGGTGAGATGGAATTCTAGTGACACTGTTTGGGAAACCAAACACATAAATTTCTACATGTTTTTAGTCTCTATGGTGCTACATTCTCTGATGAGCAGAAAGTATTGTTGTAGGGGGGTGACATCAGCATTGGGGAATGCCAATCGATAGTTCATTCCTGCAATATGCTCATCACGAAATAAAATCAACCAAGAGAGGGGTTGGTAAGACTATCAGGTTACTATATATATATATATATTGTGACACGTCAACTTTCTTTCTTCCCCTATTAACTGAATTTTAGTTATTAGAATCGTCGTCGAGGGCGCCACCAAGGATTTCTCTCTTGGAACCTGGTCACGTAACTTTACATAAACCTGGTCTTTATTTATTTTCGAACGACGATTCACTAATTATAAACTTTGATTATAATCTCACAGGGGTTTTCCTTTAAGAACACTAACTAATTATTATAAATAATTCAAGAATTCAAGAATACATTGGACAAAAAAACTTTTAATTTCTTTTACTACTATTTATTATTAATAACCTTATAATTCTATCCGATCCAGAAAGAACTGACTTACAATTTCGGATTTTCCCTCTGTTTACTTTCTAATTATGCTTCCCAAATATTTACCATAGATTTACTCGCGCCTACACCAATACTGCGAATTCTAGCAGACGTGTATATAAGACGACTTATAGTATTTTTAATCTTTCCTGAAGTTTATTTTTAAACTCCACTTTCTTTGGTAAATAAATAAATTACAAAAATCTTACAATGAACGTATAAGTGTCTTTTGTTTTCTTATACTTTCAATTCTTTTTTTATTTTCTACTAACAAACGAGTAACGCCCCAAGGTTCTCTGTTACTTGGCGACGCACTTTTATACCCTCACCCTGTTGTTACTCTCTAGATCGAATAGATATTAAATAATTTAAAATACAGTTATTCCAATATTTCATAAAAAAATATTGAACGAAAATTAACATTAATAGATTGCAATATTAAACAAATTTATTTCCCCCCCTCTATTGTTGAAACATTCGTAATAAACATAATAAATGAAAATTAAATTAAAGATAAAGTTCTATTACGCCTTACTTAGAGTTCTCATTAATTGAAACGTTTATAATTACCCTGATCGATCAGAGCGGAGTGGCCTGATTTTCATAGGTTTTGCATTCCATTGGTCGTGCCTTTGTCCTTGTATATGCGAATTCCATGAGTGTTCCTTTGGTTGTCCGGCTAGCAATATCCGTTTCTTCCATTCCATAACTCTCTTGATAGCTTCATTCAGATGGAGTGGCGGTCAATTCCCCAAAGGGGAAGGTTGTGATAACTTTAGCCGCTATACATTTGAAAAGAGTCCGCAAAATTAAATTTCAATAATAATAATTTTTATTGTTCGAAACACAGCTGCTTTCTTTATTGTCCTTGCTGGTCTCTAAAGTCAAGTCAACTCCTCTAACTCTAAAAGCGATCTTATCTCCTCTCTTTCTTATCTTTTTTTTTTTTAATTAGCGTAATAGCAATTACTAACCAAATATTTTTACTTTGTGAAAGTTTCAACAATAGAGTATAATTACTACCAAGAATCTAATCTTGTTTTCTTTTCCCCACCCTTTTATCTCTCGAATTTTTCTCCCTTTTAATTAAACACTTTTAACATTTTTTTTTTTTTTTAATAAATTATATTCAATTTTATTTGTTTATTTCAAAATAAAAGTTCAAAATTTTTACCCTTTCCATTAAATCAAAACCATTTGTTAATTAATTTTTTTTTCATTTTACAAACTATTTAACTTCAAAAATATTTATGACAAATTATAAATATGTGAGCTTATATATATATGAGCTGACTTAAAATATCAGCTCATTGCCCCATTTGTCATAAAAAAAAAAACAATAAAAAAACTTTAATTGCCCCACGGTGACTTGTCCCAACTTTTCTTGGGGTTATAGTTACTCGTACTCGCGGGTTCGTTACAGTTCTCCCATCTAACTTTACTTTCTCCACCTACCCCCTGGTCCTCCCATTCTATATCTTGTAATATTTCTAATGCTTCCTCAATGGATAACCGACGGTTTTCGGCCAACTTACGTTGCACACTTGACGGAAGGTTAAATCTGATAGTTCGCACTACCTGGAATTGATCCATCGGATATGCCTCCAAGGCTCTCAATTTTGCCGCTTGACGTTGAAAAAACTGACTGTACGTACCATCTTTGTCCGCTTTATACTTTTCTTGCGATATCTTCATGCGTATGGTTTCTTGTTTCTCACCGCTCCAAAACCCTCGCAAAATCATAGTTCGATATTCTTGGAATGTAGGGGGTTTGTAATTTACCGCCTTCCACCATTCCCTAGTGGCACCACTCAAATGGCTCGTTGCTATTATGATCTTCTCTTTTTCTTTCGACCTATGGACATAGAAAAAATCATCTAGACTGTCCAGGTAGTCAAAGGAGCTTTCCTCCCTTTCCCCTTTAAATGTTTTTATGTGTATAAATTTCGCCAATGTGACCCTATCGAACTCTTCTTCTCCAGATTCGTTGAGCTTTCTTTCAATTACCTCTTTCTCTCGGTTTATTTGTATAGCCTTCTTGTTCAGGATTTCTTTAGTTTCCCCTGTAAACTGCTCTGTCTCTTTGTTTTCTGTCTTTTCTTCCTCTTTACTGACTTTATGGTTCGCTGGGTCTATGACTTCCTTTTTTTTCATTGTTCCTATTCTTTTCCCTCTCTTTAATTCATTCACATCTTTCCTCAATTCTTGTATCATGCCTTTCATTTCTTTTATTTCTTTACGGTCTTCCATTACAATTTCTTTGAGCTCAGCGATAGCTTTCAATATTTCTTGCAACTGACACCGCTCGGGGTTTTTAAATGTTACCACCGGGCTTTCCATGCTACTTTCGTCCTCACTCATATTTTATTCTTTTGTTTTATATTATTTTATATTCGAACTCATAACCTTCCCTACGAGAATACTGACGTACCACCACCATCTGAAATCCACCACTCTTACTAAAATTTTTTTTTTCTTTTTTTTTTAAAACTCTGATCTCTGGGCGTTTCTCTTGTTAACAAGCCCGACATGTTGGAAGTGCCATTTTCTAACTTTCCCCCCTCACTCCTCTGTGACACGTCAACTTTCTTTCTTCCCCTATTAACTGAATTTTAGTTATTAGAATCGTCGTCGAGGGCGCCACCAAGGATTTCTCTCTTGGAACCTGGTCACGTAACTTTACATAAACCTGGTCTTTATTTATTTTTGAACGACGATTCACTAATTATAAACTTTGATTATAATCTCACAGGGGTTTTCCTTTAAGAACACTAACTAATTATTATAAATAATTCAAGAATTCAAGAATACGTTGGACAAAAAAACTTTTAATTTCTTTTACTACTATTTATTATTAATAACCTTATAATTCTATCCGATCCAGAAAGAACTGACTTACAATTTCGGATTTTCCCTCTGTTTACTTTCTAATTATGCTTCCCAAATATTTACCATAGATTTACTCGCGCCTACACTAATACTGCGAATTCTAGCAGACGTGTATATAAGACGACTTATAGTATTTTTAATCTTTCCTGAAGTTTATTTTTAAACTCCACTTTCTTTGGTAAATAAATAAATTGCAAAAATCTTACAATGAACATATAAGTGTCTTTCGTTTTCTTATACTTTCAATTCTTTCCTTATTTTCTACTAACAAACGAGTAACGCCCCAAGGTTCTCTGTTACTTGGCGATGCACTTTTATACCCCCACCTGTTGTTACTCTCTAGATCGAATAGATATTAAATAATTTAAAATACAGTTATTCCAATATTTCATAAAAAAATATTGAACGAAAATTAACATTAATAGATTGCAATATTAAACAAATTTATTTCCCCCCTCTATTGTTGAAACATTTGTAATAAACATAATAAATGAAACTTAAATTAAAGATAAAGTTCTATTACGCCTTACTTAGAGTTCTCATTAATTGAAACGTTTATAATTACCCTGATCGATCAGAGCGGAGTGGCCTGATTTTCATAGGTTTTGCATTCCATTGGTCGTGCCTTTGTCCTTGTATATGCGAATTCCATGAGTGTTCCTTTGGTTGTCCGGCTAGCAATATCCATTTCTTCCATTCCATAACTCTCTCGATAGCTTCATTCAGATGGAGTGGCGGTCAATTCCCCAAAGGGGAAGGTTGTGATAACTTTAGCCGCTATACATTTGAAAAGAGTCCGCAAAATTAAATTTCAATAATAATAATTTTTATTGTTCGAAACACAGCTGCTTTCTTTATTGTCCTTGCTGGTCTCTAAAGTCAAGTCAACTCCTCTAACTCTAAAAGTGATCTTATCTCCTCTTTTTCTTATCTTTTTTTTTTTTTAATTAGCGTAATAGCAATTACTAACCAAATATTTTTACTTTGTGAAAGTTTCAACAATAGAGTATAATTACTACCAAGAATCTAATCTTGTTTTCTTTTCCCCACCCTTTTATCTCTCGAATTTTTCTCCCTTTTAATTAAACACTTTTAACATTTTTTTTTTTAATAAATTATATTCAATTTTATTTGTTTATTTCAAAATAAAAGTTCAAAATTTTTACCCTTTCCATTAAACCAAAACCATTTGTTAATTTTTTTTTTTTTCATTTTACAAACTATTTAACTTCAAAAATATTTATGACAAATTATAAATATGTGAGCTTATATATATATGAGCTGACTTAAAATATCAGCTCTCTCTCTCTCTCTCTCTCTCTCTCTCTCTCTCTATATATATATATATATATATATATATTCAAACACATTATATATATATATATATATATATATATATATAATGTGTTTGAATTATGGATATATCTTTGAGAAACAAATGATTTAGGCACAGGAAGATGGTTTAATTGATTTGTAATAATATTTATAATATGTGTCTTTACACATAGTAGATTTTGATGTGATTTCACATTTGAATTTCTTCTTGTGTTATTTTCTATTTCTCTTTTTTTATTGTAAGTTATTATTAGTAAAAATTATCTCCTTTTCTGGAAATATTTTTAAATCTGAGATTCAGTATTCTATTTCATAATATTTACATATATAATAATTAATAAAACAAGTCATAAATTTAGTAAGTTGCTTTTAAGCTTGCATTTAAATGATCACTAGATGGAGCTTGCCAATAGCTCTAAACAAGCTTTATTTTTATAAGTGCCGAAAGAGAAAAAATTCAAAATCTCTACCATTAAGTCCTTACCTCCAGACCAACTGGTTTCGAGCTTATAAAAATAAAGCTTGTTTAGAGCTATTGATAAGCTCCATCTAGTGATATATATATCTTTAATAATGTCATTGTGAATACGATCATTTGAAAAAGAATCAGAACTTTTATTTGTATGAGTTATTCTCAAAGATAAGTAGCATAATTAAAATATTAAAAAAATGTTAAACAAAATAAAATTTGCCCTTTTCGCCATAAAATAAAGTAGTATTTAACTCAGGAAACAAACAATGCTGAATTTTTGCTAATCACATCTTTAGTGCTACAGCAATTTGGAATAATTATTGATAGGAACCTATAACCTGTTCATACTAGTCATTCTTGGATATTACATTTTGAATAATCAAACTATGTAACTCAATGATCAAGTGTTTTTGGCAATAATCTAGCTACTTATATGTCGTTACATTAATTTAAAATAAAAACTTAAAAGTTTGCAAATAAAAGTAAAAAACTAAACGCTAAAATTAAAATGTTTGTTAAACATATATACATTCGCACAGATGCCAAACTTTAAAAATATTTTTTTTTTTAAAAAACAAATAAATAAGTATTTGAACGTACTTTTTTATAAAAAAAAAGTACAAGATTTAAAAATAAAAACAGGTATTAATTAATTCTTGTAATCTGTAAATGGAAATGATTGTTTATAAATTGTTTGAAAAGCAAGCTAGCCTTGGGCTCTTGTATAATTAAAATGATCTGATGAAAGATAGATAAGAAAATAAAGAGAAATTAGCTTGACCAATGGAAGCACCAAGCCTTGGCTCGGACCCTAAGGAAAGTGATGGATTAGTGACGTTTTGTTGATTGAATCCATGTGGATTAATATAAAAAGGGAAATACAGTTTTTTCGAACAGTTCCAGCATTGTGTGTTTGAGAGTTGTGGTAGGACACACATACCACACTCTCTATTTAAAAAAAGAAAAAGGAAAAGACTGTGATACCTTGAACCAGCTATTGCCATCTCCAGAACATTATCTTCCAATGGAGGTGTCATGGGAATTAAAAGCAGAAACCTGGACTCTTCTACCGTAAGCTATATTGACGTGAACTCTAAATTTAAAAATAGTTAAGAACTTTCATTCAAGCTTATGAACTTCCATCTGACTTTTTTTAAGTTTAAAATCAAATTAATAATGTTTAATTTTATATGTTTTCCGATTGATAAAAATCATTTCCATTTTTTTTTTCTTATTGTATAAATTATTTATTGTTTAAATTTTAAATGATGAAATTTAGGTTGGGTATAGATGTTGCATAGATTCGTTAGCGGTTGATTATGTTGAATTTTTCACATTTGATTAGAATATATAGGTCAACAATGTTAATGCGGGCATCTTACGATGAATGCCATGGGGCCTTGTGCATTCCCTTTGCAATTGACATTATCGATGATTTGGTATTTTGATCGATTGTGTTTAATTTGGATGTTTTTGACCATGGAATCTGTGCAGCTGATCTATACTCAACATTATAAAACAAATTGTATAAAAATAATTTGTGCGAACGTATTTAAATGTTAAATTTAAGTCGGGCGTGAATGGCTATATAGTTTTGTAAAGTTATATTAAGGGAGGGTAATCTTAGGTTATTCATTTTGTAGTTGAATTGGTTCAATGGATTGGATATATTTGTGTAATTGTAGATGTAGTATGAGATCCTCTATGGGAAGGATTATATATATATGCCACACACCTTCTGTTTGCCTATGGATGGGTTTGTAAGACGGCAAAGGACCGCAGTCCATTCGTATGGAGCTTTATGTTTATTGTTCTACTTGCCAACAGATGTAACATTCCTGTTGGTGGAGAGACAATGTCTTCTCTAATTCTATTTACTGATCAGATGTACATTCCTGACAGTATAGTATTTTGTGTTGTCGTATTTTCATGCTACATTGAATACATAAATGTATCAGATGGATTGGTGCCGGTTTGATTGCGAAATTTGTTGCCCAAGGTTAAATCAGGGAAGAATATTTTCTTTTCAAATGCAGATCTATGTAGTCTATTCATACTTGACTATCTAAATAAAATATTAAACTCATTGAAACTTAGTTAAATGTAAAATTAAAAGTTAATATAAAAATCTAAAATGTTGAATTTATTCTTCAAAATTTAAATGTTATTTTATAAATATTTTTATGTGTTAATTTCTGGCAGTGGCTTTTATTTATTTATATTTAAGATATAAATTAAGATATAGATTTTTATCTCTGCGTCTCCACTGAGCTAGTGACTTGGGCTAACAATCTGAATATTTAAATAAAGTGGAATCTTAACAGCGCGTATCTGCATACTCTATAAATTTTTTTAGGTTTAAATGCCTAGATGGTGCCTTGTAGAGCAGATATCGTATTTTGCAGTTAGATTCGATCTTCACTTGCATTTCAATCGTTATAATATATATATATAATGTGTTTGAATTATGGATATATCTTTGAGAAACAAATGATTTAGGCACAGGAAGATGGTTTAATTGATTTGTAATAATATTTATAATATGTGTCTTTACACATAGTAGATTTTGATGTGATTTCACATTTGAATTTCTTCTTGTGTTATTTTCTATTTCTCTTTTTTTATTGTAAGTTATTATTAGTAAAAATTATCTCCTTTTCTGGAAATATTTTTAAATCTGAGATTCAGTATTCTATTTCATAATATTTACATATATAATAATTAATAAAACAAGTCATAAATTTAGTAAGTTGCTTTTAAGCTTGCATTTAAATGATCACTAGATGGAGCTTGCCAATAGCTCTAAACAAGCTTTATTTTTATAAGTGCCGAAAGAGAAAAAATTCAAAATCTCTACCATTAAGTCCTTACCTCCAGACCAACTGGTTTCGAGCTTATAAAAATAAAGCTTGTTTAGAGCTATTGATAAGCTCCATCTAGTGATATATATATCTTTAATAATGTCATTGTGAATACGATCATTTGAAAAAGAATCAGAACTTTTATTTGTATGAGTTATTCTCAAAGATAAGTAGCATAATTAAAATATTAAAAAAATGTTAAACAAAATAAAATTTGCCCTTTTCACCATAAAATAAAATAGTATTTAACTCAGGAAACAAACATTGCTGAATTTTTGCTAATCACATCTTTAGTGCTACAGCAATTTGGAATAATTATTGATAGGAACCTATAACCTGTTCATACTAGTCATTCTTGGATATTACATTTTGAATAATCAAACTATGTAACTCAATGATCAAGTGTTTTTGGCAATAATCTAGCTACTTATCAGCAGTGTTAAAAACATATACCAGCAGGAAATGTAAAGTATTTCCACTTCAGACAGCATGCTCAAACAGATGAGCATATTATCTAACCACTATTATAAAATGGTACATCATGTGTATGGATGTATATTCATGTACAATGGTCTCAATCCATTCATTCTATTGCACAATGACCACACAATGTGTGAGCTATGGTGATGATTATGATCTACCATTATGTGTTCCATTCCTCATTCTGTTACAGTGTATAATTATGAATATGATTTAATTACTCTTGAAAAATTCGTTTTATATGTTAATCTCTTATCACTCCATGTTTTATTGTTGCAGTGCATTTAAAGCTTTTAATTTTTCAATTTTCAAATAGTAAGATGTTCAATCTATATTTCCTTCTAAAAAATGGATATACCCTTGCTGATGTGATTATTGATGGTAATAAAAAGAGAAGCAAATTTGCATTTTTATAATCTCCATACATTACTTACCATATTAAAATAAATGTCATCATCATCATCATTTTCAACTATCATAAACCCACTGTAGAATGAAGGTTTCTCCAAGCTCAATACATCTTTTCCAATCACTGTCCTCTCTTTTCTAAATCACCCCAGCATACTTCCTTATTTCATCCATTCATCTCACATCATCTCTTCTAGCAATATGTCCAGCCTAACTCCAGACTCTTACTTCTTTCAATAATATCAGTAACATCTGTTTGTATTTTCATCCATGTATTTCATTTTTGATCTCTTCTTGTTACTCCTAACATCCATCTCTCCGTACTTCATTGAGAAGTCTGAAATCTTGGTATTGCTCTTATGTTAAATGTCCAACAAGTTTCAGATCCAACACATTTATTAAAAACATTCCCTTTCAAATATATAGACATATTTCATTTTAATATTAAATTATTTTTACCAAAAGCATTCCAATCAAGTTTAATTCTATGCTTAATTTCATCCATTATGTTTCCATCTGTAATAATAATGTGACCAAGTTATTTGTAATTGTTAACTTGTTTTAATGCATCATAATCAATCTTTATTTTTTCTTTTGAGAAAATCCATTGAATATTACTTTAATCTTTTTAACATTTACCTTTAAGCATATTTTTTTACTTTCATCTGATAACTCTCACAATATTTCCTGAAGCTTTAAAACATTATTTGCAAAATTACATTATCTGAAAAATCTAAATGACTTAAATAATCTCCATATATTTTTATTCCATTAGATTCTGATTTTAATCTACAAAATGCTTCATGCAATGCTGCTGTAAAAGATTTTGGAAATATAGAATCCCCCTGTCAAGCACTCTTCTCAATGTTAATCTTATTAGTATCATTATGTAATCTAATTGTTGCTGTTGCATTTTTATAAATATTCTTAAGAATATGACAATATCCTCAGTTTATATTTTGATGATCCAATACTATAAGTGGAAAGTTAGGTTACAGATAAGACAGCCACTTTTATCTTTATAAAAGTCCCTATCTTGGGTTGTGGTTTGAGAGGTCCCTCTATCGGCAAAATAATGATATTGCTTGACTATTATAAATTTAAAGGCATATTTGATTCAAGTTAAAGCCTGTCTTAAAAGTATTTACATATACTTCCTATGCACTTAATAAATAATTATAACTCTACCATAGTTTATATATTTCCAGTATAGAGATTGTATGTTAATTTGTATAGGAAATCATGGACTTAAACAATGGAGAGAACAACAGCTTCATGCTTCCAAATCAAGATGCTTCAGATTGGCTTATATAAGTTGAAAGTTAGGTTAAAGATAAGATGGCCACTCTTATCTTTATAAAAGCCACTATCTTGTGTCATGGTTTGAGAGGTCCCTCTATCAGTGAAATAAAGATATTGCTTGACTATTATAAATTTCAAGGCACATGAAGAAATGCTTATACAATCAAATGCTTTTCATAATCCATAGTATAATGACAACTCATTCATTGGTCCTTTCTATAATTTCTCTCAATACCTGAATATGATCCACTGTACTCTTTTAAATCCAGCTGGTTTTTTTGTTTGGTTAAAATCCAAAGTTTGCTGTAGACAAGTTGTAATTATTTTGGTAAAAAAATTGCATAGAACTGATAAAAGTATGATAGGTCTATAATTTCTAGTATTTTCATTATCATCTTTTTATATATTAATACTTCTTCAATCATCTGGTACATCTTTATTATTTAGACACTTGATTTATAACTTTGCCAAAAACTTTTCTATTTCTTCAACTGCCATTTTAAAGATATTGATTATAATTCCAAAAATTAAATTGGAGCTGTTCGTTTCTTCATTTAATTGCTTGTCTTATTTCTTCATTTAAAATCCTGGGTAATTCAGAAGATATAGTAGTTGTAGGAGGTACTTTTTCTTGATTTTTATTACTATATAATTCTTGATAGAATTCTTCTACATATTTCATGAGGTCATCTCCCATTTTAATAATATTTCCATCTTTTTTATTGCAGAAATAAGTTTCCTACCAATACCAAGATGTTGTTTTACCTCTTAAGACTTTTAATTTCTTCTATAGCTTTCTCTTGTAATTTACAATTATAGTTTCTCATATCATTATCAACTCTTTTTCATACTATTTTATAAAATTTAAGATAGTCAATCCTTCTTAACTCATCATTTTTATATAATATCATATTCTTTCTTTCTTTCATAAATTGTCTTGTCTCAGTAGAAATTTTACTGGTCAACTGCTGCTTTTTTTTAAACAGTTATCTTTGTTACACCTTTTATAAGTGTATCACTTATCTTCCTATTGATTTTATTGAAATCTGAATCATTTTCAAAATTTTTCTAATATTAAAAACGATTTACAAGTTCTAATTTAAATTTATTGGAATATTTCTGAAAATTAGGAATATCAACTGTGAATATTGTTTTCTTAATTTTTGTCTTTCTAGTTTTGCATTAACACGTATATCACATTTCATTAATCAATGAACATTTCCTATGTTGAATTTAGTAAGAACATTATAATCTTGAATTATATATTTTCTGTTAATCAAAATATAATCAAATTCTGTTGTATCTTCATTTGGATGCTTCCATGCCCAATGCTGTTTAACATTTTTCTCAAAGATTTCTTAATATAAAATTTTTCTTTTACTGCAAACTCCACAAGTCTATGTCAGCTCTCATTTCTAGCACCATAATCAAATTTACCTACAGCATTTTCATCTTTTAATTGTTTACTAATTCTATCACTAAAGTATCCTGTGACAATTTTCAAATATTGCTTGGTCTGATCAAAAGCTTTTTATGCATCCATATAAAAATCTTATACTTCTTCATCACAATGAGAACTTTTGGGCGCATAAATCTGAATTATCTGCATTTGATATCTGCTATTAAGTTGAAGAACTAATTTTGCCACTCTGTTTGATACATTAGCAATCTCAATAAAATTATTCTTCCATTTTTTATTTATAATAAATTCTACTCCACTTGTACTTTTTATTATTTATTTATTTATTTATTTATTTATTTATTTATTTATATATTTATTATATAAGGAAATTAACTTCATTTTTGTTTTTAAAGCTGTGGTCTTTAAACAGTTTATTGGTGATTTCATAAAGAATACATAAAGACGCAATATATGTTTGATGGTGGAGATTTTAATTTGAAATGATCAAAAGCAAAAACAATAATTTATATTTTTAATGTCTACACTTGTAAAACATCAAATGATCACCCATTCCTATGCTTACACAAACTGTTAAAACAGTATGTGATGTGATGTGACTTCTCCTTAAACAGAGTGAGGAATCTCTCAGCAACTATGCCCCCAAAAAACCTGTTAGCCACTTTACCTTCCCCTTCCATTCCCCAGCCTAAGCTTTCCCATAATCTGCTCCATCCCATTTCCACAACATAATGTTCGTCAACTCTATGGCCTTTATATCTAAATCCCCCTTATCTTTTTTCAAACTCAGCATAAAAACCAATAATCCACTTTCTGTATAATCACTTTGTTCAGTATAAACTCTCTCCACACAGTAGTGCCACCTAATGCCAACCATAGTAACAAATGGATGCTAGAAGGTTTGTGCATCTAAATCCTTACTTAATTCCTATTCATTTAATATCTCCAGACTATTTTCTAGCATGTGACATTCATTAATGAGGAACCTTGGTTCTGAGAGCACTGCACTTAGATTTTTGGATCTATTACAGCCTTCTACTAGCCAAGTTTTATCTTTTTTGTTAACTATGAAGATATGAGTCCAAAAAGAAAAATTCAGTAATATCTTTAATCCAAGATCATTTGGTTGTATAATCATACAGATCTGAACGCAATTCCAAAACTGTACATTTTGATGTCTTTGGTTTTTTTAATAACTATAGTCACCATCTTTGTATTTATATATTGGATTATTTCCATGATCTAATATTAAATATTGACTGTCTTTTAGAAAGATTTAACTTTATTTAAACTTTCAATTACATTCTACTATTTATAATAGCATATAGGTTAGTATATACACAATGTTTCAACTGGTATTATCCTGCTCTCTTCTTCAGATATTGGTGGTCTGACTAGTAACAACACTAGCATGGGAATCGAATCTGGACCATTAGATTCTTGAATATTGGAATTTTAAGGTAATGCTCCAACCAACTGAGCCATCCTCCCAAAAGTGACAGTCAGTAGAAATTTCATATACTTATCTATGAATTTTCTCTTGATTTCTCCACTTTGTCCTGACAGAAAATTAATTAGTGGTTTCCAGACCTTATGAATAGTCACACTAGATTGACTATGCCAATCTAGAGTGCAGCCTCAAACATATAGGTATCAGAAAATTTTCATTTAAAAGTTGTACTATGATTGTTAAAAAGTCAGGCCAGATTATACAAGGCAGGATCGTGATGGTAAGATTGAAAAATCGGTTCAGTATGTCGGTTGAGTGATATTTCAGAGTTAAATAAATTTGAAATCATCTCTTAATATTGGGCATGGGAAACTAGTTTTTCATGAGAGAAGCAAAACTCATTTATGTTATAAAGATTGTCTTAAAGAACTCTGTCTGAGACTAGAATATAACAGAGAGTTTAATTAGAGAAGGTGTTGAAGTATTTAAAAAATAAAGTTTACTGAAGAAGTTAAGAGACAACACAACCGGATATCAATAGATAAACTAACTGAACCGGAAAGTGATATATTTGAAATATTTATGATTCATGGAATTGCTTTCTATGATATGGAAAAGTCTTATTTTTCATTTTTCTTTTACTTTTGTTTGAATGACATTGATAAGAATAAATTGATTTTTAAGTAAAAAATATTTTTTAAACTTTGTTAATTATTTCAATTCAGATTTTATAAGTTTATAAATGCAGATAAAAAAAGAAAAATAGTTTTTTAAAAAAATATTTATTATTTACTTACTGATATCAACATTTTTAATTTCTCAAGAAATTATTTAAGTGCGTATAAAGAGGCATAGACTACTGGATACGGTACTTACGTATTAGACCTGCTGCCCGTGTTTACGACGGCAGAATGCCGTACTTTCTCCAGTGTGTGCGCGCGCGCTCGTGTGTGTCTGGGGGGGGGGTAGAATGTTTGCTACGGCAAAATTTCGTATTAAAAAGTCACAACTATAGCATTCTGCCGTTGCAAACACCCCCCCCCCCCCACTGGAGAAAGATACGGCATTTAGTCATCGTACATATATATAAATTAAAAATATTAAAGTAAGTCTAAACTTTTGATATATATTTGAGCTTAATTTATTGCTATATTATAATATTGGAAAAAAAAAGAAGACAAAATCATATGTTTTAAAATGTACACCATATAATGAAGATTTTGAAGACTCACCTGCACTACATGATTTAGTGCAGTCCTTGGATCGATTTCAATTCTAACAATTTTGGAGTTTGAACTTGTCATGAACTCCCGATCAATAAAGCCCATTCTATTATTTATTTTTACTTTAGTGAATCATCCGACAAAAGTGATTTATAAACTCTTTAAAACTGAACTAATAATAATAGCAATAAAACCTGAGCTGTTACTCCAATTTTGCACATAAGCTAAGTAGTCAAAGAAGATAACCCATTCTGGATGGACTTCAAATATTAAAAAACTGTAAGTATTTTTCATTCCAATAAAATTTTCTAATATAGATTTATAAATTTTTTTATAATAATAAACATATGTTTACCGGTTGATGAATAAGCGTTTTTAAGAATTATTAAAAAAAATACTTTTTAAGTAGTTCATTCAGTACATATTATTTACAATATCATCATCATCAACAACAACAAACATTATCAATCCACTGCAGGATAAAGGTCTCTCCAATTTCAATCCATCTTCTCCGATCTTTAGCTTCTCTTCTCCACATCATCCCTGCACACTTTCTTATTTCATCCATCCATCTCACATGTTGTCTTTTTCTGGGTCTTTTACAATATCTTGGAATTCAGTTTAAGATTTACACATACATTCTTTCTGCCTTATCAGGCAACTGAGAAGAAAGACCATGGTTTCTTGATCTTAAACTCAGAGGTGAAAAACCAATAAACTCACCAATATAATATAATATCCAATTAATTATTTTTAAGTTTTTAGAAATATATATCTTTTAGTTTTTAAATTACAGTACTTAATTTTATTTACATTTTATGTTACTATTTGGCTTAATTGATTTTATTTCTATATCAGATATCGCGATCTAAAACCAAGCGGGAATTAATGTGCAAAATTTAATTTAAAATAAAGAAAGTAAATACAAATCCATTAATTAAACAGATAATTGCTAGTAAAACAAACATTTTTGTTTCTAAAATTTTCTTAGCAGATAAAACAACTTCATTAAAAACACGCACACACATAGAAAATATTGAAAATTGCCTTTATTTTATAATAGTAAAGTTAAAAGTAAGATAATTTGGTCAAGCCTTGGTGGCCTAGCGGTTAGCATAACTGCCTTCCAAACAGCAGGCCAGGGTTCGCTTTGACATATATATATAAAAAGTAAGATAATTTTTTTTTAAGAACGATTTATTTTTTTAAAAAAGCAACTGTTTAAGTTTTCTTCACTGTACACATTTCATATGGTCGTCTAGGAAGCAAGTTTTTTTCTCTTGTATCAAGGCATCGGCCTGGAAGCGAACCCGCAAATCCGGGACAACTGCTTGTAAGGCAGCTGTGCTGACCACTCGACCACCAACGCTTGACAAGAAGCAAGTTTAGTGACTTTAGAAAGTTTTAATAAAATTGCACTCTTATCTAATGATAAAAACACTTCTGTTAATATCTGAACTAATTATTATATTACCTAATTTAATTATAAAACAACAACTGTATTTTAACAAAAGTATGTATACCGTATACAAATGTCGTATCTAAGGAGCATTAATTTGGTAGTCAAAACAAATCGTTCAAAGTCATAATAGATCTGCTGCAAAGTGATACTTATATATTTTAATTTATTTGAACCAATTATGTCTAATATATTTATAAGCTGATAAGCCAGTAGGAGGTAAGTAAATATTTTATTGGAAATCTTCCAATTTTTCAAAGATTCTGCAAACAGCTTTCTTAGCAAATAATTTATGATATATTCACGCTGGGCATTTTCAATGTAGTTTGTCTTTATGCTGAAAAAATATTTCTGCTTTTAATTTCAAAAGTTAAGTGGATAGATTTATAATCTTGCGTAGAACTATCAAGGATTTATAAAAATTTAAATAATATGCTTAATTAGTGAATACAGTACTTGGTCATTAAAATAATGTCTATCAATTTTTTTTTTCATGTGTCAAAGCATCTGCCAAGAAGCGAACCCAGGACAACTGCTTGTAAGGCAGCTGTGCTAACCACTCGGCTACCAACGCTTGACATATCTATCAATTTTTATTTCAGATTCAGTGGATTCAGAAGGCAATTAACATGTTGAAGTAAATATATATTACAATTTGATCTATAATTGCCAACTTTGTTGCTTGAACATTTTACACCGCCCTCTTTAGATACAGACCGTAATTATTATTACTAACTATTTATTAGAGTATATATTATTTAATATAATAAATGATTCAATAATCATTAATATATTTATCTAAAGGAATGGCATCAAAGATACAAGAAATATGGCACCTAAGAATTAAACTATAATGAACAAATGGTGAAAAATATTTTATAAAGTTGTGACTTGGGTGACTAAAGAATGTGGGTTCACCGTATTTATAAAGTATCAAAATAGTTTCCTGCAATATTAAAAACATCTGCTTTTAGGTATTAAAGCTACTGTTTCCAGTATATATTAACATTCCAGTACCACGGGCTTAATAGAATATATTACCATTAGCAAAATTAAAAACTTTCAAATCGACATCTGAAGATTAATCTAATTTTATATTCATTCAGATAAAGATATAAAAACAGAATTTGCAGATATCCAATTTCTATCTTACTTTCCTTAAACTCGGTTATTACCTTGCAGAATAGGGTAGTAAATGTATAAAATTTTGAAATAGGCATTAACTTAAAAAAAATGCATAAGTAATTTTTTTTAAAGAAAATAATTTATTTCACACAAACATATCTACAAGCTGAGTGTGATTCCAAGAGAGCAATGTATTTTTTCATCAACATAAAACAACACTTTAATGAACAATAAACAAATGTTTGTAAAGAAAAAAAATATTTGAGCTTGGTTTAAAGTCAAACCTACATTTTTGTCTCAGTAAATCAGGATATGATTACTTAAAACATCAAAAGAAGAATATTGAGAAGTCTATGTTACTAGCTTTCAAAAAAAGATAAGGCAAAGACATTCATATTCTAATTACATGTCAGCATTCTTTAAAAATTACTATTATATGTCAAACTGGGTCTCAATGCATGGTTATTTATTTCATTCTATTTGTTTTTTTTTTTCTATCTTTATGTTTATCTATCTATTTGTTTTATATATTTGACTGAAGTTCTATTTATCTTTTTCAAACTTTTTCTTTTTATGTCTCTGTCTGTCTATCCATCCATTCACTACCTACCTACCTACCTACCTACCTACCTGTCTGTCTGTCTGTCTGTTTGTATGTCTGTCTGTCTGTCTGCCTATCTGTCTGTCTGCCTATCTATCTATCTATCTATCTATCTATCTATCTATCTATCTATCTATCTATCTATCTATCTATCTATCTATCTATCTATCTATCTATCTATCTATCTATCTATCTACCTACCTACCTACCTACCTACCTACCTACCTACCTACCTACCTACCTACCTACCTACCTACCTACCTACCTACCTACCTACCTACCTACCTACCTACCTACCTACCTACCTACCTACCTACCTACCTACCTACCTATCTATCTATCTATCTATCTATCTATCTATCTATCTATCTATCTATCTATCTATCTATCTATCTATCTATCTATCTATCTATCTATCTATCTATCTATCTATCTATCTATCTATCTATGTGTTTGCATGTATGTGTCTATTTATCTATCATTTTATTTTTATCTGCTTATCTGTCAATCTATCCATTATTCTTTCAGCCATCTATCTGTCTGAGAGATTTGATTTATTTTGTTTGTTACAATTATTGACATTATTCCTATACAGTTCACACATTTATTTTTTTTTTTTTTAAAAATTATTATCCCAATTAAAAACTTAACAAGTATTAGCCATCCAAAAAGAATTATACCGTATTTTTTTTAAATCTTAAATCGGGAAATAAAATTTCTACTGGTAAAAGCTCGATGCATTTAAATAAGCCAGACTTATAATTATCTTCAGTTATGTTTTAGTAAAAAAACAAAGTAAACACTAGAATAGAGGATAATCTTTTTAAATTGTAACCAGTGAAGTTTCTAAAATGTCTGCACGAATCAATGCGTGATGTTGACATTTTAAATGGTAACATTTTAACCTATGTGTATTTTCAATCCATCTTAAAAACTTGGAATTAAAATCATGAGCACGTGCGGTTGAAAATGCGAAGGTAGGGACCTCTACAGGTCTTAACCACAAGCTTACGCATTGGAACAAAAGAGGGGAACCCCTTCTTTACTTCAACCTACTTTCTATATCAATAGGTGAAGCTGAAGCGGTTAGATCTGAGAGCGTGAAGCTATTCAATACTTCACTGATTAAGTCCACAATTCCTATTATACATTAGTACTTGCGAAATCTTTCGATTTACAATGAGTCAATGGAAAGATCTTATAGTTAGAAATCTATTACGATAATTTAAAGTTGTAATTATAAATTTATTTAACGCACATTGATTACGTAAGTAATATTTACTAAGGCAATAAACTTAATAAACCAATGGGTTTGATGTTAATTAAAAACCCATGAAATTTAAAATAAAAACTTTGACTGGTGGAATACAATGTTTATTTTAAAAAGAATGATCATAGCATTTTGACAAATATATCCATATAAAAAACTTGTCAGCCATTGATGATTAACTAAAAGTATAGAAATGCTAATGAAAATTAATTTAAAATATTACTAAAGTTATATTAATGATTGTAGGACAGATCAAGATTTTGTAAGTGAAAATAAAATTTAAAGAATCTTCTCTTTGCATTAATATTTTTTTCCATACCTTAAAAGTTGTAAAGTGGAAAAATCCGAAATATTGCCAAATAATTCTACGAATATTGGTGGATAATAGTGAAGTAAAGTTTAACTATAAAACAAATATACATTTATTAAATATGCATATTTAAATCACTTAATATGCATATATTTAACCATGATGTAATTATTATCATCTCTTTTCTGATGACAATTATGCAAGGACTCAGCTATTTTAATTTTTTTTTAGATTAATAATTAATTAACCTAAGACATTATTTAGAGTTTAATGATTTAAATATAATATAACAATTCGTCAATTATTAAAACAGTTTCTTTAATATAAATAAAATAATAACTAAATAATTTTTGTCAAGTGTGGGTGGTCGAGTGGTGAGCACAGCTGCCTTGAAGTAGTTGTCCTGAGTTTGCAGGTTCGCTTCCCGGCCGATGCTTTGACACATGAAAAAAAATTAAATAATTATTGCCAAGGCTTTCAACTCTTACAAGTCCTTATCAAGGCAGTGTAAAAAATTCTATTTTCCCCTAGGCAATGAATTCAACATATCATTGTATTTATAGTTATATATTTACAGAAGTATTTATTTATTTAGTTTAATGATTTGTATTCAGTTTGTTTACTAGAAATAATATGTGTTTATTCATATCAAGTATGGATGAAATTTAATATTGCAACATTTTTATACTGGGTTCAACATTGTTTATATAAATTATGTTACTGATTTGTGAATTCAGTCTATTGTAATTTTAGTTTCAATTTTGTATATGTTTTTCTACCGTGATTAATTACTCAAAAAAGTAGTTAGTTTATGTGATCATTCTCAAAGTCTATGCTTTACATTAGCTACAACTTAACAGTAATAATAACATGAAAGAGGCAATAAAAATGCAGATAGACCAGGTTCAAATCTATAGAATGGTCTTTCATTAGAAGATGGTATCCCAAACTTGATTCTTACTAGTATTAAAAACAAATATAAAGCCATCTTTATCACACTATACATTTTTACAATCACCTGGTATTAGTTGGTGTATACAAGATTCAAAAGACCATAAAATAATATTATATAATTTATATTTCTTAATGTAATATTTGTTTACAATTTTAACTAGAAAAAAAAAAGTAAAATGGTTTTTCAAATCATTATAAAATGTTTTTTTCTTTCTATATTCTATTAGTTTAATTAACTATATATGAAAAAATATGTAATCAGATTTGCATAAAGATGAAAAAGATATACCAAATTATATTAAGAGAATGAATCAATTAAGAAATTTGATGAACATATCAAAACTATAGAAAAAAACATTTATAGAAAACCAAATGTATTTATCAACACAATTTATATATAAAACCAAAAATAATAAATTTATTTAGCTGAGAGGCAATTAAAAATTCATAAAGCTATAGATGTAGTTAAAAATTTGTAGAGAGAATTACAGAGTTAATAACATATTATAAACAATGAACATTGCTATTTGCTCAACAAGCTTTGTAATAAATGCTTAGCCAGAGAAGGCATTTAAAATATCTCTGTCAGAACCCCCCCAAACCTCTGACCAATGGTTTCATGTTTTGGCACTCATCAGAGAAATGCTAGGATAGCTTCAGATACTAGATCTAGATTTTCCTAACAGAGATATTTTCAATGCTTTCTCTGGCTAAGCATTTATCACAAAGCTTGTTGAGCAATGTACAATGCTCATGGTTTATATCTTACAAGCTTAAAAGAATGGGGTCATGTGATCTATGACTATATTTTTTTTTATTTGATTAATAATATATTCTCTAGTTAGCAATAGAATTGTCATTAAAGATCAGTTAAGATAAGCTATCCTACACTTTAATTAAATGGACTGGACTTCTTTATCAAAGTCATGCCTGGTTAAAAAATCGAAAAAAAAAAGAGAAGAATTTGGACCAATTGCACATGCATTTCTGAAAAAATGCCTAACTATCCATTATTTATCAATATCACTAATATCAGAGATGAAATATTAAATTTTCAAGTAAGACTATCATTGGAGTCTGTTTCTCTATTGCTCTTTTATTAAGCATCTAAGTATAATTTTTGTAGAAAACATTCAGTAAACATTCTATATTTTAAGTTACATAAATATAAACTTTTTAATATTAAATTAATTGTAATTCAGATTAAATGCTTGGTTGGAAATGCAAACTAAGAAAAGCTTAAACATGATATACTTATATAAGTGAGAAATAAGAATGTTCTAAAATGAAATTCTTAAATTCTTAATATAGTATGCCGAGCATGTTTTTAATATCTTTATAATAATATCATAATTATAGCAATAAGGCTCCAACATGTGAGTGAATGATGTGATATAAAGAATATATAAATAAGTAGGTTTACATAAGCCACTTTTTAAATGGAGGGCAAGGTACTTTTTTGCTTATGGCATTAGCATTGTTGGCAATATGCAAAACTTCCTTTATGTTTTGTATCATTCCATTCTAAACATACCACACTAGCTGATGTTGATGCAAAAGTATGGCTGAGATTGTTTTTGTGATCTTGGTTCTTTTATAAAGACATTGGTGTTCAGTAACTCTTTTTGTCAAGCTAGCATAAGATTCTTTAAAATAGACTGGATTGCAATTAGTTTGATTGCAGAAAGTCTTGTATACAATTTGGGAGCAGTCTGTTCAGGATGGGGAGTTATCTTTGGAGTTATTAATTAGGCAATTAAGAATGGGTGGGGTGCAGAGATTTGATTCTGCATATTCATGAGCAAACATTGTTTATACTTCTGGACATGTTGTGAATGTAGATAGAGATATCCAAGGCTTAACATCAGTTGGTGTATGTCTGGATTTGATTTTGGTGTAAAATCTATTAACAATATTAATGAGCATCCTGTATTTATATTGCAGGCAGCATATAAGTCTTTGATATAATTGTCAATAGTAGTAGATTTGTGCTTTGATTAAAGTTTGCACAAAATGAAGTTTCTATGTAGAAATGCTAGGAGTGAAGGATTCTGGGCATATTATACCTCTAACCAGAGTAAATTTTATTATTATTTTATAGTTGAGTTAGTGACTGTCTCTCTGAATATATAAGTCTAAGAATTTTATTCATTTGATGGGGTCTTCATGCTAGATGGTCCAGGTCAGTAAGGATTTTTGTGCTAGCTTTTTTTAATATTATTAATTTGAGGCTCAAGAGTACAGATAAAACATTATTGATTTATCTCACGTACATAATACCATGTGTGAGTTGGAAATATTTTGGGAGGACCTCTGTTTTGGCACTGTTTAAACATAATGGTAGATATTATGCCACTATTAGGCAGTCCATATTATGATGTAAGTGTACTGATTGTTGTATTTTTAATTTTGTTAATGCAATTCTAAATGGGCCATATTCAAGTTGGCACTAAGTCAATTGTTTATCGTCTTTGTGGGTTGTAGTAGCAGATTCCTCCAAAGTTGATCATTAACCTCAGAGGGTGGTCAATTTTGTGTAATTTAGCATTGGCATAAATTAATAATGGATGAAATTAATCATAGAATTAAACTTGGTTGGAGTGCTTTTGGTAGAAATAACTTGATACTATAAGGAAATATGCCTATGTGTTTAAAAAGGAAGGTTTTTAATAAATGTGTTTTGCCAGTTTTTACTTATGGATCTGAGACTTGGACACTTAATAGAAGAGCAATACAGAGACTTCAAACCACTCAAAGAAGTATGGAAAGATGAATGTTGGGAGTAACAAGAAGAGATCGAAAACGCAATGTATGGATAAGAGATAAAACAGGTGTTACTGATTTCCTTGAAAAAATTAAAAGACTGAAGTGGAGTTGGGCTGGAGATATTACTAGAAGAGATGATAATAGATGGACAATTGAAATTTTAAACTGGATTCCAAGAGATTGTAAAAGACCCAGAAAGAGACCACGTGTGAGATGGATGGATGAAATAAAAAAGTGTGCAGGGGTGATGTGGAGAAGAGAAGATAAAGATCAGAAAAGATGGATTGAACTTGGAGAGACCTTCATCCTGCAGTGGATTGATAATGGTTGATGATGATGATGATGAGCATTGGCAAACATTCTAGAAGAGATTGCTGCCAATGGATAAAATTTAAAAATATTCACTTCTTATGAAAGCACTATTGAAAACCTTTCTAAAGATTAGTGAAATAATTCTATCCGTTTCTTTTTAGTTTGTATGATTATCTGGTTTGAAATTTAAGTTATTGATTTGTATGCTAATTTTATGCAGATACTCTCGTTTATCTAATAATAGTAATCTTTATCACTTATCCTCCTTTATGCAAATAATTTGTTTGCCTTATAAGTAGTGCTCGATAGCATTTATATCTTTTGTCCATATGTTGTTTTTTGCTTTAACTCAGGGGTTCCCAACCTGTTGGGATAAAGTACTGGTGAATTTTAGGCAAGAGGATGGCGTAATGATAGTTAAAAAAATTCCAAATTTGTATATGATTATGTATATGGTTATTTATGTATCATAGCATTTTACAACATATATATATGTGTGTGTGCGTGTGTGTGTGTAAAACAAAAATTGTAACACATTTAGTGAGAGGTGTGCTTTAAGTATAATTTATACGATGTAAAAATAAAAAAAAATAAAAAGTATTTTTGAACGTAAATATCACAAAAGTGTAATCAGTTAATACTCTTCGAGTAGGTACAAATTATTTTAATTAGAGTGAGGTTCACAGTTGTTTATTTTTAACAAGATGAGGAATATGTGCTCAATTTTGCTCAGCTTAAGGCGAAGGTCTGATTCAATATTGAGCAAATTTCTGTATTTGTTTTTTATCGCAATCATAGCAGAAAATCCATTCTAAACACAGGTATGTGGTACAGAATAGCATTACAAATTTTAATGCTTGTTGAGAGTTCCGGATATTCTACATGGATGGACAGCCAAAATAAAAACAAACTGATACTCTGAAATTTCAATTTCAATCCACCGTCATTAATAAGATCTATAAAAGACTCTCGCAAAAATACGAAATATTACTATTTCTCATCAAACTTTTACTTTGTTTTACTTTTCACTTAAAAAAAAAAAATGTTGATATAAAAAATTAACCAATTATACTTTTGAGATTTTTTTAAAAAATAAAAATGTTTTTAAAAATAATTACATGTTATATATAATATATTTCGTTATTATTTTACTTGTCGCGTACCGATAATTTAGCGTTCGTGTTCTGGTACGTGTACCAGCGGTTGGGAAACATTGCTTTAAATGATTTATGTATCGATATGCATACCAGAAGTTGGGAACTGCTGCTTTAAATGATTTATGCCTAGTTGCTTATGCAATTTGCGCAATAATCTGATCTGTACGTAAATTGTCTGAGAATTTTGTTTCAATGTCCACAATGACTTCCGTCATAGGGAGCTTCCAGCTGCTGCCGATGAACCAAGTCTGAATTTTAATATTGTCTTAACATTATCAGGTGGAATATTATTGGTTAAGTTAACGAAGCTGCAAGTAATAAGTTTTTTCAAGATATTTAAAGTTATGAACTTTATCTAATCTATTATTACCAGACTTTATGTCTTCAGACTTTTTCTCAATTAATACTGTATGTTTTTTTCCTATCATTAGTAGACTTTTTTTGTCTATGCTTTAAATATAAATAGTATGTATATTAATACATTTTTCTATTAACAATAGATTTCTTTAATCTGCTTATATTCACAAGTAGATCAGCTTTATTTACAGATGCAATATATAACGTGTTTTAATTAAATCATATGAAATCTGACATTTTCTTTTATTCTATTGGTGAGAGTTTTTGTAAATGCTCAATGTTATGCTTCTGTGTAAAACTTTATTTTATATTGATACTCAATAAGTTGGATTTGATTTCTTTTGAATTTAATTTTATAAATGAATAATGTTCTAAAAAAATAATTTCCTTGTGATAGCAACATTAGTATTGTTTTATATAAACGTCCCCAACAGCTGTTAGCTAAAATGGAGTTATGCAGATAACTAAGCTAAAAAACTACTTTTCTAAAATTTGGACTGTTCCAATCATTATTATTTTTTGGTGACGTTTTCTAATGTTAGGTTAATTGTTCTTAGACTTTGATATTTAGCAGATAAGAAAAAATACCGAAATTTATCAATGCTGCTGATAGAAATCTGCTGTGTAAAAGATTAACAAATAAAATTTCTATCTCGTAAATAGACTCACATCTATAAACGTTCTTATATGAAATGTTTTTTTAAAAAAATAAATAATATATATGTAGTATATTTATTTGCTATTTATAGAATAATTCTTGAATTGGAAAAAAAAATCTTTACTTTTAATAAGCTTTATCTTGATGTCATTTGCAACTGTCTATTCTCATTTTTCTCTTTTAATAAATGAATGACTTTTTGATAAAATATTAGTGTCTACCTTAGCAAAGAAATTTATATTTTCTGATCTTTGCTCTTTCTTTTATTTTATTTTACAAGGTAAAAATCCGATATTTTTCTGATTAGTAAATATTTACGCATAAGCTTATTATTCAATTTTTAAATTTAATTTTAAATACTTTTTAACAATTTTTAGTTATAGCTATCTGTTTTTTAATGATGTTATTTCTAGCTATTTTTTCTTATATTTCATCTTAATTTATCCATCTATTAATTTACCAAATCATTATATCTGCATCTCATCCTCTGTAAGATTATTTTAAATAACCCTTTAAAACTCGTTTTTAGTCTTTAGAAGAATTTACGACATAAATATTATAAATGGAGGTGAATTTTTTATAGATATACAGTACATCGATAATTTTTAAGTTTTAATTATTTTATAAAGTCAAGTATAAATTTAATAAATGTATTTTAATTTTTTAAAAATAGTTATAATATTTATTTTATTTTTGACTTTATTAAAAAGTTTTAGAATTATTGCTAATAATTTCTTCTATCTTCAAATGAAATTTAAAAAATCTCACAGTAAAACTTTTTTTTTTTTTAGATCTGTGTAGATGTCGCTATAGTCATTTACCAAGGGACAGACCCAATTTATTTCAATATTTATGCTTATCTTTTTTTAAAGATTATCTATCAATATATATCAATTTCAATCTCTCCTTTTTTTTCTTTATAGAGCAGATCCACCATATTTTTATAATCTCTTTAAGTCGAAGCATATGTCTAATCGTATTCAACTACTTTTAAATGCCACAATTTAATAACATTTTGAAAACTGTTTTTTAATGTTTTTAAATTTTTAATTAATCATATGTTTACAACTTACATTTTTCATTTTTTAAACCTCTTCATATTTAAACTCCTATATTTTATCATTTAAAAAAATATTTGTCAAGCGTTGGTGGCCTAGTGGTTAGCATAGCTGCCTTCAAAGCAGCTGACCCGGGTTCGCTTCCCGGTCAACGCATTTGACTTATGAAAAAAATATATTTAAATCTTTAATCTATATAAAGCTATATTCCAAGTATAATGTTTAACATGCTTCTGTTTTAAATCTATCTTTAATATACTACAGAATACTCTCCTAGTTTTCTTAGGTAATAGAATTCTTACTTTTTTTTATTTTTCAATTGCTATATTTATCGTTATTTAATTAGATTGTTTTATAACTGTTTGTTCAATCGCTACTTTTAAGTATTTGCTTCCCATTATTTATTTTTATTTCTTTATTTTAGCATTAGTGAAACAACAGTCCATGTAATTAAGATGATCAACTGTGTTGTTTGGGGGAGTTTTGTGCTCCTTTTTCAGTTGTTGTATTCCTTTGAAATGTGTACTCTAAAAATATTTCTTTTTACTTGTTTTACTCTTTTGTACTACTTTTGAATCTTCATGTCATATATAGGGTATATGAACACAGACTTTCACACAACCCATTATTCTCCACTCTATCTCATAACACTGATACACCTGAACATATATATGTCAAAAATATAAATAATCATCAATATACATATTTCATGCTAAAACAGCAATCATCAGTTGGTCCAGATTATCATCTCTACACATATATGCAATAAGTGCTCAAATATATATTAAGATAGCCAATCTTAATACTTTAATGGACAGGTTTCAATCTATTCCACATTCCAACTCTTCAACCGTCCATCCAACTGAAAAATCTGATGATGGAATGCCCAAAGGTAACCCTGAGGCCGAGATTTTTGTCACACCCATGTTGACCTAAAGTCCATCTGAATCCTCATGTACAGGACATAATTTATTAAATACATATATGAGGGATGGGCAGACATCTTTACATCAGTAATTTAATTTCTTTTTTTTTGCAGTAATTTAAACTTATTTTGGCCCACAGTTCAAGCTATTGGTTAGATACCAGTAAGAGTTCAAGTATTTCCCATTTTTTTATATTTTGTATATTATTGCTGAATGTAGTATGTTCTTTATTTATCCACAATAATTTTCCTTTTTTTTTTTAAAAAAAAAAAAAGTTATACCTATTAATCATTTAAATTGTTTTTTTTTAAAAAAAGGTGATTTTGACTTATTTAATTTTTGCATTAGAATTTATTTTATATAATTATATTTATTATTGTCTTGCCCAGTATTCAAAAAGTAATAAATTATGTGAAGTCTTTGAAAGCAAATACTATCTCTCTAATTACCTCATCTAGTAATATTCTTACAATCTATTAATTAATAGAATTAATAAAAAATAAAAAATGAGATCAGATTGTTGAATTATTGATGTAGAAAATATTAATGATAAGCTGTTGAATCTGATGGTTCTACTAACTATTTAATTCATGTTTTTCAAAGTCTCATTTAATCCAATTATTACAATTTATCCAAACCACTTTGAACACTTTTTAGCAAAACTCTTTATTTGTACATATATACATATATCTACGTTTCGACTGTCCTGCAGTCTTCTTCAGAGCTATGATATAATGATCAAAATAAAATAAAATACATAACTATATAATAATACCATAAGAAATGTAAACAAAAAAAAACTAAAAACAATTTAAAATATATTAAAAAAACTAATAAAACTGAAATAAACAAACCCAAATAAAATAATTCAGTTAATATAAAATAATCCAGTTAATATAAAATACAATAGACAACATAAAAATATAGCTCTGAAGAAGACTGCAGGACAGCCAAAACGTAGGTGTATGTATATATGTACAAATAAAGAGATTTGTTAAAAAGTGTTTGAAGTGGTTTGGATAAATTGTATTTATAGAATATTATAGCAAAATAAAGAAAAGTGTGATTTTGGTAATCCAATTATTTTTTGAATGTTTGGTATTAATGACAAATAGCCATTTAAAATATAGATATATTTCCAATTTTAAAAAATATTTAGCTAAAAAATTATTTATTACATGTTTTTAGAATTAAGAATGGAGGGTTCAAAGAGACAAAAAACAACAACAACAACACTTTAATGCAAATTTAAGAGTAGTTCCTTTTCATATCAATATTAAAAAAAAAATAATGATTAGTTTGTGAAATATACTATTTTTAGAATACACTTTTTTATACTAGTCCAGTGGAAGATCTGTTATTACAAAGCATATCAATATATGTAAACATAAATGATACTTTGATGTAGCAGCATTAACATTTAGAATAACAGAATTTTTCTAACTTCAAATTTTGGATTGGCTAAAAAACGATTACCAATTATAACCAATGAGCATTGCCAATTACTCAACAAGCTTTGTGATAAATGCTTAGCCAGAGAAAGCATTTAAAATATCTGTCAGGACCCCCCCTACCCAATCTCTGATCACAGTTTTATGCTTTGGCACTCCTCAGAGAGGCACTAGGGTAGCTTCAGGAGTGCCAAAGCATGAAACCATGGTCAGAGGTTGAGGGGGGGATCCTGATAGAGATATTTTAAATGCTTTCTCTGGCTAAGCATTTATCACAAAGCTTGTTGAGCAATGTACAATGCTCATGGTTTATATCTTACAAGCTTAAGAGAATGGGGTCATGTGATCTATGACTCTATTTTTTATTTGATTACCAATTATGGTTGATATTTTTGTTCCTCATACTATTGTTCATAATCACAGCTTTAGAAATATGGATTATACTAATAAATTATTGAAAAAATTTGATATTTCTCAATTTTCTTGTGCAAGAATGAAGTGGGAGTCAGTAAGAATTTTGATATCGTTTGTCTTTTTACCAGAAGTATCTAATCAAAAGAGAAACAAAATTACACCTAATATTAATAAGATATTTTAATGTTAGAAGCAGCAGTCGATTAAAAATATTAAAATTAAGAATACATTGAGGAAGAAACCATTGAAATTTTGTCAAAACATTTATTTTGGTGGCGTCGGTGAAAATAATCTTAATTCTAAACTTATGGAAAATAAGCAGAGGAGTAGCAAGAATTCACACCCAAAATTAAAAAAGTTGTTGAGAAATATATTAAGAATGGTTGCAAAGCACACATATCATTGAATGCTATAAATATAACTTCTAGTTCCATGACAATTGATGTAGACATTATAATAACAACAATATATTTATAGTTTAACTGTTTTACAGTTCAAGTGGAAAATTTAAAACAATTTATGAAAAGACTAATATTAAAAACAAAAACCTTCCTAGTTATTCAAAAGTATCATCACATGATCACCATTTCTTACGCTTGCTCAAGCTGTTAAAACAGACACTACTGTATGGAGATTTTTACCTGTTATTCAAAAATAACATGGTTGCTATGAGACTAGAATGCATTTTCAAATTATGCAAACCACTTGATTGATCGAATTTCTTGAGTTTGAATAAATGTTCTAAAATACTGGAAACATCTTTCAATCAAGCGTTGGTGGTCTAGTGGTTAGCATAGCTGCCTTCCAAGCAGCTGGCCCAGGTTCGCTTCCCGGTCAACACATTTGACATATGAAAAAAAAGAATATTTTCAACTGATACTTCATATATAGTCAGCATGAATTTTTTTACAAAGTTGTGTAAGAAATAGAATCTATATTTCAGTTACAGAAGTTAGCATTATTTTAAATAATTTTATTCTACAATATAAAGTAAGATTTCAAAAAAGTTTCACACCCCAAATTGTAAAAAAATAAATTGGTAACTATGGAAGAATCCAGTCCAGATATAAAGGAAAAATTTCTTAAAAGAAGTCGAGATCTTTTATATTCTTTCAATACAGAGTAATTGCTACGTTAACTGAAATAAACAATTCCAGTAGATTCTTTTTAAAAATAAGATGGAATGCAAGATATTAATACTTGAATTCATAACATGAGAACTAAAAGTTATTATTATTGATGGTAATTTTTTATTTAAAAAAATAAAAAAAACATTTTTTATAATTAATGGGAAAAAAGTGGGGATAAAAAAAATAAAGGTGGAAAGTGGGTAGAAAGGAACAATACATACATTTCTTATGAAAATTTTATATTTCTAATTAAATTTTTATGTTGTTGTTCCAATATCAATACTTCTGTTGAGAGAGTGTTTTCAATTAGAAATGCTACGGAGCAGTGGAAAATTATGATTATCAATAAATACTTTGTCTATCACATCCATAAAATCTAACCTGTGTGACATAAGATGTAATGAGAACAGCAATTATATAGAAGAAAATGAACGATTACTAAAACAAATGCATTCAATGGAAAATATGATTTTAAAAAATAAAAAATTATCTGTGTTGTTTAATATTGCACTAAATCAATAATAAGTAGGTTTTCTTAAAGGTAGCATTTGTAATAATGTTTCTAAGACTGTTTGTGTTTTGCAAAGCTATACTGTATATGATTTTTTTTTATTTACCATACTTCGTTGTTATTGCAAATAATTGATTGTCTTAATATAATGCATAACTATTTTGATTAATATCTATTTTTTTTGTAACAACTATAAGTACAACTTTCTCATGTTCAAATATTGATAAATAGATGCAAATGAACAGAAAGAATAATTAAGATAATTATATTGCAAAATCAGACAATTAACAACTCTTTTAATTCTAATGTATTAAATTTTAAGCTGCATATGTATTTGCTGTCATTTGCAAAGTTTAACTGAAATATTTCAGAAGAATAAATAATTGTCAAACTTTGGTGGCTTAGTGGTTAGCATAGCTGCTTTCCAAGTAGCTAGCCCGGGTTTGCTTCTCGGTCAACGCATTTGACACATGAAAAAAATAATAATAATAATAAATAATTTCTCTATATAACAAAAGTCAGGGATTTAGATTAAAATTAAATTTTGTATATCGTATATTTACAGGAACATTTTATAAAATAATAATGTATTTATCATAAGTTTATATGCATTATAGCACTAGGAGTAGCAAGTTGAGTTTCAAATCAAATACCTTTAACTCTCGAGTCCATTACATTACCACTGAGCCAAACATGTAGGGTATAACTATACATTAAGATAATTAGATGAAACAATAAAAAGTTCAGCGATTAGCTGATTTTATCTGCCAATTCAATTTTGTTACGGGATTTTAAACTCATTTCATGATATATTTCTAATTTTATCTTTAAATAAATAAAATAATATTAACACTGTTATTTTAAGAATATGCTGACCTTGATGCATTGGTTTTCTTTTTAAATAAATTTTGTTTCTTCGATTTCAGATTTATTTATCCCCACAGACTGTGCTGCCTTAACAAATAATTCATTTTTTATTTTCATTTATTCATTAGACTGCTTACAATATAAGCAATAAAACATCTGTTTAATTTGCTTTATACGATCAGACTTTGGCATGTAGCCACACCAGATCACATGTTGAAATATGTCATAAAACTTTCATTATTATTATTTTAAGTTTGAAATATTTTATTATTTTAAAAAAGAAATCAATAAAATCAATTAAAAAAATTATTTTTTTTCCAGCTTATCTATATATGTGCTGTATTATGTATAAAATATAAACTATAGCGAGTTTAATTTTTTATATATAATTATTTAATACTTTAAATTGATATATAGGGTATATGAGCACAGATTTTCACATGACCCACCACTCTCTACTCTATCTAATAACACTGATACACTTAAACACATATATACTGAAAAGATAAATAATCACCAATATACGTATTTCATGCTAAACCAGCAATCATCAGTTGGTCCAGATTATCATCTCCACACATATATACTATAAGTGCTCAGATATATATTAAGATAGACAATCTTCATACTTTAATGGACAGGCTTCAATCTACTCCACACTCCAATTCTTCAACCGTCCATCCAATTGAAAATCTGATGAGGGAATGCTCCAAGGCCATCCTCAGGCCGAGATTCTTGTCACACCCATGTTGAACGAAGGTCAATCTGAACCCCACATGTACAGGACATAATCCATTTAATACATAAACAAGGATGGGCAGACATCTCTACAATGTAATAACTGAAACACAGGCTTATTATATACCTGTGTCTATATATATGTAATATATAGGGTATATGAGCACAGACTTTCACATTTAAGTTGATGTAAAATAGTAATAATGAAAGAATTATACTTTTAATTGCTATTTCCAAGTAGGACTTACAAAAAAATACTATGAATGGCATTATTAATAAAATGATATATAATAGTATATAATGTATCTTAATGATTTAAGGGCTCATTGTAGTTTATGACAATAGCTTTAAATAGAGATTCTAGAATAAATCTTGTCAAGAGAATGATAATAGTAAACTACTCATAAAGATTAAATGTTATCGTTTAATTAGTGATAGTCTGGTGACTTTTATTCAACCTACCAATAGGCAAAAAACAACAACATTCATATATTTATATTATTACAGTATAATAAAATAAGTGTTTTTATATGTTTTAGTTTAGGTAGTTGCATATTTGGGGTAATGTGGCCACTTGATGGCGCTGTTTCTCTGCAAAAGCACAGAACTATGCCATTTATGTGGCCCAGCTTACAGCCTATAGAACAGTTCTGTTCATATCAGCCATTAGCAGGCGTAAATGGTGTTTCACAATGTGCTTTGTGTCACTATGGAAATAGCACACACTTCATAGATGGTTACCATAGGATGTGAGGGTATATGGAATTCAACTGGCCATAAGTATTTTCATGTGCATTCGAATTAAGGACCTTACCTGATGTACTATTACATACAAATAATTGTAAGTCCATCGCTGTGTTTCCCTATACATCTTGGAAGGTGAAACCAATTGCAAAAGGGTAGGTCATTGAAGCATTTCACATGAGTCATGCAAAAAGGCATTTGTGGGAGAACAGCTACGAGAGTAATAGAATGACTGCCATTGTCCATTATTTTGAAAATGAGGTATTGGCTGATCTTTTGGATCGGCAAAACCATTGGAGGTCCCACACACACATTCCAGTGCCATGCACTGCAAGCTTGGTTCGCTCAGACTAGTTGCATGTATTGTCCAATCCTTCCAATCGGCAAAACCATCGGACTCCACCCACGCACTCCAGCACTATGCGCTTAAATGTATAACATAATTAATAAAATAATAAAATAAAATAATGTTTATTCATAAATTTTTTAAAAATACTTTGAAAAATTGGTGGAGAACAGAAAGCAAAATATTATTGGCCTGGTAATGTTACATTTCATTATTTTTTATTTTTGCAAGCAACAACACCATCAAGTGGCCGCATTACCCCAAGTATACAACTACCATTTTTTAAGATGTGAGGAACTTTATTATTTTTATAATAAGCATATGAATATTTTAAAATTTATTGTATCATTAAATTGAGTACAAACTATCTTCCCATTGGCTTATTTGCTGCTTTGACTTCTAAATCAGTTTTCAAGAAGAGAACTTATATATATGACATCTCATCTTCGTTGAACACAAGATGTATGTAAATTACACTCTTTTAATGTAGACGAATTCTAAGCTAGTTCAATTTTATTTCCATTGTTTTTAAATAAAATTAAAAATATTTATCATGTTTAACTTAGTACAAAAACATTCAAGAAACAAATTAAATAAATAGGAAATATGTATATACATATACAACTATTCCAATTACCCTTATGTGAAATTCAGAACAAACGAACAAGAATCAATTTTACTTTACAAATTTAATTGATTAATTTGACATCATTTAAAAATATTTTACACAACACAGTGACCATAAACTTAGCAGTCATTATTCAGAAACAAATGTTTTAAAACATATTGAATAATAAAAATCATAAATTTTAATTTGTAAATTTCAGTACATACTTATTTTTATAAGTACTTTCATAAATCATTTTTCATTTAGTTATCATGTGCATTTAGTGTGTATTTAGTCATGGAGCTGTTCATTTTTATTTATTATTGAATAATCTTTTTTATAACTTTATTATTCATTTTTTGGCAATTATTTTTGTTGATGTGTTAATACTGTAGATTAAAAAAATTAAATTATATTGTAGGTGTGTGTGTTTATGTTAAATATGTTCTGCTATTATCTATATCAAGAATTCACAAGATAGCATGCAATTAATTGCAAAGGATGTGGAAAGTAACCTACGTACATTCATACTGAAATGATTTGTGACCCGGATGCGCAAGAGTAGGATTGAAGTCCCTGCAGGTCTGGACATATAATATATTTGTATAACTTCATTTGGGCCATATTGTTTGGTCCTTGAATATTCACATTATGACTTAATCAGGATAAGCAATGTAAAATTTACCTGGAAAATCCATTTGAAATCTTGTAATAGTCTGAGTGCATGAGGATCTCTGGATGGATGGAATGAGACTATACAGGTTTTATTTCATGATGGGGATTCCCCATGCAGACAGATGAAGCCATTATAGTTGGCAATTATTAACTTGAAATGTAAGTCATCTACCCTCTTGACCGTTGGCGATGAGGCACAAATAAATGTATTTTGAAACAAAACATCTGCATTTAATTATTCAAAAGTCAGTATAATTATTTAATTTTTAATTATTTCTGGTCCTTTATCTAACTTCATTTTTAATTAACCAAAAGACTGTTTTTTACGAGGCTCCTCGTAGACATCTGACGTCACTCTAACTCTGCCAGTTCTTATGCTAAAAAATTCGTTTGATAGGTTTTGAATAGGTTTTTAAAAGTTCTGTAAGATGGTGCCCTCTTCCAACTTATTTTACAAGTAAAAAATAAAAAAAAATGCATTTAAACCTAAACAAAGAAACAACATCGGTTGTAATTGGTTGTTAGTGAGATCTCAGCCGAAAAAGACATTCTGATTGGCTGGAAAGAACAAAGAAACTGCCTGATCAAAGAAAATAAAGAAAAACGCTGAGATTTTCATTTCGAATGCAATTCTAGGTATTAAAAAAATATAATTTCAGAAATTAAACTAGTTTTTTTTAAAAAAAACTAAAAAAACAAAATTTTTTTCGAAAAATATTGAAGATTTTAGTAAAAATATTAAAGAAATATTTAAAAGAAATATTTACTTTTCTATAACGTAAAAGTCAACCTTTTTGTTTATATTATAGCTTTTATGTTGCCGAAATTGAATATTTTAGAATAAATAAATAGCAATTTATTTTTGAAAGAACTTTCGTTCTCTTCATAACCTGAAAAATTAGTAATATACTTTTTATAAACGTATCTGAGTTGAATTTAATATTATAGGCGAATATGTTTTAACAATAGGCTTTGTCTTCAGTTTGTGAGTTGGCCAATTAAAAGATTTGATTTTTACCTCATACAACCAATAATATAATTAGCGGTTAAAAGGTTAATAGAATTATAAATATATTTAAACATTAAAAAATATAAATATTAAAAATGTGAACCAATTACATCATTTCAAATTAGAACCGATCACTATTTTTAACCAATAACCAGTCCTTTTTGTTTCTCTCCGTCTTCTCAAAATTTTCCATAAAATTTTAAATTATTCATTATCATCTTTAAAAGTCTGCAATTACGTATTATAATTTTAAAAATAGGCAAAACATATTAAAACTTCAAATTATTTTAAAAGTTAAAAAAAGTAACTAGTGTTTGTTGTTGAGAAATTGGAATGAGAAATTTTTTAAAAGTTTGTTTATTAAAAACTATTATATATATATTAATTTCTTATTGAATGATTTTGTCTTTTTTTTAATTTTATAAATAAAAAAATTAATCAGGATCATCAACAATAAAGCAGCTTATAAAATTTTAATCTCTTGAATAATTTATTTAGTCTAGTTTTTGAATCCTAATGTAAATAAATTAATGTTTACAATGATTCTAAATATGAATTTTGAATATAAAATATAAATCCAATTAATGCCTGAAGATGTAAACAATTTTATGAAGTCATTTTTTTTATTTATTTGCGGTAATGCATTAAAACAACAACCTATTATTATTATTATTTTTAATTTTTAAAATATTGAATGCAAAGTTTTTAAAATGTTTATATATTATATTTTTAATAATTTTATATTATTGTAAAAAGTTAGTAGAAAAAAAACAATTGATGTTGATAAAAAGCAAACAAACATTTGAAGTCAAAGTGTTTTCCTGAAGGTTTGTGATGATGGTGTTCTAGTTGTATTTTTATATTGGACTATTTCCATCATTTAATATGAGTATTGAATGTCTTTAGCAAAACTTAACCAATAAAATATTCCAAATACATTCAACTGTTAGTAATAGCATATCAAACAGGTTAGTATATGCACAACGTTTTGAGAGGTATTAGTGTCCCCTCTTCTTCAGGTGTTACTGGCCTGACCAGTGACAGTACTAGCATGGGATTCGAACCTGGGTCCTTAGATTCTTGAGCTTTGAATTTTAAAATAATGCTCTAACCAACTGAGCCATCTTACCACAGGCAACAGTCTGTAGTAATTTCATATACTTATCTATGAAGTTTCTCCTGATTTCTCCAAGTTGATTAGTGGTTTCCATACATTATGTATAGTCACACTGGGTTGGCTTATGAAGATTTTTTGCCATTGTCATGTGAGCAGCTTCTGTAAATTCAAAACTGAAGAATCTAAGGATACCTCTCGAAATGTTGTGCATATACTAACCTGTTTGATATGCTATTACTAACCGGTTTGATGTGTGCTATTAGTAACAGTTGAATGTATTTTCAATACACATATTAGATGATGGAAATAATCCAATATAAAAATACAATTTGAAGTGAAGCTATTTATCTGGTATTTTCAAATTGAGCTGTATCATTTTATTATTATTAGAATGTTTATAAATTATTATTTTCATTTATATTTTTGCTTTAAATGATATTCTTAATATATATAATAATTATAGTATTTCATTTATAAATTTAACACTATTTATCAAATTTATTATAGATCTGATTTAGCAAAAATGAAAATTTACGCTTTTTTTTTTTATTAGTACAACTTAACACACAATTCCAAATTTATTATACTCAGTTATTTTACATCTTGTTTAAATTAATATGCTAATGATTATTATTAATTATTGATTAGACAAAAATTATTATACCACTTTTAGATAGATATAAACTTTAAATTCAATTCAAAATTAATATAATCTTCATAATCATTATCATTTTTAACCACTATCAATCCACTCCAGAATAAAGGTCTCTTCAAGTTTAATACATTTTCTTTGAATCTCTATTCTCTCTTTTCCATATCACATCAGCAGATTATTTTATCTATCTATCCATCTCATGTGGCTCTCTTGGGATCCAATTAAAAATTTAAACTGTTCATTTATTCATCTCTTCTAGCAATATATCTAGCCTAACTCCACTTCAGTTCTAATTCTTTCCATGATTGTTCAGTAATACATGTTTATTTTCTCACTTATTCCTAATATACACCTTTCCATATTTTGTTGGGTGATTTAAAGTTTCGGTATTGCTTTTCTATTAAGTATTCAAGTCTCAATTGCATAGGTAAGAATTGGGAAAACATATTTATAAAAAAACCTTTTCCTTATCAATCTTCATTTTCTTATTTTGAAATAATCCATTGAATATTACTTTAGTCTTTTAAGCATTTATATTTGATCATACTTTCTTATTTTCGACAGATAATTCTTGGAACATTTCATCAAGCTCTGAAGCATTATTTGCAAAAGCAACCACACTATTTTCAAAATATAGATGACTTAAATAATCTTCATTTACTTTAATTTTCTTAACTTTCCATTTTAATCTGAAAAATACTTTTCATAAAATTGCTGTAAAAAGTTTTAGAGATGTGGAATGACCACATGATGTAGTTTTCTCAATGTTAATCTTCTATACTTATTATAAAGGCATTTTTGCTGTAACAAACTTTATTCCTGAAAATATTAAAACATATCCTATATCTAGTCATCAATAGTTCTAATACTTTTTCATATTCCCTCACTCTTTTGATTTAACTTAAAGGGCTCATGTGTTCTCAATTACAAATATTTACGCAAATACTCAATTCTCAAAACCATTTTCCCTTTAATTACTATATCTTAATTGTTTGAAATAGAGTATTGCTATTCTCAATTAATATGTAAAATTTATACATATTTAAAATGGGATTTTCCATTTTATATTTTTTAGTTAAAAGCTATAATCTTGTTTTTATTTAGAACAACAACCAATCAAGCTTAGCTATCTCAGTTTTAGAATACACTGACAGTGATTCAAAATGAATTTCTTTTAATTTCATTCCAGATTTTATATGGAGACAAAGTATTGCTGTAAAAATATAAAGATATGAGAGAGCAAAGTATATCAAACTTTTTAAATTTTACATTTCAAAATAGACTCCTACATCATAAGTCAAACATTATATTTAATTTTCAATAGATGAAAATATGTAATCAGTGAAATATTCCATTTTATATTTTTAAATTAAAATCTATGACCACATCCTTACTTAGGACAGCAACCAATTAGGTTTAGCTATCTAGGGTGAAGTACACTACTAGTACTAAGAAGCAATCAAAAGAAATTTGCTTTTGATTGCCATTTTAAATTTTATATAGAGACAAAATGCTACAATGAATTTTTATAGATGTTAGAAATCAAATTATTGCAAAATTTTCAAAATTCATGCTTTGAAGTAGATATATTAATGAAAATATGTAATAAATGGACTTACCTTTGGGAGAGTCTATTTCAAAGTGTAAATTTTGAATAGTTTGCTATAATTTGATTTTTGTTTTTATATAAAATATGGGGTGCCAATCAAAAGAGAATTCCTTTTGATTGCATCTTAGCACTAGCAGTGTACTCTCAACTCTAGACAGCTAAGCCTGATTGATTGCTGTCCCAAGTAAAAACATTATTCTAGTTTTTACCATTTACTCTTGATATAATGTTTGTAGTTTCAGAAACAAAATAATACCAGAAAGATTTTTTTTCACTATTTGATAAATTGATTGAATATTTAGCCTGCTTCAACATAAGGCTTTTTTTTCTAAATTAAATCAATTATTTTCATTTTATCAAGTAAGTTAAATACTTCACAATTTTTTAAGGCTTGTAAGAATTTCCGTCATTATTTTAATACTTTGGGCCATTATAAATAAAATGTTAATTTTCTACTTCATAACAGCAATGTAACTGTGAAAATTGTTGCACTTAAAACTTAATGAGTGTATAAGACAAATACAAAATGGCTGCTGTTATACAGGTAGGGTAAGTATTTATAAAATTTATTCTTTTTATTTAATATTAATTTAAATCAATGGATTATAGAATCAATAGTTTTGAGATAATAGATAATTCAACTGCATTATTAAACCAAGAATATTTATATGAAATAATTATTTTTACATAAATTTGAAGTATTTTTTTCTTTCTTAAAGTACTAGAATGCATTACTTTTTGTGGTTTGAATTCCAGGATTAAAATATTTTATACTGCAATATATTAAATAAGATAACAAAAAGTTCAAATTTTACAAAAATTTGAATGAATTTTATATTTTATTATTGTTACTTAAGATATCTATATCAAAAGATAAAAAAATTCTTATAAAGATCATTATCATTTTCACCATTTTCAAACACTATCAATCCCTGCAAGATGAAAATCTATTGAAGTTTAATCAAACCGGTTTCACTAATCTCCAACTTCTCCATAACATACCAAAAAACTTTCTTTTTTCATCTAACTATCTCACATGTAATTACTTTCTAGATTTTTTATAAACTCTTGGGATCCAGTTTAAAACTTCAACTGTCCATCTAGTATATTTTATTCTAGGAATACATCCATCCCAGCATTATTTCAGTCTCTTATTCATTTCAAAAATGTTAATGATACTTGCTTATTTTTATCATCTATGCATTTTGTTTTTAATCTCTTCTTATTACTTCTACCATATATTTCTCCATACATTACTGTCATTTAAAGTCTCTGAATTCCTTTTCTAATAAGGGTTCAAATCTTGGATCCATAAGTAAAAACTCGTAAAGCATAATCTTTCTTTTCAAACATGTAGGCGTATTACTTTTTAATATCAAATCATTTCTACTAAAAGCATTTCATTCAATTTTAATTCTATGATTAATTTTATTCATTATGTTTCTATCTGACCAAAGTATTTGTAATTTTTAACTTCTTCTAATTCGTAAAATCAGTCTTTATTTTTTCTTTTAAGAGAATTATTTGAACTTTAGTCTTTTTAGCATTTATCTTTAATACTTCCTACTTTCATCTGATAATTCCTGCAATATTTCCTGAAGCTTTGAAGTATTATTTGCAAAAAACAACCAGATGCCAATTTATCTTTGAACAAAACACCCTTAGTGCCCCGAATGCATACATTGGAGTAATAAAAAAAATTAAAGACAGAGACAAAATGCTCACATCTTCAAATTTATTTCAGGACACGTGGAATAAGGGACTATTTTTATAAACAATTTTTCAAAGCATACCTCGAAATTACAAGGAAACAACTTGTTTGGGACTAGAACCAGAGTAGCTTCTTCGAAACAAAAGACTTTAGTTCAAAGTCATGTAAATTAAATTTAACAATTGTAACCATTTTTTTTTTGTTTAATAAATTATTTGTTTTTAATATAAAAAAAATCTAGGTGATTTAAAAAATTTCCACTTTTACTCTCTTAGCTTTTCATTTTAATTCACAAATATGAGGAATTATCCGGTCATACACTCTTGTCAGTGTTAATCCTTTTAATATCACTATATAATCTAATGATTGCTATCCCAGGTCTATATTTTGCTGATCCAATGCTCTAATAATTGTAAAAGTATTTATAGAATCAAATTTGGATAATCTACAAATCCAAAGCATAATGTCAACTCTATATTCATTAGCTCTTTTTATGGTTTCTCTCAATACTTGATCCACTGTGCTAGAGCCACTTTAAAAAATCCAGTTTGTTCTTTTGGTTGGTTAGAATCCAAAATTCATTGTAGATAAGTTGTAATTATCTTTGGCAAAATTTTTATATAGAACTGATAAAAGACCGATAGCGTTGTAGTTTCTTTTATCTCCTTTATCACCTATTGCATATTTTAATCATCTGTTATATCTTCATCATTTAGGAATTTGGTGTATAATTTTGCCAACAGATTTTTTTTATTTTATCTGATTCTTTTAAGTCATCAATTATAATTCCATCATTTTCTGTAGCTTTTTGCTTATGCATAGATTTAAATGACTGTCTCACTGCTTTATTTAAAGTGCTGGACAATTCAAAAGATAATACCTCTAAGAAATATTTTGTTTTCCTGGTCTTTATTACTATATCATTCTTTATATGAACTTTCACATATTTTATAATGTCATCTTTTTACTAAGAGTTCCATGCAGAAGTAATTTTTTTTCCACTAACAAGATGTTGCTGTACTCTTTTGAGATTTTTGTTTTTTTCTATAGTGTTATATATTTTTTATATTATTATTTAATTTTTTCATACAACTTTGCGAAATTCTAGATATCAGTTTTTCTTAATAGAACATTAAAAAATTTTCATATTCTTTTTTTTTCTTTATTATTTTGTCTCAATGGAAATTTTATTAGTAAAATTCTGCTTTTTTGTACCAGGTAACTTTGATGTAGTTTTTAAAACTATATCATTTATCTTTTTACTGATTTTATTCAAGTCTGAACCATTGACAACATGTATTAATATTTTCAAAATGATTTTTCAAGTTCTAATTTAAGTGGATTATTTATGAAAGTTTGGAAAATCAATTGTTAATACTAATTTTCTTAGTAATCTTATTTATAATATAATACACCATATACATCTTAAATGCACTCTACAATGCAGTTTAACATATGATTTATTCTATTTCCTTACAGCTTCAACTGTCCAGCAGTCATCATCAGAGCTACAACATTTAAACATATACAATGGTATATGTATAGATAGATATTAATTGCATATGTTTAAATGTTGTAGCTCTGATGATGACTGCTGAACAGTTGAAACTGTAAGGAAATAAAATAATATATGTTAAACTGCATTGCAAAATATCATTTAAGATTATATGGTGTATGATATTATATATAATTCAGCAATGCAAATAAGACAAAGTGGAAGGAAATTTTAATCATATTTATCTAGCTTTACATTCACATATTGTTCACTTCATTAATTGATCATCTCTTTCTGTATTGAATCTATTTACAACATTATAATTTTAAAATAGATATTTTCTATTAGTCAAAATATATTCTAATTCTTCTGTAACTTCATTTATATTCTTCCTTCTCTGTTTATAGACCTAACACTTTTTTCACAGAAAGTATTTATAATATACAGTTTTTCTTTTTCAGAACTCTCTACAACTCTGTAACCTCTTTCATTTTTATCACCATAACCAAGTTTAGCCACAACAGTTTTATTTCTCAATCCTTTAACAATTCTAGTATTAAAGTGTTTTTTTTCATGTGTCATAGCATCGACCAGGAAGTGAACCCGCCAACCCATGACAACTGCTTGTAAGGCAGCTGTGCTGATCTCTCGACCACCAACACTTGACAATTCTAGTATTAAAGTCTTTCATGGCAATATAAAAATGGTGTTTGATCTGTTCAAAAGTATTTTTCACATCCATGTAAAAATCCTCTACTTCATCACAATAAGAACTTGTTGAGGCATAAATCTAATTATATATATTTGATATCTTTCATTAATTTTAATAATTAATATTGTCATTCTTTTTGTTATATTATTAATCTCCACCATGTTATTCTTCCACTTTTTATTTATAATAAATCCCATTTGTCTTGTGCTTCCAATATTTGTGCCTTTGTAGTATAATACATGTCCATTTTTTTTAATAAATCGACTCTTCACCTTTCTCTCAACTTCACAAACTCTTAACAACATTTCATTTAATATTAGAGTTATTCTTTCAAATTGTGTTCTTCCTTAACTTGAAAATGATATGATGTTATAAGTATCTAAATAAATAATCATCACTAAATGATACTTTAGGTCTGCAATCAGGAAATTCTTAGCAACTTCTGTTTTCAGCTTTAATTTGCTGCCTTGGCTGGTGACTATATAAGATCCTAGAATAAAGTTTATAATTTAGTTTTGTATGTCATGATTGTAAATATCTATTTAAAAAATCATTCACAAATATTCATTCTGATTCCATGAAAACTCAACTGATGTTTCAGTTAAGAACTAATAAAAATTAAAACCAAGGTGTTTTTTAATCGCAGACGTAAAAAGCCAATAAACTCACAATTTTGATGGATGCAATCACCTTTCAATTAACAGCAAATTCTTTCTGTAGTTTGGAAGTTATAATTGATTATTTGTTAGTCTGCTTTTAGAAATAATTACCTGTTTAATGATATTTATTTAGACATTTTTGAATCAATAATTTTACTTTCTGCAATTAAGTTTTATTGATTGCAGCTTGAGATTGTTCATTGTTATTGATATTGCTATTGTTTAAGTGTTGACTGCTTTCACACACACACACACACATATATATATATAATAAATTCACACAAATAAAAAAATAAAATATATGGAAGAATTTTAATATTATCTTTTAAAAAATAATAATCAAATAATATCTTTTTATAATGTTATTTATAAGTCAAACTAAGTTATACAAATACTATTTATGTTTTTATTGATCTTTTACTTTATTTGATTATTATTACTTAAGTTATTGAATGACAAACCTAAAATACTGGTAATTAATAGTATTAATTTAGAAAAAAGATTTTATAAATATTTATAAATATTACCATTTTACTTTTAACTGTTCTTGATACATGATTTTTTTATCTGAGTATCTGTTATTATTAGCATATATAAAATTTCAATATAATTCTGTTATCGTGCAGCAATTCCTTTCAAATCTTCATTTAGACTAGCAACATATATATGTAAGACTCCATAGACATTTTAATCCCTGAATGTTATTCAATTATTTTTCCTTTGTCAATATTATGATCCAAGTAGGTTTAATAGTTTTAGATTCATGGCAGTCAGCATAGAATTTTTTGTTAATCATTCCATTTAAATCATAGACATTAAATGAGAGAAACTCCTGCCCTTCTCCTTCAAAGTTCTCTACTCTCAATATATTTTCTTTACTGAAAGTCCAGAATTTATTTATAGCATAAGATAAAATTAAAATATGAAATGTTTTAAAGGATAGAAAGTATGTATCCTTCCTTCAGAAATCATTTCTGACTCTATAGTAACATAAATACTATGTCTTTAAACACTAGTTTTGAACAAGTGATTTCTTCTAATTTTAATAAAGCATTGTTGACATCCAATATACTTTAACAAAATAAATTTTTAATTTTAATAAATAAATGATTTGTTTATTCCAGATTCATTCAAAACAAAATAGACATATTTGTATTAAAAATATGGTTTTCAATTGTTTTCTTTATTTAATTACTTAGAAACTGTAAAAAAATAACAAATGAAGATATGGGTGTACCACAATATATAAGAGTAAAGTAGCCTTTAAATAATCCTCACTTATAAAAGACATTTCCCTTCAGTCTTGCCAACTTATAGTTGGAGATTATAGTTGAAGAGAGTTTAATGTTCTTTTTCTTGCTTGTTTTACTCTCTTACTAAGATTAAGTAGACATCTATTTCATAATCAATGATTAGATGGTCAGTTAGAATGATTATTGGTTGGCTTTTTGGAAAAAACATCTCAAGTCTGTTTCATCTGAACATTTTTTCGAGTTTATCCAGATTTGAACGCATATCTTAGATAAGGCAGAAAGATGCATTACTACTATATCACAAACTGTTTATGCATACACATTGTAAATTTACTTTGTGAGAGAAAGTAAAATAATATATATATGAATATATAAAATGTAGTATATATATATAAATTTTCAATTAAATTGAATAAAATATTTTTCAGCTTGATCTTGAAATTGGATTCCTGTTATTTCAGTAGCTGCTTTTTTCCGATTTTTTTAAAAATAACTTTTTGTTTTTAAATACTAGGGGATAGATTTGCAATTTCTAATTTCTATTTTTTTTTTTTATATTTTATATACATATCAAATAACTTCTTAAATTTTTTAATTTTCTAAAAGTAAATTAGATTTTAACATTTGTTATATGATTATATGTTCACTTATAGCAAACAATCTTTTTTTAAAACCATATTTTCAAAAAATAAATGAAAAAAATAAAAATCAATTTATTTTTATTATCAAATTTTTTTGTTTTTACAATTAATTTAATTGCTTTCTTGAATGAATGGATTATAATAGTAATATTTAACATATATCAAAAAATATATACTGTTGATTTGGGTTGTAATAATTAAAAATCATTGCATTCTATTTTCATTATTATTTTATGGTCAGAAATTTGAAATACATTCCTGAAATGCCTGTTCTTTTATTTTATAATATATATATATTTGTTATTAAATTTCTTTTGCAATGAAAAAACTTCTAATAATAATACTCTACTCTCATTCTGTTTTATCAGTTGTCACACTCTTTATTAGATATTGCAATCTTAGTATATTCAATTATTATTGTTACATCTTCATTTACCATTGTCAAACTCCCTCCACTCACAACTTTGACGCCATCCATTTCAGATAAATACACTAACTACTAATCATTTTCAAAATTAAAGATTATCTCTAGCACAGATACTAATAATTATTACTAATCATTTTCGAAATTAAAGATTATCTCTAGCACAGATATACACTTTATATCTGTGCTAGAGATAATCTCTAATTTCGAAAATGATTAATAATAATCATTAGTGTATTTATCTGAAATGGATGGCGTCAAAGTTGCGAGCGGAGAAAGTTTGACAATGGTAAATGAAAATATAACAATTTACTCTAGATAAATACTTTTCATATAGTAGAGATATATGATGAGTGCTGGTTCAGCACGAAATGCATCTTGGGGGTCATTGGTCTTTTATTATATCTTTATTTATATGAATTGAAAAAGAATGGGGAAGCATGGAGGTGTTTATTATATATATTCAATTACTCAAATTTTTTATTAAAGTAAATGTGTAATATGATAACACCAAAAGTAAATAAAATTCCTTTAAGTATTTAATATTTACCGAGGCTGTAACCTCGAGAATATGCATGTAAAATGCGATAGTAGGGACCTCTGCAGGTGTTTAACCACAAGCTTACGCTATGGAAGAAAAGAGGGGAACCCTTCTTTACTTCAACCTACTTTCTATTTCTTTTTTCTTTATTTTTTTTTATTTCTGTAGAGGTCCCTACTATCGCATTTTACATGCATATTCTCAAGGTTACAGCCTCGGTAAATATTACTTATGTAATCAATGTGCGTTTAATAAATTTTAAGTATTTAAATAAATTTAAATGATTAGTAAAATACTTTCATAGTTTTTACATAATCATAGAGCATTTAAAGATGTAAACGAAGTACTTTTATGATAAATATATTTTTATATCATAATGTATTTTGCATTGCAAAAATAGTGCAAATTTTTAATGATTTTTAAATGAATATTGGAAAGATTTATGTAGATTGTCTCAGTCTATTAAAATCTATTTGTAGAAATTGTACATAAATCTTAAACTAGTGTAATAAATAACTTAAGTCATTATTTATCTGGCAGCTTTATAGATCAAATTATCTGAATTCATGCAACATTTTAAAGTCTGTTATTGTGTAATAAGTTAAGTGGGAGTTCTCCTCTGAATATTGAGCTCTGAATTTAGTTAGTGAATTATATCTTTGCAGATATTTATAGCCTATCCAAAATGGCTACTATTAGCACATGTGAGTCAGCCTTAATGGAGGACACACTATCTTCATATCTCCAGAATAACCTTAAATCAACAATTGCACTGGATTTTAAATCTAATAGTCCTGTTAGTAAGAAATTATCACTTATAGTTAGATACATTATTATACCTATTTCTTTTGAAAGTGATATCTGTAATGTAAAAGATTTTCCAATCTTGAACATTAATAGTCATAATAGTATTAGCTTGAATAAATCTGACTTAAGTCTCAAACCCTATATTAACTAATGTCAATCAAATATCAATTGCATCTGAAAACAATAAAATGGACACAATGAATAATAAATCTCATTTAAGAAATAAAAATAAAAGTGAAAAAAAGAGTTTTGCAAATGCATTAGATGTAATGGACCAGTTGTTGTCACAAGAAAAAGGGAGCACATCTAACTACAGTCAGACTTGGGATCTTCAGGTAGGATGCTGGTGATGGCATGACAGAATGCTTAGCCCATGATCACATCTATCTTCAATGGGCTAGCTCAATATTTATTCATTAAATCTAGATGTAATTCAGATTAGTTCATGCCTATCACCCCCCCCCTTTCTGGCTCCATTATGCCTCAGTATTCAAACTCTGAGAGAATTCACACTTAGCACTCTTCAGGGATGGACTTATTCAGGTTAACAACAACTGCACTTCTACATAAGTGAGGATCAATTAATGCACTCTCTCAAAATATTCCTAATATCATTGTACACATAAGGAGAGATGTGTGGATATTAACATTTAGCACAGATATATTTATTGATGTGAATGCATAATGATGATGACAAGGCAGAGAACAAATCAATTAAAATAATATTTATTAAATAACAAATCTAATTTAACAATATTAACCTATATAATTGCAAGAGTCAAGGATAAATACTATGGATACCCTAATCCCAAATCCCATGATAGAAGTCCATACCTTGGCAATCTTTATTTATAAAGTTTAAAATAATATAAATAAAATATTTCAGAAGATCGCAAATCTGACTTACTAATTAATATATTTACAGTCACATTATATCTAATTCACAATGATTAAGATTATCCTTCTTGGAAGAGAGGACCCTCTATACTTATGAGTGATTCCTTAGTATTGATAGGAAATATCCGCTCAAGAAAGTTAATCATATACACAGATAAACAAATACATAACAAATTTTAGTAAAACATTTAATGAATAATAAAAACTATATACTGTCTCTATTGTATTCTCTTTATGTGGAACATCATCAAAATCTTACCTTATTCCATATTCAGGCTGGTAGTGTTAAGCTACTGGAAGGGTATGTAGATCTAAATTTTATTTAATATCATAAAGCATTTACTCAATTTAATTCTTCCCTTCTTTATGCTTAAAATAAATTCTTCCATTTACTGAAGCACAAGCTTCCAAATGTAAGAACAAAGAAAAAAAATTAAAAACTAAAAATAAGATAATAAATAACAAATTAAAAAAAAACAAGTCGATTGGATTAATAAAATAAATTCCCGAGTCTGGAAATATGTTCAAAGTCTCTTACTCCTGGTAATGGATTTCCTCGGGGGATGTATTGTCTGTAGGTTTAGTTGACCCAATCATTTTATGTTTATTGGTTTGGTGTGGTACTTTCTATCATGATCCAATGACTCTGTATTTTGATCATCTATATAGTGGAGTGATTTGAGGTGCCATATCAAGCATGAAGGATGATAAGACCTATTACCTTTATCTGACCTTCCCAAACTGATGTGTTGGTTATGACAGTTTTCTTTAATGGTGGTCATTTGAGCTGATAGTGATCCATACTGAAGGCTGTCACTGGTTTCACAAAGCTTGAGTTAGGAACATGTTTTCAGTCCTGGGTATTTGTCGTGCATTCTACTGGGGCTTTTGGGGGTGACTTCCTGGCAGTTTATTGCTTCATACCATTTTTCCTAACCCATCATGCCCATTCAATAATCCCTAGTCTGCTGCATCCTAAATGCTGGTATTCCTTGGCGTAGCTGGGATTTGAGGGCTTCAAACCTTTAACTGACTGTTTCACTCAGTTGGATAACCTGGTTGCATGTTTCATTAATACTTTTGACCCTATTTTCTAGGTTTGCCTTGTCTGAGAGGTTTTCTATTTCATTTGCAGCTAGTTTGTCTTCCAGACACTTTATATTATGGTCCATTGATTCTATGGCCTTATTGTGTGCCTTTGTTTTGACATTGTGATGCAAGTGCAGTTGGTCTATTTTTGTTTGTATATCCTTGAATTCTTCCTTAATTTGTTCTCATTACTTGTCTTGGCCTATGTGCAGTTCACTCTTGAAGTCTTCATGGCCTCAAGTCATCTTGCAGAACTTAAGGTCTATCTGACTTGAAATGATACATCTAAAGTCTTTGAATATTTGCTGGCATTGTGGGTTCTTTTCTTCCATCTCCCTTCTTATTTGTCCTAGTTCTTGTTTCACTTCCCTATTCTCTCTCTGAACATTATTGACACTCAGGCACAACTGTTCTCTACCAGCAGATAATTTATTTTTAATTCCTATCATTTCAGTTTTCAGATCTTTCAAGCTGTTTATGTTAGTGTCCATTCTATTCATTACATCCATGCTGTTCATATCTCCCTTCAAATCTTCCTTCATATTATTCATATTTCCATTCAAGCCTTCCTTCATACTGTTCATATTTGCTTTCATGACCAGCACTAACCTTTGGAGTATCTGCCCAATCTCTGTCATCTTTCTTGTAACCTGTGCTACTTTGACTCTGAGTGCTTGAGTACATCACAAATTTCCATGTGTAAATTCTAAAAAAAAGCTGTAAACAAACTTTCTCATCATTCTAAACATTATTTAGGTAACACATCTATTGATTTTAGAAATATCATCAAAACTGAATTTCAGGTTTTAATCAATGATAATCAAAAAGAAAAATAATATTTTTTTTAGTTTGAATTAAAGCCTTTAGCTCTAAATATTGATATGTGAGAATAAATTATGTTGAGACCAAATGTAATTGATGATAAACCATATGGAAATAAAAAAAAAATACTTAAATGGAAATATGAAAAAAATAAGTGAACTAAAACAACCAAACAAGTTAAACTGGGTTGCAGAAAATACTGTGGATAATTGTAAAATAGAAAGAAAATACGTCTTTGAGTCTAGCCTATTACCACAATAATGGCATTATGTTGCTGTTTTTATTTTTGGCTTCTAACATGGTAATTGGACAAAGGGATTAGAAAGTGTAATTTGTAATATTTTATATTTAAAAAATTAAAAGTCATTACAGATGTGATTGTTATTTATCAGGCAAATGTAAGAAAAATGTTATAATAGTTATGGTTCATATAATACTTTTATCCATTTGTCAAAATATTAGGTTCATTTAATTAAGAAAGTTTGTGACAATGTATAAATAACTAGTTATTCAAGAAAAATTATTAGTATTACACAATTGCTACATAGTTATTTGGAAAGCATTTGAAATATTTGAAATGAAATTGGTCTTAAATAAAGATCCTTGCTAGCCTCAACTTCGTTTTTCACTTTTATGAGTAAAATCTTCTAAAATTTATAGGCAATCTTGTGATTCAGACGTTAAGATACAATATAGATTTATACAAAAGCATATATTCTTTTTCACTAATGGATGCAGATGATAGTGCTTAATAAATTTGTATCCCATGTTATCCTATTCAATATGCTCAGATTAGTTTCAAACTTAGGACTTTCATTAGTGAGTAGCTTAGGATTTTGAATCAATATTGGACTAATAATCAAAAAAGCAAGTCATATATAACCTTACATTACTTTTATAAGCTTGTATTTACAAAAGTGTAATACAGAGAACATACTAATAGCTCAAACAAGCTCGCTAGAATATTCGGACACTAGATTTAAAACATCAACTCAAAACCCAGCACTCATTTCATACATAATATTTAAGTAGAAACTCTGAAATTTTCAGACATGAAAATGTCTTTAAATCCAGTTACTTAACTTAAATAGCTATATGGGACTGAACTAAATTCAGATCTACCATATTTTAATAGCCTCAGCATAGCCAACGCCTTAAAGATAAAATTATAATAATCAAAAAAGGAAGTCATGTATAATGTGACATTACTTTTATAAGCTTGTATTTACAAAAATGTAATACAGAGATCTACCAATAGGTCAAGCAAGCTCTTAATTGATAAGTGCGATATGAAAAAATATTTAAAATCTCTATCCAGAACCTTCCCATCTCCAGACCAACTGGTTTCGAGCTTTATTATAATTTTACCTTTAAGGCTTTGGCTACGCTGAGACTATTAAAAAAAGGTAGATCTGAATTTAGTTCAGTCCCATATAGCTATTTACGTTAGATAGATGGATTTAAAGACATTTTCATGTCTGAAAATTTCAGAGTTTCTACTTAAATATTACGTATGAAATAAGTGCTTGATTTTGAGTTGATATTTTAGATCTAGTGTCTGAATATTCTAGCTCTCCACTGACGTGAGCCATAAGCTCAAAACCAGTTGGTCTGGAGATGAGAAGGTTCTGGATAGAGATTTTAAATATTTTCTCATAGTGCACTTATCAATGAAGAGCTTGTTTAAGCTATTGGTATGTTCTCTGTATTACATTTTTATAAACACAAGCTTATGAAAGTAATGTCACGTTATATAAGACTTCCTTTTTTGATTATTATAATTTTACCTTTAAGGCTTTGGCTAGGCTGAGGCTATTAAAATATGGTAGATCTGAATTTAGTTCAGTTCCATATAGCTATTTAAGTTAGATAGCTGGATTTAAAGACATTTTCATGTCTGAAAATTTCAGAGTTTCTACTTAAATATTATGTATGAAATAAGTCTGGGTTTTGAGTTGATATTTTAGATCTAGTGTCCGAATATTCTAGCTCTCCATTGACATGAGCCATAAGCTTGAAACAAGTTGATCTGGAGATGGGAAGGTTCTGGATAGAGATTTTAAATATTTTCTCATACCGCACTTACCAATTAAGAGCTTGTTTGAGCTGTTGGTACACTCTGTGTATTACAATATTGGACTCTTAGAATCTAATGCACATTTCCTCTGCCAGATATCATTTAGCTTTCTGTTTCACTATTAAACTATCATCTGCATCTACCAATTATTAAAGTTTATAAGTACGTGATATAAATTGGTAAAAAAAACAGTTTGCTGCTGAAACTACATTGAGTAAGCTAAAGTAGTATATGTTATTGGTTTAACAATGTAGATTTATAGGTGAGGTCTTTAATTTGAATCAATGAAATATAAAAACAAAATTTTTACCTTTTTCTCTCTCATATTTATACTATGCAGACGATTAACTGGATGTTTTATTGTTTAAAATACCATTTTTCAATAAAGGTACTAATTATTGTTTAAATATATTTTAAGCTAGTAGCGGAATAAAATATTTCCAGCATAGTTTGGAATGAACAAAACAAATCAAAAGATCTTTCTAATGGTTTCTCATAAAAAAAAAAAAAAATTGCATTATCAGTCTTTTCAATTTCTGATTGGTCAGTGTTGGAATATTCTTTCATTTTTGTAGAAGAGAAAATAAACATCTTTCTAACAGCATCTATATTAAATAGCTATCTATATTGGTTATGATCCAAGTACCTGAAAGAAATTCTAAGCTTAATTAAAAGTTTTAAAAAACTACTCAAATTTATTCATTCTGAATTTGAACTCAAATTTATGCCTATCTAAAAAATTTTTTTTACCATATCTAAAAATTTAAATTATCTTAAAGATATTGTATCTGTAGCTACTTAAAACAAATTAAAATATGAGTATTTCGTTATAGAGATATAATCACTTTATCTAAATTATGTACAAAGATATTATTTTTCCAAATTTATTTTATGAAAATGATGCATAAGAAACGTTATTTAAGATTACATTGCAAATTTGTAAGACCAAGCAATATGTTGTTAATTTTTTAAAATATATTAATTTATAATTATAAAAATGTGAAACAGGTGGGTGAGCACTAGAATTTTGTAAAAATATATATTTTATAGTTAACATAAAAATATAGGGGATTTGAACTCAAACTTTCAAGTACCTGTACAGTTATATGAAGAGTGCCTGTATTTCAAATATTTAACATAAGAATGGATTTTATTAAAAGATGGATACAATTTAAGTTATGAAGATTATCTTAAAAATACTTTAAAGAGCACAATATTACTTGATTTCAGTAGAATGATATAGATGAGAAGAGAAATAATTAGCCAAAATATTCACGATAGAGAATAGTATAGAAAGGGTTAAAAACAAATGCAAACAGTCATCTAAACCAGTGGTCTTCAACCCTTGGTCTGCAGCCTGGCTCTGGGCTGCAGAACTATTCTACTGGGCCGGGCCGCGTGCTAGACTGGCAGGAAAGTTTGTAATAACAAAATAATAAGAGTTTAAACTTTTAATTAATATAACCAATTGTTATTTATTTTTTCATCTCATTTTTACCCAATTAAAAAAAAAAAAAAACAGAACGAAAACAAAATCTAATCAATCATACATAAATTAATTTGTTTTGCTAGTTATCACAGATGTTTATGAAAGGGGGGGGGGTAGAATTAAATTTTTTATTACTTTTTAAAAAAAATTCAAAATTAAAAAAAAAGTTTTTTATTATACAAACACCATATATATATACTGTATATAAAACTTTATCTTATATATTTAACATTGTTGTTTTGATCGGTTGTAACAATTATGCTTATCTTTAAGAAAATTTATGTATAGACTTCTGCTGGTCCGCGAAACCTTATTTTTATTTTTTCTGGTCTGCGGAACCTTGGAACCTTATCCTTATTTTTACTGGTCTTCAGGTGTGAAAAGGTTTAATACCACTGATCTAAACCAACTAAAAAACTAGAAGGTGGCTATATATAAGTAATTGGCTTGTATAATCATGACAAATCTTAACATTAAGTTTTTGTTCTTTTTTATTTCTCTATCTTTTTATTTTGATGATCGCAAGACTCTCTCATTTTATTAAAATATTTTACCTACAAATTGCTAACAAAAATGAGAGAATATGTAAAAACAACAGCACAGAAAATTATTACATTTTCATTTACCATTGTCAAACTTCTTCCACTCACAACTTTAATGCCATCTATTTCAGATAAATACAATAATGATTATGACTAATCATTATCGAAACTAGAGATTATCTCTAGCACAGATATAAACTTTAAACCTCAGTTAAAGATTAATATATCTAATTTTTTATTTTATTTTACACATACCGACTTATTAACCTATTTCTTTCCCCTATGTAATATCTTATAGATATAATAAACACCTCCATACTTCCCCATTCTTTTTAAATTCACTTAAATAAAGATATAATAAAAGATAAATGACCCCCTAAGATGCATTTACTATTAGTAATAATCATTATTGTATTTATCCAAAATGGATGGCGTCAAAGTTGTGAGAGGAGGGAGTTTGACAATAGTAATTAAAAATGTAACAATTTACTTTAGATAAATACTTTGCATATAATAGAGATATATATGAGAGATAGTGACCTGGGTCAACTGATGAGTGCTGGTTCAGCATGAAATGCATCTTGGGGGGCATTTGTCTTTTATTATATGTTTATTTATATGAATTTGAAAAGAATTGGGGAAGTGTGGATGTGTTTATTATATCTATAAAGATATTACATACGGGACAGAAAAAAAAGTGAATAACTCCGTGCGTGTAAATTTTAAAAATCAGATATATTAATCTTTAACTGAGGTTTAAAGTTTATATCTGTGCTAGAGATAATCTCTAGTTTCGAAAATGATTAGTAATAATCATTAGTGTATTTATCTGAAATGGATGGCGTCAAAATTGTGAGTGGAGGGAGTTTGACAATGGTAAACGAAAAGGTAACAATTTACTCTAGATAAATACTTTTCCCATATAATAGAGATATATATGAGAGATAGTGACCTGGGCCAACTGATGCGTGCTGGTTCAGCACGAAATGCATTTTGGAGTTCATTTGTCTTCTATTATATCTTTATTTAAGTGAATTTAAAAAGAATGGGGAAGTATGGAGATGTTTATTATATCCACAAAAAATTACCATGTAAATATCTTTATTCATTGAGAGCTACCTATACAAGCATTATTATATCTGAGTGGCTTTTATATAAACATTCTAAATGCGCATGCAAGAAGGTTTCAGCATTTCACTTTAATTTAAAAGAATTGTATATTTTTAAAACAGAATTGTAGGTTTTGAAACTTTCTGAGTATATGAGGTGAGATATTTCATCAGTCATAAACTAACGGAATAGTTATATCAAAAGTTGCTTTCTATCGGTGTGGGCTAAATCATTCATTAAACTATTTTGTGGTCAATTTTAATTATTTTTTGTCAAAATTAATTTTTTTTATTAGTTAAATAAGTAATCATTAGTAAATAAAACTTTTAAAATTATTTATCGAAAATACAGATAGGCTTCATTTTTTCATACCTATCATCTGGCGCACTACATTGATTAATGTCTGATTAAATTTGATATATTGGGCAACAGACGTTAAATATCGAGTGGCAACATTTCTTGGAAAATATTTATTGTAATGAAATATTTGTTCAAATTTTATTTATATAAAAAAGTTAGATGTATGTTTGAATGATTTCTTACATTTTTACTTTTCATTTTTTAAATATATAAGTGCTAACAAATTATTTATTGTCTTTTTTCTTTAATTTTTTTCCTACTACTTATGTTCTAAAAAAATTACGAAGTAGCTACTACGCATGACCAATTATCAGGTAGTGAGAGCTTTACGTTTTCCATCTTTGTTTTGCTCTCTTGTTTTTAATAGCTAGATACTCATATATCAATCAATATAAAGTGATTTCCTGGGTTTAGTTATATGCCAGTAGCGTGGGAAAAAAAAACCTATGCTTCTTGTAAAAATGTTCAACTTTACTTTGCTTAAATTCAAATCCAGTCACATGAATGACAAACAAATATTCTAGTTCTAAACCATAAACTCTTTACACACACACATATATATATATCATATAAAAATAAAATAAGCTTGTTTAGAAATATTGGTGGGCACTTTATTATATATTGGTAAATACAACCTATATAAGTCATATGATACATGACTTGGTTATATTACTATTAGAATTTTGGCTATAGAAGTTTTGGCTATATTAAATTGCTAAGGTTATTAATATATGGAGTATCTGAATTTAATTCATGTCCATATAACTATTTTAGTTGGAGAGCTGATTTTGAAGACATTAGATGTGGAAGTTTTAAATCTTCTTCTTAATAGTTAAGTATTAGATAAATGCTTGACTAGAGTTAGTATTTTTGAATCTGGGGTGCTAGCTCCTCAAAGAGAGCCATAGCTCAAAACCGATCTGGATATAGGGAGAATCATAGATAAAAATTTGAATGCTTTGTCTTATAGCATTTATCATATAAATAAAAAAATAATAAAATAAGCTTATTTAGAAATATTGGCATTCTCTTTCTTATATATATATACACACACACTTGTGTCTCATTTTATGCGGATTATTTTAATGCAATTTTGAAGTTATGTGATTCATGTTTCTTCTTAATATCTTTCATATTTCACTATTGTAATGGATGTTTAAAAATACCATTACAAAGTTGAAGTATTGCAGGGCTAAAAATAAATGTATAAATGTTCGATTTTCTTTATAAAACTTGATTAAAAGTTTTGCCGGTTTTTTTTGTTTGTACAAATATATATGTATGTATGTGGGAATTATATTTTAATACCATGGCTATATTTGGTTTTTAATTTTGAAAAAAAAAAGAAAAGAAAGAAAACTAAGATTACTTTTTTTTTTTTAAATTTATGTAAAAGTAAATTGTATAAATAAATTGCTTTTCAGATTTGGGATTTAGATTGATAAGAATAATTAAAAAGAAAGAAAACAAAAAGAAAAGAATTTTTCATTAGTTAATTCCTAGATCTGTAAAGGGCAATTTATTTTCGTTAATTAGATAACTATTGTTAGTTAGATGGAGAACTTTATTAATTTTAATTAAAATGAAAAAGTTTTGTAATTGGTTGAGATATGATTCAGCTATAAAAGTCTTAATCAGGCCATTGTATTATCTTTTCACTAACTCTGAGATACTTCCACCAACTCTGAGAGACTTGCACAAACTATTCCTGCCAAAAATACTTGGAAAGAACAATTCCTACATATGCTGAAAGCTGATCCGGTAATTATTCTACCTAGAATGAACATTAAACCTACTATAGGGATTTTTCTTCAACCGTGATGTGCTAAGCTTTTTGCCAGGACAGATTCGTGCTTCCTGTGTCTCTATTAACTGCCTATAATGCCATAAGAACTGGCTCCAAAGAAACCACTAACCGACTCGCCCAAGCCTACCATCAGGGAATCCAGATTAATGGACCATATTCAAGAAGTCTAGTGCACTAGCATTTAACTAAATTATTAAGGTACCTTAGGTTCTACAATTTAAATAATTTTATTGTATTAGATTTGTTTCCTTTTGTAAATGTAAATGTTTTTTTTTTAAGTTTTATCTTATGTAACTCGGTTTCTGTGTGTTTGATATTTTTTTTTCTTTTTTTAATGAGTGCTAGTTTCAAACCTATACTGTAGTCCCCTTTAAGTCTTAGTAAGTAAGATAGTATAGTTTTATTTATAATCTGACATTCCATTTTATTATAGAAAGCAGTCTGGATATTACAGACTATTTTAATTAACTTCTGGCTTGTGACCCATATTATTATTAGTTCTACTTATGTCAAGAAATTATCATTATTTATAATAGATATTACAAAATGTAATAGTCATTAATTTTATTCCTTCAAGCTTCCAATTCATTTATTAGGGGCACGTGCGATTGTTATAACTCTTTCAATAGGTAGATCGTGAGCTCCTAGCCTGTCTCACTGTGAGGGAGGTCATTCGATTGAAAGTAATATCTTTCACCCTGTTTTGTTTGTTTAAGTTAATGTTCTGGAAGCTATCCTTGCATTTCTCATTTCGACATAAGCTCTCAAATATGATTTATTCTTTCCTAACCATGGGTTATAAGCAGGAAGCTACCCCCCTTTTTCTTACATGAGATCATTGAATACTTACTAATGTTTCTGCTACTGTCAGTATTTTGCACTCTTTAACACACAGGAAATCACTCTCTAAGCCATATAAAATATTTTAATTTAATTTTGACGAATGTACAAGTAAGTGTATTTTAAAGATTATTATTTAGATTTCTGTTTACTTAAGCATGCTACTAATAAAATAATTATTCCTTTTTACTTAGTTGATTTTGTTTTCTGTTGCTACCTTTCCAACTTTCTGAACAAAGCATAAGATCTCATTTGTTTGATTGAGCTAGTCTGGCACATTCGGGTTCGTATATCCTGTCCACCCTTAAAATAAATGTCTAGTTCCGATTTTCAGACTAGTGGCGCCCTTGTAGTCAGTATATGTGAATCCAAAGCTTTCATCTGGTACACTATAGTTATTAGATATCAAGAAATTTAAATTATTAATAACTTATTTTGATTTGAAATACTTTTTTTTTCAAAAATATAAAATTATATTAGCAGCTAACGTGAATATGACCTGAAGCTGTATTTAGAATTTTATCTTCTATGTGAATAACCTACTTAAACTAATGAGTAAATAATAATAATAGATTTATACTTATGTATAAAAATATCACAATAAATATTCAAAAATTTTAAACTTTTAAAACATTTGTTAGATATAACAGAAATAAAAAATTATTTAGATTGTTAAAATAAATAAAGATGATTTTATTGATTTTTTAAACTGAAAATAATCTTTCTAATGATAATGTATAATCTTTTTGTTTTGATTTCAATCTCATTTTTTAAATATAAAAACAGAAAACCATTAACACAGCATAATTGCTGAGAGATTTTTGACTTCGTTTAAGGAGAAGCTACAGTACATCACATCACATCCGATTCACAAACGAACGTATACTCTCAAATAACTAGTGGTAATGATTAAAATATGCATGAAAAAAGTAAAAAAAGTTTGTCTTGTATTATTTTTTTTCAAATATTTGAAATTTTTCATTAGGCATACTTTATTTCCTTATTTTTTAATGCGAATTTTAAAGTAATTTTTCCTTGTTGTTTTGCTTTTATGCGATTTCTGAAAATTACAGAACCTATTCACCATTTTTCAAGGTAAGTTAAGTCTATTTTTGTGTGATTTCTTTTGTGCGCATTTTCTGAGGAACCTATCTACCACATAAAATGAGACCCAGGTATATATATATGAAGCAATGCCTATAGAATTTTTGAAAGAAATGGGAGAAAATATTATGAAGAAAATAGTTGGATTGTGCAATCTCCTATACAATAATGGATTTTGTCCTGAAGATTTCTTGAGAATTATAATGATTCCATTTACTAAAAAGAAGAAAGCTATTAGATGTGATAAATATAGGATAATAAATTTGTTATCTCATGCTTCGAAAATATTATTGAGAATTTTAACTCAAAGAATTTTTGGAAAGTTAGAATATTATCTTAGAGAAGAACAGTTTGATTTTCAGAGTGGGGAAAGTACAAGAGATGCAGTTGGTGTTGTTAGAGATGTAGTGAAAATGATATAAGAAGTGGTATATGTTTTGTGGATTTTGAAAAAAAACATTTGATAGTGTAATCTGGAATAAATTTATGACCACCTTAAAAATAAAAAAATATTTTAGAAAGAGAGAAGATTGCTTTGAAATATGTATATTGAGCAAATAATAAGAATCAGACTGAAGAATAATGAGACTGAGAAAGTAAATATAAAAAGTTGAATTAAATAAGAAATGCCGTGGGTCACTTGTATTTTTAATATTTATTAAGAAGACAATATTTGGAATGTGGAGAAACTAATATTGGAGGTAGAATAATAAAATATAGAAAACTTGCAGATGATATAGCTTTTGTAGCTGAGGATGAGAGGAGTCTTCAGAATATGTTAAATAAATTGGAAGGATGTATGAAATATGGAATGAAGATTAATGTTGAGAAGACCAAATGTTTATGAATAGGGAGAAATACTGAAAGACTACAAGTTAAAATTCATAATAATATAATTCAACAGGTAAATGGATTTACATATTTGGGTAAATGTTGGATTGAAGATGAAGTTAGAAAAATAGCATTGTAAAAGGAGGCATTTATTTTAAAAAAATTATTTTGTGGACATTTAAAAAATAATAATGAAAAAGATTAATTAAATGCTATGTATGGAGTGTAATATTGTATGTTTGTGAAACATAAACAATAAATAAAAAAAAGTAAAAAGAGATTGGAAGACTTTGAAATGTGGTCATGGAGAAGGATGGAAAAAATTAGTTTAATGAATAAATTGACAAATAAAGAAGTTTTGGAAAGAGTAAATGAAAAAAAAAAAGATTGATTGAGGAAATTGGAGATAGAAAGAGAACTCAGATTAAACAAAATAGTTTTTTTGAAGGATTGGTGAATGGATACAAAAAAGAGGAGAAAATATTCACTTTGCTGAATAATATAAAAGACAGAAACATATATGAAGAATTGAAAATCTGGTCAATGAAGAGAATTAATTGGAGAAATGGTTAAATTTGCTTTGTAACTACTATCTGAACCTATCCATTCGACAGAATATTACTGATAATATAAATACATATAAGGAACTTGAATGCAGACTTTCAAGCTCCTCATAGCTATCTAATCCATCTTATACACTTGATACACATAACCACATACATGTGAAAAATATCATTGATCTCCAATATACTTATTTCATGCTGAACCAGTACTCATCAGTTAGCCCAGATCACCATCTACCACACATATATACAATCACTGCCCAGTTTATTAAGATAAAATCTTCAAACTTTAATGGACTAACTTCAATTTTCTCCACTCTCAAGCCCTTTGTTGATGCAAATATTATTGTCATCCCATGTTGACCTTAATTCAATCTGACCCCTCACCAATGGATCTTAATATATCCATTTAATTATACAGAAGAGGGATGGCAGAATACAGGCTAAATATGTTGTAACAGTAGCTGGGTTCAAACCCTGCTACAAGAAAGTGAAAAGCGCGTACGCATTACCCTCAATACACGTATATATTCAAGCGGGCGATAAGGGTTAAAAATATATCTAATTATACATATATATATATACGTGCGTGAAGTAAATTTTAAACTCTTTTTCTTTAATATTCTTTTTTTTTGTTGTTAGAAAATAAATGGGGAAGGGATTGATTAGTAAGCATTATTTATTTAGAATGTTTTACTTTTAAAATATTACAAATTAACAAAATTACAGTTGTGTGCAAATATGTTATATATTGTTTAGAATATTGATTTAAGTTTCAATTATATTTCAAATTAACAAGGGTAGCGAAAAGGAAATATTGTTTGTGTCTTCAAGCAATTCTGTGTTTGAATCACAATCGCTAATTACTGCAAAAATAGAATTCCAAGAAAAAGCCAAAGAATGTTTGACCAAAAAGAATAGATACCAGGAATGACGGCACCACCAAAACAATGGAAATGTAAATTCAAAGAAGTAAAAGGAATTTGGAAAGGAAAACCTATTCAAAGAAAAAGACTTAGATTGAAGATCCGATAAAAAAAAAGAAAAATTTCCTTTGTCTGAGAAATGAAAATTAATTAGACAAAAAATTAATTAATGAGAATTTGAGAAAAAAAAAAGACAGTTATTTCAGTTAGATTGTGACCGCTGAGTGAGATAGACTCATAAAGATATAGAAAAAAAATTTAACATGACGGGGTAAGGACCGTACGTAAAGGGCTTCATCACCCGCAGCCGATGCAAACTGACTCTAAACCGCCTGCCGCTGAAGAACCTAGGAACCTAGCAAATACTCCGGATTGCTGAACATAAATGAAATAGAAAAGAATCATACGTCCCAAAATATGAATTTATTTGATTTGAAAATTATATTAGACAAGACTTCACCTACGCCTCCACCATTACTTATAAACATCTAAATATCGGACTCTGCAGAAAGAAATTATATATTGTGCTTTCATAAGGCAACTTCAAATACTACTGGATCATGGAAATCCACTTGATATGCTTCATTACATTATAATCCCATACCCCAGGGTTTCATCAGGTAAAGTGAACTCTGTTTTTATATAACTCAGAATTGCTTATAGCTACCCTCGAAAATAACAAACTTTCTTAAATTATTTCATAACATAAAATTATTGTGTACAACTGTATAGTAAACATTTTTTTTTCTTATATATATAAATTAATATGGGTTTATTCTAAATTAAATGTTTTATTGTTTCATTTATGATTTGCGAACTTATATATTTTAAATGGGAGGGATAAGGGTTGATTTACATAGATAGCATTTAGATATTAATAATAAAATTTAGTACAGATTTACCTTTGCGTTAGAGTTATTCAATAATTATCATTTACATTTTCCAATCACTTCATTTGCTAAATAAATTCAGATGATTCAAATATGTCCGAGGTAAGCGGATATGTCTATGAGTGCATTATAAATGAAGTATAAACCTATATTTTTTTTGTGTGTTATTATCTCCGTTCATCCGATAGGTTTTCCTCCCCACCCTGGGAGTGAGTTAGCTTGGGTCAGGCACCTCGTTAATAGGGAAATATAATTCTCATAGTAACAGTGAGTTTGGCACTTGAGGTCATTGATAAATTGACGCTCATAAATATATTCTCCCCGGAAACTTTTATTCATTAATCTTAAATCCTATTTACGCAACACTTAAAATTTGCATCAAGTAAACAATACTTGTATGAATAATTTGTATCAGAATTTTCTTTGGTGGGTAATATTTAAATATTACCTACAGGTGTTATGGCGACTAGACAGCCATAGAAATTTCATCTAGTCTTCAGTTAGGCCTACTTATTCATTTCTTGAGATCTATATTATTTGGTTTAAGTTCACCAATGTCGGATAAGATGTGAGAAAGAGGTTGCCCATTAAAATGTAATATTTAAATACATGTAATATTGTCTATTCTAAACATAATGTAATTATAAGGGACTTGAACTCAGACTTTCAAACTCTCACAGTTTTCCAATCCATCTTATACAACTGATAACATGACCACATACATGTGAAAAAGATCAATAATCTCCAATAAACATATTTCATGTAATTGAATAAACCTATTAAGGTCCTATATGTGTGGGGTCAGATTGATTTAAGATCAATATGAATATGACTATATATATATGTGTGTGTGTGTGAATTATACCCATTGTAATGATATGTTTGTGCTTGAGTGAATAAAGCTAACTAGATCTATTTACAAAAAACTCCAAAGTTGAATAAGATCTATTTACAAAAAAACCACAAAACTGAATGATACATATATTAGGAGATGGAAGTAATGTATTTAAAAGCATGATAAACTAAAAGTAAACTAACTATGAAACAGCTCCATATTAGTCCCATATATGCAATGAAGAGCCTGTGTTTGAATACATGAAAACACTACATCTATGAACAAAAAAAGTCACGTCATTGTGCAAATATGTAACAGAATGCAGAATGACCTTAACATAAAATTTAACATGTACCTGCCAATTGTGTAAGGAAATTAAAAAATATATCAAATGGCAGATGGTATTGTCACGAATATGTGTATAGTAAAATAAGTATTTTAACCATATAGACGCCCCTAGAGAGAAGAAACATATTTTTAGATGACATTTATCCTTTAATAAAACAACGAAACTATAACATTCATTCATTATTTCATTCTTTACATCCATGCCATGGAGCTCAGAGGAAACATTTGACTTTAGCTGATGAAAATGCACTTTCAAAATGTTAATCGCAATAAATCAAAAACAAAGCGCCAAGACTGTACTTAACTATACAAATATTTAATTGACAATAATATTTAATTATTATTTACAAGTTAATATTATAAATGATAATTTTGACTGAATTCAGTGTTTCTATAGAATTGACAGAATTAATGAAAATTTAACAAATATTATTTTACAAAATATTGAAGCATTTCAAAAATATTAAATGTTTTATTTATATTCAACTCTATTAAATAAAAGTAAACAAAATAATTCTTCTGGAGTTATGATGGCTATAGAATTTCGTAGTTTTATAATAGGTGTAAAAATCAGGAATCGTAAATTCATTTACTAGTTTCTAAAAAAAGTCCTTAAAAATAGTAGTAATATTAATAATTGAAAATATGTATAGAATTTTATCAATGTGCAAATTGTTGTACATTTATCTAATATACTGAGTAATGTAGAAATGTCTAAGAAAAGATCTTCATAATAGATCAGATAAATCGGATTTAAGGAGAAATTTTTATCCTGCAGTGAACTTTTTCCCCCAATATGAATTTTAATTACACTATAAATCAAATATAGACGGTTATACATAAATACAAATCTCGATCGAGTATAGTACAAATAGTTAGGCCAGATTTACATAGCATGGACGATTTGCATATATAATTTACAAGAAATAGAAACATTAAAACAGGCAAAACTCACTATACATATTGCCACACACAGCAAGCTAGAGTAATCAATGGATGCCAGAAGTCTTGTGCATAAAATCCCCATTTAGTGCCTACTCATTTAATACCCCCAGACTAGTTTCTGGCTTGTGCCCTTCGTCAGCGAGGAGCCTTGGATCTGAGAGCACTGTCACCTAGATTTTAGGATCTAATGTGATGTTTATTGGCTTAAATTGAAACATATTACACTAAATAAGGAAAGGTACAAGATTAACCAAAATGGCATTATATACAAATAACTTGTCAAGACTGTATGATTCTTCAAATAAAGCCTATAAAGGTAACAATTTTAACCTGATGTGAGAATTATGAATAAAGCAAACCCAACATGATATGAAGTACACGATAAATAAATTTCAGATCACAAATAAATGTTACAACTGTTAATGATTAAAAATGATATACAAAAATTTTGCGCTTTTGTAAACCAGATTATTTTTTTAACAGATTTATAAAAGCTTTACAAATGTTAAGCCTTCTAATTTAAACCCTGACATTGTCCAATATCCTTTTTTTCTCTCACAGTTTATTAAATTTTAGTATATTAAAAGCATCTGATAAAATAGACTCACTGATGGCGAACCTATGGAACACATGCCAGAAATGACACATTAAATTGTTTACTGGCACATGAACTATTTATATATCGTAATTTTTTTCAGTATTTTTTTTATTGTTAAAATCTGTACTAATAAAAATTTACTGTGAACTAAAGGTAAAATAAATAAATATAATATATTAGAATTCAATTTACAATTGAACTCTGATTAGAAGCAATCATCATCATCATCAACCATTATCAATCCACTGCAGGATGAAGGTCTCTTCAAGTTCAATCTGTCTTCTCCAATGTTTAGCTTATCTTCACATCACCCTGCACACTTTCTTATTTCATCCATCCATCTCACATGTGGTCTCTTTCTGGGTCTTTTACAATCTCTTGGAATCCAGTTTAAGATTTCAACTGTCCATCTATTATCATCTCTTCTAGCAATATGTCCAGCCCAACTCCACTTCAATCTTTTAATTTTTTCAATGAGGTCAGTAACACCTGTTTGTTCTCTTACCCATACATTGTGTTTTCGATCTCTTCTTGTTACTCCCAACATGCATCTTTCCATACTTCTTTGAGTGGTCTAAAGTCTCTGTATTGCTTTTCTATTAAGCGTCCAAGTCTCAGATTCATAAGTAAGAACTGGTAAAACACATTTGTTAAAAACCTTCCTTTTCAAACACATGGGCATATTTCCATTTAGTATCAAGTTATTTCTACCAAAAGCAGTCCAACCAAGTTTAATTCTATGATTAAATTCCTCTATAAACCTGTCAAATGATTCCAATAAAACTAGAAAGTAAACTCAGTAAAATATTTTATAACTCTTTGAAGTAAATTTTTTCAAATCTAAAGCAAAAGTAATCAAATGGTTTTCTGTCTTAATTTTTTTCATCTAAACGTGTTGACTTCATTCATTTTTTTTAAATGTAATCAAAATCGCAAACAAAGGAACGAAATGCATAATCAACGCCATCAAATGACTTTTTTTTTTTGTTTGAAGTTTTGCTGTAAAAGTAAAATGATAACTCTTTGATTTATAAAATTATTAAAGCTCATTTAAATTTACTTTTAAATAAATTTGTTACCTTTATATTAATATGACTAGTGAAAATAAAAAACAAAAATTATCAAGCAAAGAATTTCAAAATTGGTGGATTGAAGAGTATGGAACAATTAACAAAGGCACCAGGATAGTGTCTGATTTATATTCTGGAACAGTTGTATTGAGAACATCATCAGTAAAATGGCATTCTGAGATTAATCATCAATCGCTCTGTGAAAAAAGTAAAGATGAACAAAAAAGAATATATTGCCCAAGCATTTAAAAATATAAATATTCAATCAACATCTATAATGAAATTTATCGAAAATCATTCAAATATAACTGCTGCTATTTTTTTTTATTTCAAATGTAATTGCCAAATATGGGAAACTTTTTAATGATGGAGAATATATGAAAGAAGCTTGGATGAAATGTTCACCAGTTCTTTTTGAAGATTTTGAAAACAAAGCAAAAATTATTCAGAGCATAAAAGATTTGTCATTGGCTAGAAATACAGTTAAAGAAAGAATCCTGAAAATGGCTAACAACATAACTTACCAATAAAAAAGAGATATAAAATCTTCTAGTTTAAAACTCTCTCTGCCTTGATGAAAGTACAGACATATTAAGCTATTTTAATTCATTATTGTGTTAGGAATAATATCAAAGAAGAATTGATCAGTTTAACCTCAATAGTAACAACAACAACAAAAGGAATGGATATTTTCAACATAGATATTGCCAAAATAGTATCAGTAACTAGAAATGATGCTTATGACTGAAAAAGAGATTGGTTTTTTCATTTTATTTACCAACTGTATAGAACATTCAATTTTGGGTTTTCATTGCATTATATATCAGACCCTTTGATTCCTCTTGGAGGCCTTAAAGGAACTGAGCAGGGCAAATTCCTAATGTCCTCTCCATACGTTCTTGTCGTTGCAGCTGTTATTACTATGAGATTATTCATATAGTATATGAACATGGATGAGCTGCTCACCAACACACATTAGCCAGCATGGTGAGTTTATTGGCTTTTTACCTCTGAGTTTAAGATCAAGAAACACCATGGTCTTTCTTATCAGTGCCTGATAAGGCAGAATGAATGTTTGTGTAAATGATAAATATTTTTCCAATACATATATACAATTATGACAGACAAAAATAAAGCATGGCCCTTATTCCCAGGAGGCTGTAAAGTCACCAGCCAAGGCAGCAGTTGGTGGCCGAAGGCGGAGGGTGCTAAGAATCCCCTGATTGCGAACCCAGGCTGCCATTTGATGACGAATTTTTATTTAGGTACTTACAACTGCAGATCACTTTCAAGTGAAGGAAGATTGCAAGAATTAGAAGAAGAACTGTCTTATATTAAATGGGACATTATTGGACTTTGTGAAGTTAGAAGAAAAGGAGAAAAAACAATTGATTTAAAAAGTGGACATATACTCTATTATAAAGGCACACATATTGGAAATACAAGTGGAGTAGGATTCATTATAAATAAAAAGTGGAAGAACAATATTGTGGAGATTGATGGTGTATCGGACAGACTGGCAAGATTAGTTATACAATTAATAGCAGATACCAAATGCAGATAATTCAGGTTTATGCCCCAACAAGTTCTCATAGTGATGAAGTAGTAGAAGATTTTTATATGGATGTACAAAAGGCTTTTGATCAGAGTAAACAACATTTTAAAATTGTTATGGGAGACTTTAATGCTAGAATTGGTAGACAAATGAAAGATGAAATTGCTGTAGGTAATTTTGGTTATGGTAATAGAAATGAAAGAGGACATAGACTTGTGGAGTTTGCAGAAAAAGAAAAACTTTATATTATGAATTCATTTTTTGAGAAAAATATTAAAAGGAAATGGACATGGAAGCATCCAAATGAAGGTACAGCAGAATTGGATTATATTTTGACTAACAGAAAATACATATTTCAAGATTGTAATGTTCTTAATAAATTTACCACAGGAAGTGATCATCGTTTAGTAAGGTGTAAGTTACGTGTTAATGTAAAACTAGAGAGACAAAAATTCTTAAGAAAAACAATATTTACAGTTGATATTCCTAATCTTCAGAAACATTCTAATGAATTTAAATTAGAACTTACAAATAGGTTTCAAGTGTTAGGAGATTTTGAACATGATTCAGATTTGAATGAAATTAATATGAAAATAACTGATACACTTTTAAAAACTGCAACAAACATAGCTGGTAGAAAAAAGCAGCAATTGACTAATAAAATTTCTACTGAGACTAGAGAATTTATCAAGAAAAGAAGGAATATGAAGATATACAAAAATATTGTATTAAAAAGAATTGAATATCTCGAATTTTGTAAAATGATATGGAAAAGAGTTGAAAATGATATAAGAAAGTATAACTGTGAAATAGCAAGGAAAGCTGTAGAAGAAAATAAAAGTCTCAAAAATGTTAAATAACATTTTGGTATTGGTAGGAAATTTATATCTGCAATAAGAAAAAAAGATGGAATTATTACTAAAAAGAGAGATGACATCATGAAATTGGTAGAAGATTTTTATCAAGAATTATATAGTAATAAAGAACAAGTACCTCCTATATCTATTACATCTTCCGAATTGCCCAGAATTTTAAATGAAGAAGTGAGACATGCAATTAAGTGTATGAAGAAAGGAAAGGCTCCAGGAAATGATGGAATTATAATTGATATATTAAAAGAAGCAGGTGAAGAAATAGAAACAATTTTAGCAAAGTTATATACCAAATGTCTAAATGATAAAGATGTACCGGAAGATTGGAAGAATGCAGTAATAATATTAATATTTAAAAAAGGTGATAAAGAAGATATTAGAAATTATAGACCTATCAGCCTTTTATCAGTTTTATATAAAATTTTTACCAAAATAATTACAACTCGTCTACAGAGAACTTTGGATTTCCACCAACCAAGAGAACAAGCTGGATTTAAAAGTGATTTTAATACAATAGATCATATCCAGGTATTGAGAGAAGTCATAGAAAGGACAAACAAATATGAGTTGTCATTATGTTTTGGATTTGTAGATTATGAAAAGGCATTCGATTCTATACACATTTCTTCAGTGATTAAAGCATTGGATCATCAAGGTGTAGATCCAGGATATTGTCATATTTTGAAGAATATTTATAAAAATGCAACAGCAACAATTAGATTACATAATGATACTGGAAAAATCAATATTGAGAAAGGTGTAAGACAAGGTGACTCCATATCTCCATATACTTCTTGCAGTACTGCAAGAAGTATTTTGTGGATTAAAATGGGAAACTAAAGGAGTGAAAGTAAATGGAGAGTATTTAAGTCATTTAGATTTCACAGATGATGTAGTTGTTTTTGCAAATAATGCTTCAGAGCTGCAGGAAATGTTGCAGGAGTTAGCAGATGAAAGTAGAAAAGTAGGACTAAAGATAAATGTTAAAAAGACTAAAATAATGTTTAATTGATTTGCTCAAAATATGAAAATAAAGATTGATTATGAAGAATTAGAAGAAGTTAACAGTTACAAATACCTTGGTCAGATTATTAATACAGATGGAAACATAATGGAGGAAATTAATCATAGAATTAAACTTGGTTGGAGTGCTTTTGGTAGAAATAACTTGATACTAAAAGGAAATATGCCTATGTGTTTGAAAAGGATGGTTTTTAACAAATGTGTTTTACCAGTTCTTACTTATGGATCTGAGACTTGGACACTTAATAGAAGAGCAATACAGAGACTTCAGACCACTCAAAGGAGTATGGAGAGATGTATGTTGGGAGTAACAAGAAGAGATCAAAAACACAATGTATGGGTAAGACAACAAACAGGTGTTACTGACCTTATTGAAAAAATTAAAAGATTGAAATGGAGTTGGGCTGGACATATTGATAGAAGAGATGATAATAGATGGACAATTGAAATTTTAAACTGGATTCCAAGAGATTGTAAAAGACCCAGAAAGAGGCCACATGTGAGATGGATGGATGAAATAAGAAAATGTGCAGGGGTGTTGTGGAGAAGAGAAGCTAAAGATCGGAGAAGATGGATTAAACTTGGAGAGACCTTCATCCTGCAGTGGATTGATAATGGTTGATGATGATATATCAGCAGGTTTTATGCATGAAAGCCAGCTTTAAGCCACTGGATGATGTTATGAATGTTGTGACTAAGTTAATCAATCTTATATCTACCCATTGAGTTAGGTGAACTCAGTATACTATGGTTTACTTATGTACAACAATGTCTGATGATTAAGTTGAGGAAAAGTTCTTTAAAGATTCATTGAGTGTTTAAAAGAAATTAGACTGTGTTTAAGTAATGAGAAAATTATTGAAAAATATAATGAATTAATAAATGTTGAATGGCTTTCAAAATTAATGTTTTTTAGTGATATGTGTTCACATCTAAATGAATTAAATGTGAAACTCCAAGGTTATAATAAGACAATTGTTGTCATGTTTGAAATTAACTTACAAATTTTCAACTGTGATGTTATTTCTTACATCTTCAAATATTTTCCAAATCTTAAAAAAAAAAAAAAAGTTATTGACTGATTTAGAATCTCACTAGAAACCAGATCAAGTAAAATTGACACAAGAGTTTTATGCTGTTATTCAATCTATAATTGATGAATTTTCTTTAAGATTTACACAGTCCAATTTTCAGAAATATCAAAATTTATTTTATACCGCCAAAGATAATATCAATGGATAGTCTCAAGTTACAAATTTTTGAGTGGTTAATTTGAAAGATATGGAAATGCAATCAATTGATTTTCAATCCAGTTCTATATGGAAACAGAAATTTGTTGACTGGAGGAATGGGTTAGAAACAGTGAAAAATGGTCGATTATTGGATATATGTAAAAAGAATGCTGAAGAGGAACTATTGGCTGCCTGGAATGTTATTCCTGAATCACTTAGTTGTTTAAAAAAAATTAGGGAGCGCTATATTATCAATTTTTTTCTCTACATATGCATATGAATCATTGTTTTCAGAAACGAATTTAATTAAAGACAGTTCGAAAAATAGAATGACAGTTAATCTTGTTCAGCATGTACATTATTAAGAATGACCAAATATAAAACATTTGGTATCCAATGAACAACAGCAAAAATCGCATTAAATAATAACTAGTTATGTTGATTTTATATTATTACATTTTATTCAACTTGTGCTTTTGTAAATAAATATCGTTCACTTGTATTTGTCAAGCGTTGTTAGCCGAGAGGTCATCGCACCCGCCTTGCAAGCAAGTAGTTGGTTGCAGACGGGTGTGGGTTCGCATCCCGGCCGATGTTATGACATATGAAAAAACTTGTTTAATATTTATTGTTATTATTTTGTTTCACAAACTTTTAAAAGGCTGCAATAATTAAGTTGTTTAGACTTTGATTTAACTGTATGGCACGCCAATCATTCAATAAATATTTTTTGGAAATTTTTGGCACTCACACGTAAAAAGGTTCGCCACCACTGGACTATACTAAGTCAAAACAAAATGTAACATTATTTAGTTTTAATAAATATATGATAATTGCTAGAGATTATGATGTTCGAGCATCTAAGTCGCAGATTTAACACAATAGCTCCATTTAATTGATCAAACTGAGATATATTTGTAATTTACTCAACCAGGATTCGATCCTAGCATTTTAATTTTTCCGCCTGCCATTTTACAAGTGCGTTAAATCAAATGTGATTATTTTAATAATTTACATAACTAATGTATTATTTTATCTAATAAAATCCTTTTGTAATGTTATTATAAAATCTGCATTTATTCAAATTTAAATGATTAAATGTGAAAACATTGCTTCTAGTATTTAATATTTAAAATATACTTTTTTGTTTTGGCTGCAGTGAGCAGTATAATAACCCTGGTGTCAGATTATGTAGGCTATTTTAATCGAATATTTAAAAGAGTTTTATATTTAGCATTCATTTTTTTACTCTTCTGAGATGATCTATTTATAAATATATTTATAGCAAGCTTTCTCAGAAATTTACATTATAATGAAGGCATTATATATGTCAACAATGAGTCTCTTAATAATATAATGTTTATAAATTAAAAGAGTTTGATTAATGTTACGGGTACTGAAAGCTCGAATGTTTATTTGGTTCTATTTCTGATTTAATTTCTTTTTTTTTTTTTTTATTTAAAAAAAACTGTTTTTGGTCATGATATATTTTGATATAATCTAAGTAAAGTAACCAACAATTTTACATTTGCTAAAAAAAAAAAACTTTATAAAAAGTATTTTAAAAGGTTTAGTTAATGTCACTGAACTTATGTTAAGGAAGAAATTGACAGATAAAATACAGACGAGAAAATGTATAATAACAATAACCACGTGAAAAGAAGTTCATTTGAAAGAAAATCTTTTAAAAAATTGTCTATTAATTTTTTAAAATATAATTGTGCATTATATAATTGTGAAAATAAATCTTATAACTAATCTTAATATAGGCAAAACTCTCCATACAGTAGTGCCATTCAGTGCCAACCAGAGTAATCAATGGATTCCAGAAGGCTTGTGCATAAAACCCCATCTAGTGCCTATTAATCCAATATGTCCAGACTAGTTTCTGGCTTGTGGCCTTCATCAGTGAGGAGCTTTGGATCTGAGAGCACTGCACCTAGATCTTAGGATCTAATGCAGCTCTCCAGCAGCCACCTTTTATCTCTATTTAACTATGAGAATAAAATTGAAAATACAATAATATTTTCAATCTAAGCTCAATGGCTTATGTAGTCATATGGGTCTGAACCCAGTTTAGTACCAATACATTTTGGTGTCTTTGGCTCTTTAACAACCATAGCCATCACTATCCTATTAGGCAGCACTACTGTATGGAGAGTTTTTCCTGTTTTAATATCAGTTATGTGCTAGCATAAGAAATAGTTATTATGTGATGTTTAGGGTTTAACACCAATCCTGCCTAATAGGATAATGGTGGCTATGGTTGTTAAAGAGACAAAGACACCAAAATGTAAGGGTACTGAACTGAGATTAGATTGAAAATATTGTGTTTTCAATTTTATTCTCATAGTTTTGTAGTTAAGTAGAGATAAAAGGTGGCTGCTGGAGGGTTGCATTAGCTCCTAAGATCTAGATGCAGTACTCTCAAATCCAAAGCTCCTCACTGATGAAGGCCACAAGCTAGAAACTAGTCTGGGGATATTGGATGAGTAGGCACTAGATAGGGATTTTATGCACAAGTCTTCTGACATCCATTGATTACTCTGGTTAGCACTGAGTGGCTCTACGTATGGAGAGTTTTGCCTGCTGTAATAACAGTTATGTGCTAGCATAAGAAATAGTGATCATGTGATGTTTAGTGGTTTAATCTTAATATATATATATATATTGTAACGGTATATAAATATGCCATTACATTAATTTAAAATAAAATCTTAAAAGTTTGCAAATAAAAATGAATGTATTAAAAAGAAAAAAAACTAAATGCTAAAATTAAAATGTTTGTATAACGTATATATTCGCACATATGCTAAACTTTAAAAATATTTTTTTTTATAGATAAAAAAAGGATATTTGAATGTATTTTTTTTATAAAAAAATACAAGATTTAAATATAAAAATATTTTAATAAAGAAATAACATAAATTAAAATAAAAACAGGTATTAATTAATTCCTGTAATCTGTAAATGGAAATGATTGTTTATTAATTGAAAAGCAAGCTAGACTTGGGCTTTTGTGCAATTAAAAAGTCAGATGAAAATTAGACAAGAGAATAAAGAGAAATTAGTTTGACCAATTGAAGCATCAAGTCTCAGCCTGGACCTGAATGAAAAGGATGGATTAGTGATGTTTTGTTGGTTGAATCTGTGTGGATACTATAAAAAGAAAAATACAGTTTTCCTGACAGTTTCCAACTTGATTTGGTAAGATGAACAACAAGACACACTTGTCGTTCTCTCTCACTTATTTAAAAAAAAAAATGAAAAGACTGTGATACCATGAACCAGCTAATGCCACCTCCAGAACATTAGATCGATCTTCCAATGGAGACGTCATGGGAATTAAAACAGGAACCTGGATTCTACTGTAAGCTATATGAACTAAACAATTTTTAAAATCATAAAAAAGAACAATTAAGAACTTTCATCAGGGTTTGACAAATTTAACAAACAAGCCAACTTAAATGTTAAAATGGACTCTTATCTGATTTTTGTAAGTTTCAAATCAATTAAGAATGTTTAATTTTATATGTTTTGCATTTGATAAAAATCATTTTCATTTGTTATTTTATTTGTATTAATACTTATTGTATAAATGAGGAAATTTAAGTTGGGTATAGACATAGCATAGATTCGTTAGCGGTTAATTATGTTGCTGTTTCATAGTCAATTGGAATATATAAGTCATCAATGTCACTGCGGCATCTTACGATGAATGCCATTGGGTTTTTTTTGTATTCCCTATGCAATTGACGTTATGGATGATTTTGTATTTTGATCGGTTGTGTTTATTTTGAGATGTTTTTGACCGTGGAATCTGTGCAGATGGTCTATACTCAACATTTTAAAACAAATTGTATAAAATTCATCTGTGCAGACATATCTAAAGGTTAAATTTAAGTTGGGCATGAATGGCTGTATAGATTTGTAAAGTTATATATATAGTTTAAGAGGGGTAATCTTAGGTTATTTGTTTCGTAGTTGAATTAGCTCAATGGATTGGATATATTTGTGTAATTAGTAGATGTAGTATAAGATCCGCTATTGGTAGGATTGTATATATATGCCACACACTTTCTGTTTGCCTATGGATGGGTTTGTAAGTCGGCAAAGGACTGCAGTCCATTCCTATGGAGTTTTTTGTTTATTGTTCTACTCGCCAACAGATGTAGCATTCCCGTTGGTGGAGAGACAATGTCTTCTCTAACTCTTCTTACTGTTCAGATGTACATTCCTGACAGTATAGTATTTTGTGTTGTCGTATTTTCATGCTACATTGAATACATAAATGTATCAGATGGATTGGCGCCGGTTTGACTGCAAACTTTTGGCCTAAGGTTAAATAAGGAAAAGAATATTTTCTTGTCAAATGCAGATCTATGTAGTCTATTCATACTCGACTCACTAAATAAATATTAAATTCATTATTGCAATCTATTTAAATGTAAAATTAAAGATTAATATAAAAATCTAAATGTTAAACTTATTCCTCAAATTAGAATGATTTTATATGTGCGTAAATAAATATTTTTATGTGTTAATTTCTGGCAGTGGCTTTCATTTTTTTATACTTAAGATATAAAGTTATATTTTATAATCTCTGCTGTTCCACTGAGTTAGTGACTTGGGCTAACGATCTGAATATTTAAATAAAGTGGAATCTTATCAGCGCGTATCTGCCTACTTTATAAATTTTTCTAGTCTCAAATGCCTAGATGGTGCCCGTGTAGTGCAGATTGTGGTTAGATTCAATCTCCACTTTCATTTCGATCATTACAATATATATAAACATTAAAAGCATAAAGTTAAACTAGTCAATAAATAATCAAAATTACCCTAGATTTACAACTCAACCAGATTAGCCAAAAAATAAACTCTAAAACACAACCAATAGTTTTACTGCTACAAGCAGACTTCTCAAGTGTGTTTTAGAGTTTATTTTTTGACTAGTATGTTTATAGTTGTGAATTTGGATATTTTTGATTATTTATTGACTAGATTAGCTTTATGCTTTTAATGTATACATCTCGATGAGATTGTTTGCATTTAAGATAGTGTTACTGATATAGTGTAAATGTTTTTGTTTTAATTTTATATAGTTGCAGTTCTTTACACTTGAGAAGTCTGCTTGTAGCAGTGAAAAAACTGGTTGTGTTTTAGAATTTATTTTTAGGCTGGTCTGATTGAGTTATGAATTTAGGGTATATATATTGTAACCGTAACCTCATGCCGAACCCGTTGCGGCACTATAAATTGTAACCATTCGATTGTGTGGTCCCAACTACATAACGTAAGTGCTCTAAGAATTGTAACCTTGATCACCGATCAATTCCCTCTGCACCTTATCAGCTATTAAGAGCTGTAACCAAAAGCATATCGTGCTATCTATTTTATGCACCAAAGACCACAATCAACATCTGGAGCAACTTACCATAGATCAAACCAATGATCTAACATAAACTTTTATGATTTAATTTGATCGCAGCCAGGGTGTACCGCGAAGACATATCATAGTATTATGATAAAATATGTTAAACAAATTATAAGTGCAATGTTATTATTTTTCAAACCTTAATTTGCGATTTTTATTGTATGAGACCCGATGGCCGACCATGTACAAGATGGCGTAATTTGTGGAATTACATAAGATTATGAAATTTTATACCATTTATATGATTTTTAATACGAATGCTAGTCCAGGTAAAGCTTTGCAATAAATACATATAAATACTTGGGTTCTTTTTTTATAGTTTACTATATTACTGAGACTCTTATTATACTGACAAATGACAATTTAAAAGCGTTAAGTAAATATATTCAATCTTTTCATTATTTGGTAAATCTGTTTACAAGTTTAATAATTAATTTATTGTATACTAGAATCAACTACGCAAAGCCAAAATGATGGAAAAGGTAAATGGGATTTTATTGTACCTTACACATCATAAACTACCAAAGACGAGAAGCATCTAAATGTTTTCTCAAAAATATTAATAAACTCTAATCATGTTGACGATAGTATGTACTTCAATGTATGCTCTATCCAAGGTTTATGATTTCTGATTTTAAGAATGACACATAGCAACGGCACAGTAAGTTTAATTAAAATCAACTTTTATTTACAAAATGATTAATAATAAGTAATTAATTCCCAACGTGATAATTAAATAAATAAATAAACAAATAAGATAAATAACTTAAAATTCCATCAACTTTCTTCAAGAACATGTTATAGGTACAGTTTTAAAATCTAATCATACCTTATATTTCAAATTTTTATGTAGTGAATGTATTGAGAAAATTATACTAAATTCAATATCAATTCATGAGATATTCAACGTCATTTCCAGATTCAATAAATCCCTACCGTAAACTTATAATAATAAATAATATTATATCTGTAAGCTTTAGCTATAATGTAATCATTAAGTAAAATGGAAATTTAAACTTACATCCCAGTAAATAATAATTAACCAACAGTTAATTATTTTGAAGTAACTTGATTAGAATGTCCTGCTACCATTTGATGATTTAACTTATCAATTATACTGATAAATGAAAGAAGATGATTTAGCAGATCAACTAAAATCTTTTGCCCAACTTAGATCTATGAAGTAAACATATTCCTGTGGATGTATTCATCTACACGAAGGAATTAAATAATTTATACTATCATAATGCAATAAGTACAAATACACCATTCCGCGGATTAACCACCAGCGCAGGAATGAGTATAAAATACAAAAATGGCAATTAAATAATCTTCGGATTAACCACCAGCACAGATTAATGCCCTTTAACATTATAAAAAAACAACATTACCATTTACTTCACATTAAAGTGCCAAATCATCATCCTCAGTTATTCTGACTATTCAGAAAACACTAACACTTTAGCAAATATGGGTTTTTGTATAATAAAATGCTAAGCTAATCAGGACGACTAATGTACTAACTTCTCTTACTTAAACTAAAACATGTGTAATATAATATAAGTAATAGTATTATATAGGAATACAAATCTGGAAAGATTAACAAAATACCTCATAAAGATTTATACATCTCATGAATACACTTAGTACTTTTCAAGCTGTTTCGCGAGCGCTATTCTCTTGAATAAATATTTTATTCAATCCTTATGATTTAAATTTAATAAAATATACTTAGGAACTTCACATGCAAGTTCCGATAACGATAAACGTAAAGTAATGCATTATGCATCTAACATAAAAGTTAACAGGTGTGTGTGTGATATAAATTAAATGTAAAGCATTTTACAGATCAATACATGAATTATAACAGGTGTGGGTGTCACAACTTGGATTGTATAACGTTTTATAACTCCGAATATGATCCGTGGGATCCATGTACGTTATGTCGAACAATAAATCTATGAAGCAATAATTATAACTATAATTTAATTCCATACATGCAATTTTGTCCGTTGTATTGGTTATTATAATCAATATTTGATGAACAATTTTACGTGGCTCCTAAGACATGAAAAAAAAAATGAAACACAGAATTTAAATGAAAATGTTTTTCATTAAGTTATTAATCTCTACATTTCTCTATTAAAATGTTCAAATTTTATTACATCCATGCGAATATTTATCCATCCACGCTTAAATATAGGAATATTAATTATAGCACTTAATTCAATCATTCCAAATTGATGATAAAATTAGAAATAGCTTTGATTAATTATTTGAAGATTATTTATTATCCAAATGTTAAACAAATTAATTAGCAAATATATTACTGGCATTGTAGAATTAAATATCAAACAATACTATATTTTTATTAGAATTAGAAACGGAAATATTTAAAATATGTTGATAACTTTAACATTTTACTTTAATTTAGACTTCTTTTTATTTAAAAAGCAAATTTTCATATTCATAACTTCTGTAATTAAAATACTTTTAAATGTTTCCAATTGTAAAATAATAAATATTTCAAAACATACCAAATTCTTGCAAATCAATTCTTTTAAAATAGGAAGCTCCGACATTTCAAAATGTAATATTGGAAAATTCTTACTATTGGCGATTCAATCCACTTGGCCAGCCGACTTGAACAGACTTTTTTTTAATTTAGCAAGGCATCTTCTAATTAAATACCACTATGTTATTTACATTTATAGCAAACTTTGTGGTAGTCCGATTACTTATTTTTTACTTTAAAATAAGCTTGGCAAATTTACACTACTTGCCTTTACCATTTTCTTTTCTTTCTCCCTCCAAAAGCAAACTATCAGACAATCGTCTCTTAAATTCGCGCTCTTTTCTTTTTACATTGAGACACCTACGCAATTACTGTATTTATTTTTAATAATTAATTTTAATTGAATAAATGGTTTTTTGTAAATTTAATAAAATAATAATTTTAAGATCACTTTAAACAAATAAAACAAAATATTGTTTTTAATACTATTATACCAAATTTTAATGTGTTGTCAAATTTTTAAAAGTTAAGCGTTTTGATATGTGTTAGCATATGGGAATAAGCAAATTTAAATTCATTAAATAATATAAGAGAGTAATCTGTTCAAATGCAACTCAAGCCAATCAAATCACCAAAAGAAGAAAGAGAAATTTTAATATCAGTTACATCAATAATAATTATATTTTATACCAAAATATATGGTTACAATATATATAACGAAACTTGAATATATTCCAATATAGAATAGACGATTCCATTTTGAAATTTGAGTTGAGTTGATAATGATTATGAATATAATCAAAAATATTTCGATATGAGTTTTTATTTATATTATATTATAAGGTGTTTACCGTTATTTGGAATATATTTAAGTTTCGTTATTGTATTATTAATATTAGCGGACATCTTATTTTGTTTATATATATATATATGTAGCCAACATATATTTTACTGAATTTTTTACACGGATTTCAAGATATCTGTAAGTTATAATATATAGTAATTAAAACAAAGAACATAGAAATCAATCAAATACCATTCTAGCATCAGCTGTAGATTTTTGTGACCCCTTTTCCAGATAGTGTCTAATAAACAATATTGCACCTGTATCAAATAAGTTGCATCACATAAATAATTAATTTGATTTGTGAATTAGGTTTTAAATATTGGTGTTGGGAAATAAAGCCATGTAAATATAAACACTATCAGAATCACTCTGCTCCATTACCAACCAGCTTCAGATAATAATGGGACTTGAATTCAGATCTCCATTCCATAGTTTTTTCTCCACATTACTTCAATATTTTTTAAAATCTCTATTCATCTTAATATGTCCTTTGCTTTTTTCTAGATTGCTATGATCAAGTTGAAACTTTAATTATCCATTTATTGTAATCTTATCTAGAAACCCATCTGAACCTACTCTACTTCCTTTAAATCTCTTAATTCTTTCATTGATGAAAATGATAGGTATATTCTCAATGTATGGATTTCACTTTTGATCTAGTTTTATTAACCTCAATGTAATTCCTCCAATGGACTTTGTACGCTTATGTTCACTTTATGTAAAGTATTCAAATTTTTAGATTTATGGGTGAGCATTGGTATAGTATATTTAATGAAGTATGATCATGTGCTTTGCTTTTTTTGTACTTCAATTGAATCTAAATTTTAAATGGTATTTAGTCAAATTATCATCATCATCATCAACCATTATCAGGATGAAGGTCTCTCCAAGTTCAACCCATCTCCGATCTTTAGCTTCTTTTCTCCACATCACCTCTGCACACTTTCTTATTTCATCCATCCATCTCACATGTGGTCTCTTTCTGGGTCTTTTACAATCTCTTGGAATTCAGTTTAAGATTTCAATTGTCTATCTATTATCATCTCTCCTAGCAATATGTCCTGCTCAACTCCACTTCAGTCTATTAATTTTTTCAATGAGGTCAGTAACACCTGTTTGTTCTCTTACCCATATATTGCATTTTCGATCTCTTCTTGTTACTCCCAACATCCATCTTTCCATAATTATTTGAGTCATCTGAAGTCTCTGCTTTGCTCTTCTATTAAGTGTCCAAGCCTCCGTCCATAAGTAAATACTGTAGATTTACTACCTGACAATACTATTTAAAAAAATAATTTAATCAGAATTGTAAAAATTTTATTTTACAAAAAAATAAAAGATTGAATATTATATTTTACATTGTTTAAATGTTAAACTGTTACTTCTAGATATGCACAACATTTTCTTCAAACACATAGACATATTTCTTTTAATATTTGAATTATTTTTATTAAAAATATTCTGCCAAGTTTAATTTTATATTTGTTTTTATTCATTATGTTTTTATCTGTTTTAATAGTTGTTCAACATATTTATAGCCGTTTATTTTTTAATCATTTCTTACAAATATTTTTTTTAGAAAGTGTATTAAATCTTGTTTTTTAATTTTATTTTAGTATCTGTATTTTATTTTCTTCTATCTTATAGCTTATGCAATGTCTATATAACCTACAAAATATAAGGGACTAATATATACATTTAGTTTTGTATTGCTGCAAAAAGATTGTAATGTCAGAATCCTATGATTAACACTTATCAGTGTGCTAACGATGTTGTCTAGTTACTATGATAATATTATGATAAATATTATTCAGAATTTGATATTATTCTAGATCTACATCATATTTCAAAGTATTAATTACATAATAAATACTTAATAAACTAAAGATCAGCCTTTCAAGCTAACATACATGTGCTTTTTATGAATATTAATACTAATAAATGAATACTTTCACTTCCAACACAATATAAAGTCTTTTCAAAAGAATAGAATGAATCCATCTATTCTTTCAACCCAAATGCTTATATATGGGCAAATCTTAAGTACTGGAAATGAAAGCGTGAGGATAAACCACTCACTTTAAATTACTTTTTACTATGTCTGAATGAATGACGCCCACAAAATTATGTAGAATTTACGAACCGTCATTCTTAAATGAAACTAAACATATGTAAATGAGGCATTTATTTTATATAGTGCTATGTTTATAAATTGTAATAAACTAAAGATCAGCCTCACATGCACTTTTTATGAATATTAATACTAATAAATGAATACTTTCACTTCCAACACAAGATAAAATCTTTTCGAAAGAATAGAATGAATCCATCTATTCTTTCAACCCAAATGCTTATATATGGGCAAATCTTAAGTACTGGAAATGAAAGCGTGAGGATAAACCACTCACTTTAAATTTAAGAATGACATTTTGTAAATTCTAGATAATTTTGTGGGTATCATTCATTCAGACATAGTAAAAAGTAATTTAAAGTGAGTTGTTTATCCTCACGCTTTCATTTCCAGTACTTAAGATTTGCCCATATATAAGCATTTGGGTTGAAAGAATAGATGGATTCATTCTATTCTTTCGAAAAGACTTTATATTGTGTTGGAAGTGAAAGTATTCATTTATTAGTATTAATATTCATAAAAAACACATGTACGTTAGCTTGAAAGACTGATCTTTAGTTTATTACAATTTATAAACATAGCGCTATATAAAATAAATGCCTCATTTACATAATAAATACTTGTAAATGTTTTCTCATAGATTACAAATTCAATTCAAAAATTGAATTCATATTCAGTGGCCCTTGTGTTAAGATTTGTAGAAGTCCCTACTGTCACATCTAGGTGCATAGTCCTTAAGTTATAGCCTTAATTTATATTATGAGTATGTGCTTAACAAATTATTAATTATAACTTATTTTAATAATTGGATGTGATTTACTGTGATATAATTTTAAGTTCAGCTTACTTTTAATTGGCTTAAATTCCAAGTTCTCTATAGTTGATTTGTAATAATCTTACTACACATCATATCTAGAATGGATTGAAGTTTGATAGGTCTTAATATCATATATAAATACTACCACTTCATTCTTCCAATTATCTAGTATATCACCATTTAGATATATATATATGTTATATAGATTTTCCAATAATTTCCCTACTTTTGGATTGCTTCTTTAAATATTTTTCATGATTTTGACATTTTCTGAAATTTTTCTATTCTTCAGTACATTATATATAATCGCGTATCTCAGTTCTTCATTTAGAATTATCACACTTTAAAAGATGTTATAATTGTGGGGGCTAATTTGTTTTCTTGTTATTTATTACTAAATAATTTTTTCAATAACAACATAATTTATAAGTACAATTTTGATTAGTAATTCTTAATCAGAAGTTAATCAGCCTTTGACACGTTCTGTTTAATCACATGATCTCTATCTTATATTTGGGTTTGAGAGTATTCTGCATAATTAAACAGTGCATGTCAAAGGCTGATATTAAGAATATATAATTTTTGTAAAAATCTTCCTATGGCTCATAATGTCATCTCTCTCTCTCTCTCTCTTTTTTTTTTTTATAAATAATACAATATTCTTTCTTATTGCTGAAATAATTTTTCTTCCAATTATATATAAGATTGTTATATATTTTTTCCTTTTCTATAAACTTTTAAAGTGTTTACAATTATTATTATTTTTTACAATATCATTAATTTTTTTCTGTACTATCATACACTGAAACAGTAAGATTCGTATTCGAATCTTAAGTTTCACCTTTTTCTGTCGTCTCTCACTGACCGGTCTATCCCGCCCAAATTTAAACTTTTTGATATCGAATTGTGTGTGTAACAATATTAAAAATGTATAAATATATGTAGAATTCAGCATAAACATGCACACATTTCGATCTCAAATTAAAGGCAATAAATAGGGATAAAATAATATAATTTAGATTTCTTTTAGTTATATAAAAATGTATAATTTTAATCATTTATTTTGCATTATAAAGTTCGTATTTATTGCTTTGTTTAAATTTCGTTTAATAATAATTCTAAAAATATCTGATGTAATATTTAATTAAAAGTTAAAATAATCTTATGTTCCCTTTTTGTTTTTGAAATTTAAAAGCATCGGTCAGTGATAGATAATAGATTAATTAAAGAAAAATTCCCCAAAATGTAATTAGGAAATGTAAAATGTAAACAATAGAATGGCAGCTTTCTTTAATTAAAAAAAAACCAACTAAATGCATTGATTATCCTCAGGGCAGATTAAGTAGAACCTAAAAATATCTTAACAAAAATGTGAAAGATCAAGATAAAAAAGGAGGCCATCTTAGACTTGCTGGAGACATTCACTTAAACTTTAGCTTTGCTCTCGATCACTGAGAGTCTCCAAAAATAATAAAATAATTTGTTCCTGCCAAGGTATGACCGAGTAAAGCACCTAGATTATTCTCCATCGGGAGATGGCCTGTCGGATGCTGAACTTTCCATTGCCTGTCATAAATTAACCATGAAGATCTGCTGCCTGAAATGAATGAGAAAGCTGCTGCTGCCATGAAATTAAATGAATATCTAAATACAAGAAAGAATTGCCACTTGTGAACTTTTTGCTGCTAAACTAATGGAATCAGAAAACTTCTTATAAAACAGGTACCTGTCTGTGTTCAAACTCTAGAGTACTCTAATATATGCTATAGCTCTTCTTCATAATACTTATCTAAATTGTAAAATGTAAAACTATCATTTGTATAACTAAAATTGAATAATTAATTTAATGTGTAAATTTCTCTAATAATCTAGCTTACCTCACTCTATCTTTCTTGGGTGCGTATTTCTATAATCTACATTTTTATCTATAGTTAATATTTAATTATTGCATGCTCATAATTGTCTCAATTTTCAAAGTTTAAATCTATGATCGCTTGAAACAATGAATGCGTGTCAAATTTTCATTAATATTTACTTTCCTAAATAACTTTACTTTCATATAAATCGACACGCATTCAGTGCATCATTATTGTAATGCAGGGTCTACTACTTTGCAAATGGCTGGCATATTAGTTGTAATAACTCCCAGTTTATATATATTGTATTTATTAAATCTAATGAATAATTCTAGAAAATCCCATTTCTTTGAGAGTCGCCAGAGTTCTTGAGTAAATGTTGGTAATGTAGGGCCAAGTCAGAAATCTACTTAAATCTCATCACAACCGTTTATACAGTATACATGTGTTACGTTTTAGAGACGCGATGACGCATTCCGCCGTGAAATTTCCAGATTCTTCAGGGTTGAAATTAACCCCAGTCATCCTACACAAGCGGGCATAATGGGTGCTCCCATAGGACTTGACAATGTCATGCAGCCAGCTGGCAAAACTGCGACATGGACCGCTTGTCCCTGGTTATGCTTATGTGACACCTTACTTCGTCGGGCCAATGGCAGAGACCAGCCTGACAGTCTTATAAACTCATTCGCGGCATTGCAGTTTCAATATACTGCCATTCCATATCGCCTTTCTAAAGCGTACCACGTGTTCCTTTACTTAGTTTTAGTATTCTAAACATATCACTCCACCTCTGCATTATCTTCATAATTCACTCTCAAATAAATGTTTGCCTTAGTTATAAATAAATATTTTAATTAAATAAATATATGTCTGCCATTACTCTTATAACACATACTTTAGACTCTTGCATTGCAAAGGTATAAATTCCCCAAGGCATGCATTAGAAATACTTACTCGAGAATTTTAGGTAGCTAGATTACGCTTTCAAATAAATGTATTCCTTTTGTAAACATTACAGTATCGGAAATACCGCTACTGAAATCCTCAATAAATAAATAATGTCTAAATAAATAAATGTACTCTTTAAAATATAATCATGTCGCAAATTCCGCTACTGAAGCTTTCAATCCCTAAAATATTATTAGTCAATGTTTTATTAAAATGTATTAATAAATAATTTCAAACTATATGTCTGCAGTTACGTTTCATTTGTTCGATACCCATTCTATATAATATTTCCTCGATTATGTAAATATGAATGTTTAATTAATATTAGTTTGGTTATTGGCTAACTCGAGAATAAAATCATGAGTCTCTTGCATATCCCTGACCACCGTGCCTAGGGAAATATTTACTAATGTCACATCAGATGCGTTGTTTCGTGGATTGTATTGTGGAACCGATAAACTATGTCCGAACTCAGTACCACGGGTGGCTTCGCTACTCGATGGTGCTGCTGTTCTGTATGGTGATCGAATTCTGCACTATGTTTACGAGTCACACGTTTTCTGACCTTACAACACAAAATTTCAGATATTCAATTTTGTGATTACATTTCTTTTTATTCTAAACATTACTTTCTATGCATTACGTAATTATTTATATGTCTGCTATCCATGCAGCTCTTTTAATAAAAAAATGTTATCTATTTATTGATCTCTTTTAAGCTAGCATCATTTTAAAAATGAGTTGTAAATTTTATCTTTTAATACTTTGTAGTATTTTCAAAAGTATTTGATATCATACTATTAATAAAATATTTTTAAAAGCTAATAAACATCATATGACCGCCACCTCTTATGCTTGTGTATAACTGTTGTTAAAACAGGCAAAACTCACTATACATATTGCCACACACAGCAAGCTAGAATAATTAATGAATGCCAATCCTGCCTAATAGGATCCAAGGCTCCTCATTGACGAAGGCCACAAGCCAGAAACTAGTCTGGGAATATTGGATGAGTAGGCAGTAGATGGGGATTTTATGCACAAGCCTTCTGGCATCCATTGATTACTCTAGTTTGCTGTGTGTGGCAATACATATAGTGAGTTTTGCCTATTTTTAAAAGCTTTTGTTTTTTTAGTTCTGTATTAATAATATACCTCTTATTTTGAATAAACTAAGTATATTGCAATCTAAAATTATATAATACAGTCCTTGCAGATAAAAATATATAATACAAATATTTTCTGCTTATGTCTATTTTCTCTTTAATTTTTTTTTCAAAAATAAAAAAAATTAGCATGTAGGTTTTTTGTTTGTTTATTTTCTGGGAGATTCCACTCATTGTAGTTCATTCTAATATTAAATTCTATCACGAAAAATTTAAATATTAATTAATGTAAAAATGAATATTCTGTATATATACAAACCCATTTTTTTTACCACAAGATAATATATTAGAATATAATTCTTCATTATCTGTTCTAGGTCATCATCAATCCATTGCAGGATGAAGGTATCGCCAAGTTCAATCCATTTCTGATCTTTAGCTTCTCTTCTCCACATCACTCCTGCACATTTTCCTATTCCAAACATCCATCTCACATGTGAACTCTTTCTGGATCTTTTACAATCTCTTGGAATCGAGTTTAAGATTTCAATTGTTTATTCATTATCATCTCTTCTAGCAATATGTCCAGACCAACTCCAATCTTTTAATTTTTTCAATGAGGTCAGTAACACCTGTTTGTTCTCTTACAATACATTGCATTTTCAATCTCTTCTTGTTACTCCCAACATGCATCTCTCCATACTTCTTTGAGTGGTCTGAAGTCTCTGTATTGCTCTTTTATTAAGTGCCCAAGTCTCAGATCCATAAGTAAGAACTGGTAAAACACATTTATTAAAAACCTTCCTTTTAGATAACATACCATAGTATTTTATAACTAAAAAGATAAAAAGGTGAGAGGGAGAAAAACATTATTTTAAATGCATTAAGGTTTGTCTAATTGTAAGATAGTGTAGTTTATCATTAAAAAAATTACATATATTTGAAGATATTTAAGTAATTATTATTTAGAGGTTATTTATTTATTCTAATTAAATAAAAAAATGCTCTAAGGCATCTAAAAAACTTTTCAAATTTATTTTATAACAGTAAAAATATGCAGCAAAAATTGTTTAAAAAAATTTGTTTAAAGGTTTCCATGTGGTGTTTACTTTCTGATACCAGCAGTGAAATAGTTTATCTTTCGTGGAAATGGTCTTTCCTTTTTTTAGTCATCATCAGTAAACAAAAATGATGCTTAAAAGACAATACCTTCCAACAGGCCATTTTTGGGCCTTCAAAATAAATTGCTTTGCCAGTAACACCTGGGAAAATTATGATCTAAGAATCCATCATACTTCATAGATGTCAATAACAATTAAATACCAACAACAGCTAATAGGTTTTCAATCAATTAACAAAGATTTATAAGTAAAATTAAATTAAAAAAATCTTTTAACATTTAATTTTATTTTTAAACTTTTGATTTTAAAAACTTAGTTAATAAATCTCTAAATATTAATGACTTTAATATTGTTGTCTATATTTAAGCTATATATGATATGCATAAATTAACTGTTTACTTATTAATATTTTATTAACCCATTTAAGATGAACTTTAATTGTTTCCAAAGAAACCTTGTGCTATACCCATTATTACATTGGCTCTTTATTTATTTTTGTGGGATATTTTTCTGTAGCATTAAGAATAATGTATATATATATGTTTAAACTTTGCCACCATCGGGATATTAAACCTAGGTTTGTTTAGTATCTTAAAATAATACATTGGGAAAATAATTCAGGTTGCAAAATCGGTTCTTTGTGTAGCCTTGTTTCATCAAATCGAATCTATGTGAACAAGTTAATGTTCTATGACATGGTAAATAGTAAAATTTTCTGTAACTATGCATACAAACCATTTCAATAAAATCTAGGATTTGTAGAGTGATAATTGAGTAAATACATTAAATTGGAATCATCATTTATTAATTTAGGAGACAAACAAATTGAGATTTCACGGTAGGTAGAAAGAAGGCCATTCATCACTTAGCCATTCATTATCTAGTCAAATAAATTACTTTTCTGAAACGTTATAAATTAAAAAGGTAATCTCAGCATATGTGAAAGTAAAATCTATTAAACTATTAATTTCTAAACTTTAAATATACATCTCTTTTTTAAAAAAAAAAACAAAACAAAAGGACATTTATTATTATTTTAGAATGGAATGTCAGTTTCTAGACACCTGCCAAAATAATAATCATGTGATAATTTACCTTATTTAAGAATTTTAATAAAAATAAAAATATCTAACAAAATCTATTATTATTTTTCTTTTCAAACATTAGAATCTATCTTACTTTAAAGTTCAATTACTTTAAATTATCGTCAATGTATGCATATATATTACTTCTTCATTAAAAGCAATCTTTCAGTTATTTGAATAACGTAAACTCTTTATAAACTGTGCATTATATTCAAAATTAATTATATAATCTGCCTAAGTTTTGTTTGTTTAATGTCAATAACTTTTGTTCTCAACTTGTTAAATGTTTAGCTGCTTCTTACTAGTAAGCATTTTAAATTGTAATTATTGACGCTAATTTAAATATTTACGCCTCTTTCCATTTAATGATATTGTGTGCCATACTATAATTCTTTTAATAACAATGATTACTATTTTTATTTTATAACACTATCATAAATATTTGCATGACCTAGCCCTTTAATTTGTTCTATATTTAAACTAGGATTATCACATGAAAACATTTCGGTATATATATAGATACATACACACGGAGTGCATATTAATTATAAAATGCATTGCGTTAAATAACTTAATAGTATTGACTTTATGATCTGATATTATTAAATTTTTGTGCAATCCTTAAGTTAGCTGTCACTTTTATTTGGCAAGACATTTGAATACATTCATACTTAACACAATATTATCTTGTGAATTATCATAATGTTAAACAAGTTTATATTAAATACACAATTAATTACACAATAGATTCTAATAATAATTTCTTCCACTTAATGACTTTTCATTATGACATTTTAGATTATACCTCGTGCATCTTTTAGTAATATGCTTAGTTCATTAATCATTAATTTGTGTATAACTTTCATATTTTATTTTTTTCATATGTCATAGCATCGGCCGGGATGCGAACCTACAACCAACTACTTGCTTGCAAGGCGGTTGCGATGACCTCTCAGCTAACAACGACAATTTCTGAAAATTTACAAAATCATTAAATATTGTTTCACTGTAGAAAAAATTCATATATTAAAATATAGTGCTCTAATGTCTGCCCATCCCTCGTATGTGTATGTAAATGGATTCTGTCCTATACATGAAGGGTCAGAGTGACTTATGGTCAACATGGGTAGGATAAGAAGGTTGGCACCAATGTGGGCTTTGAGCATTCCATCATCAGATTTTCAATGAAATAGATAGCTGAAGAGTTGTGGGGTGGAGTGAGTTGAAGCCTGTTCATTAAAGTATGAAGATTGGCTATCTTAATATAAGCTGAGCATTGATTGTATATATGTGTGGAGATGATAATCTGGACGAACTGATGAGTGCTGGTTTAGCACAAAATACGAATATTGATGATTATTTATCTTTTTGACGTGTGTGTGATCAAGTGTGTCAGCAGTATGAGATAGCATGGATAGTTGAGGATCATGTGAAAGTCTGAGTTCAAATCCCCTATACTGTATATTAAATATTGTTTAATAGTTTAATATTCAATATTTTTGTGCTAATTATTTGATAAAAATAAAAACTTAAAAATAATGTTTTTATAACTAAATAACACATACATGTATTATATAATAACTTAGTTACAAAATAAAAAATCGAAAACTAGGATTTTCAACTACTGACTTCAGAATAGCTATCAGAGATTCTTTATACACACACACACACACACACACACACACACACACACGCAACATTATTAAAATATAAAGATACAATATAAATAGAATATTAAACAAATATGAAATTTTATTTAAAATAAGTTTATCAAATTTTTTTAATTTTATATTTACAATATTTATAATTTTCTCTAATGGGTGCTAGGTTTAATTAGTTGCTACTAATGCAAGGATTATAACCGTTTTTGAAAATAGTTATTCTTAATAAAATGTAATTTATTAAATAATTAATTTCATATATAGTGTATTGCAAAATTTGCCATTTCTTTCTCTTTTTCTAAGCTTGCCTATTAATAAGTTAACATAGTATGAAAAATTATTCTACATAGTAGATGAATTTACTAATGATTCTATTAGAACAATTGAGAATGTAAAAATATTATAAAAGAATGACTGAAGAAAGATTTTATGTTGATAAACTTATTCAAAATAAATCTTATACTTAATTAGAAATATGTTTTATGTGGTATAAAAGAATTAATTAATTTAGTTTGAATTTGAACATTGGAATAATTACAATCAGTTAATTATAAAGATGTGATAAAATGCACTATAAAAGTAGAATTTAATAAAATTTCTCTGTTTAAAATTATAAAAAATTAAAAATGTATGTTTTGGACAGTCTTATATTTTTATATATTTAATTATGCATTTTATGCATCTACATATAGATATGTTTTGATTTGTTTATTTTTATTTTTTTATTTCAGATACATTTCTGAATATAATCAAAATGTCAATATGTGGTCTTATACTACAAAAAATGTTCATATTAAATTAATTCAATAATAAACAATTTCCATTAAGCTAGGTTGCTAATTACTTTAAAATCTATTTCTCATTATACTAAATTTCTACCCTTATCCTCTTTCCGGATTTGTACATTCACACTCAGCACATATTCATGTAGGCATATATATATATATGAAAAACAAAAAAGCAAGTTAAACTTACTAATGCTTGTATTTATGATCAATAGATGGCACTTTGATGGTGTTTTTGGAGGCAATTCAAGGAGAAATAGGATGGTCAAGTTTTCATATGAGAGATGCAAAAAGTAAAATGAAAATGTTTGGTAGATTGCAGTTTATGGATAATAAAAGAATAGCTAAAATAGTATTTAATTGGGTTATGAGTAAAGGGCAGGTAACAAGATGGGTGAGAAAGGTAATGTGGTATGCAAAAGATTTGGATAAAGAATTTATATCAGTATATTTGTACAAAAGATGGGATGATTGTGTTAAGAGGATTATTGAGTGTTATAGTAGTAAGGAATGGGATAAAAGAATAAATTTATTAATAAAGACTAGGAAGTTAGAGAGATGGAGAAATAGTATGGAGAGTAAAAAGAGTTTAAATATATATAGAAATAAACAGAATATTAGGTGTGAGTTAATATATGATAATAGTAAGGAAAGTAGTGTATTGTTTAAGGCTCGAACGGGATCTTTAGCTACAAAAGAATATACATGTAAATGGAAAAATATGGGTGATTTATTTTGTAAATTATGTAAGAAAGGAATTGAAAATATTAGGCATTTGTTAATTGAATGTAAATGTTTGAAAACAGAAAGGGTACATATAATGAAGTTGTGGAAAAATAAATATGAAAAGAGTGATTATACAGAAAGTGAATTATTGGTTTTTATGCTGGGTTTGGGAAAAGATAATGGGGATTTAGCTATAAAGGTTATAGAGTTGACAAAAATTATGTTGTGGAAATGGGATAGAGCAGATTATGGGTAAATTTAGAGTGGGGAATGTAAAAGAAAGTGGCTAACAGGTTTATCTGGGCATAATTGCTGAGATATTCTTGACTTCGTTTAAGGAGAAGCCATAATACATCACATCACATCACATCAAAACGCCATCTATTGATCATATATATATATATATATCACTAGGTATGTGTGTTACTATGTGTTACTTCCAATTATTAATAAATCTTGTGTTTAACCTTTATATATGATAATAATAACATATTTTTTAGGATACTCTGATTAACACATAATAAAAAAGGCATTTTATAAAAAAAATACATATATAAATGGATACATATAATGCTAATCAAATAACACATAGTATATTGATAAAGTCAATATTCATCATTATTGAAAAACCCCTTTTCTAATAATTGATTCTTATTTTAATATTTTGGAGAGAGAGAAAGAGACAAATGGATTTAAAAGAAAATTGTTAAGAGTCATTTGAGAAAATAAAACTGATATTACCAGTCTCTTCTTCTATTTCCGATGTAGAGACCATTTCAGTGAGTTTAATTAATTTCATTTTAAAATAAGCTTGTTCGAGATTAGAGATTTGAATTCAGCAACATACCTTTATTTAATATGCATAGAAATTAATTACAGCAGTTTTACTGGAAAAGTTCCATTTGAAGACTAGGATTGTAATTCTTCCTTCTATTTTACTACGATGATGATGATGTTGCACAAACTGAATTTCTTTAAGGACACTATTTTAGTATTGGGATGGGTTCTTCATTTCTTCTTTGTTCTAATCTGGGTATGGATACATTAATAAATAAATGGATATTTTCTGCTTTTAATATATTTTTAGCATTTTACTTGGTGTTTAATTGGAATCCACCAATGTCAGAGGTGAAGCAATAGCAAGGTTCAGAGTTGTCTTTGGTCTGGAGATCAGCCACAGGATGCTATTTGTTCATTTCCTTCTCAGATTTGTTCATATGTGCATAGAGCTCTTTAGGTTGGTCAATAGGGCCATCCAACAAAAGTAGTTCTAAAGCCTAGCTCTGTATATTTTGTAGAAACTCCTCAAAAATAATAATAATAATAATAACACATTGATTCCAAGAAGCAATCAGACTTATCAATCCCTTCAAATCTTTTTTTCAGATTATATATGTGCTGGCTTTTTGATGACATCATGCACACTTATTTATTGAAACATCTGGTTATCTATAAAATATACCTTATCGGTGCAGCTGAGATACAAATATCTGAACTCTTTGATATTTATCTTATTCCTTGGGTAGTCTAAAGTGATCAAAGGTCTCTTTGTAACTGTAATTACCTACTAATGAATTATTTTTTTCTCTCCCACTTTTCTAACACTAAAGTTATCTAAAATTCACATTATTTTTTTTTCTCTCAATTTTTTTAGCACCAGATTGAAATCTTTAGAATTGACAGTTTTTCTCTTTCAGTTTTAGCACTTTTAAATAAAAAAAGATTGAATTTAAATAATATATATATAAAACCTTTTACAAAAAAATATGAAATTATTTAAAAATTGTTTGCTATGTATTTCAATGACTAAAGCTGTGTCCACATATTCACACATATGCACACACACACACATATATATTCAAAACTCTCATAATTAACAAAAGCAAAGACAAAATATATATTGAATTAATTGTTGCTTGATGAAAGAAAATTAAATGATATGAAAGCTAAAAAATTATGAGTATTATTAGGAATAAAAGTCCTATACTAAATTAGTAATGAAAAAATATTAAAAATACTATTAACAATGAAAGAACAAAATTATAATTCATTAGATATAAATAAAATGAAACAAATTAATAAGTAATTTTTATTTTTCAATCACTAAATTTCAACGTTCTATTTGTTGACTCTTTTTATATTATATAAACATTCATAAAAGATGCAACTATAATATTAAATCACTGAAAATACTATAAAATTATAGACTCAAAAATCATGGTTAGTTTTGAGACTTTAGTATATCAAAAGATTAGTTTTTCATATGTACTTTTTATTCAGCTGTAGATTTAAAATATTCTTTTAGTTTTTTCAAAGTGATACGATCTTTTTGCAGATAACACAACTTTATTTTAAATTAATTAATTGGTTGCATGATATTTTCTCTATACTTATTAAATTTTTTTAAAAATCTTTTCACTGATTAATGATGTTTTTTTAATTACAGTTCTGCCCACATTTTATTTTGTTATTAATATTTCTTCACTTACTATTATCATCTGCATCACATGATCACCATCTCTTATACTAGCGCATAATTGTTATTAAACAAGGCAAAACTCTCTCCATACAGCAATGCCACCCTGTGCCAACCAGGGATTTTATGCACAAGCCTTCTGTCATCCATTGATTATTCTGGTTGGCACAGGGTGGCACTGCTGCATGGAGAGAGTTTTGCCTTGTATTATCATTTGAATAAGTTTAAAAATATTACGATAATGTATTCTGCACACTTGTACTTGATTATATTTTTATATGTCTTCCAGTTGGCTATTTCTCATCTTTAGTTTTCCAAACACTAATTTCTGAGTTGAAAGTTACATTATAAATACTATTAAATTCTTTTCCCTCATAACATTCAATAATTAATCTCATTAATTTCTTATATTTTAATCTCAATATTTTGACAACTTTATATATGGCCATAGCTTTGAATCACTTTTTTAATTAATTTATTTGAAGAATTACTTCCATCGTATAAAACATTTGCATATTTTTCTCATATTTTAATATATTTCTTTTCTTTTCCAAAAAGTTATTATTTTTATCTTCAATCAATACAAATATTTTTACATTACAGTTCAATAACTTTTTAAATTTATCCCCTTCGTGAGTATTGTTTGGCAAATATACATAAAATAATGACCAATTTTTTGAAAATGGTTTGTTCGATCATCATCAACAAACTGTCATTTATTGAAGTATTAATTAAAAAAACTCTTTTTTATTCTAAAATAGTATCTATAACATTACATTTACTTTTATCTCAGAAAATAAATCTTATATATATTTATTTATCTTTACTTAGGTGAGACATATTGTTTTACAAAGTTTATAATATTTAATCTTCTTCTAAATCTCTGATAATACATTAACCAAATTCTCTGGCTTTTTCATAATGCTAATTTTACACATCTTTATCCCAGTTTGTGAGAACAGTTGGTGACCCAAATGCAACATAAATCAACAACCTCACATATGAAATAAACAATTATAATGAGTTTCTATGGAGAAAAAATAATGTGTTACTTTAATTTAAAAATGTATAAAAATTCAATTAAAAAATTAAAACTTAAATTAAAAAGAGTGTTAATTAAGGATTATTAAAAAGTTATTAATCTTTGACTAAATATATTATATAAATGCATTTTGGTAGTTATAATGTTATATATATATATATATATATATATATATATATATATATATATATATATATTCTAATATTTTTATGCATTCATAATGATTTCATATTATTATTATTTTCAGAATATTCTACATAGTAAAATAGCTAAATAGCTGACGTTTCAGTACAATAACGAGTACCTTCCTCAGAACATTCTCTTTCTCAAATCATAGGAATGTGCATTCCTATGATTTGAGGAGGATGCTCTGAGGAAGGTACTTGTTATATATATATATATATATAAACTTAAGAGCATGCTAATGCTCTAAACAAGCTTTTTTTTAATTATGATAAATGCTACTACAAGAGAAGGCATTCAAATCATCTCTATCTTAGATAATTTGAATGCCTTCTCTTGTAGTAGAATTTATCATAATTAAAAAAAAAAGCTTGTTTAGAGCATTAGCATGCTCTTAAGTTTACATATTGGTAAATGCAAGCTATATATAAGTCATGTGACATCTGACTTTTTATTATTATATATATATGCAATTTCTTATTTGATGGTCCAATATTTTGTTTTTTAAGTAGCGAAAGAATATTTTCTAATTCACAATTTACTAGATTAAAACACAAAGAAAAAAATAACTACAACATATATATTATAATAAAAAAAAAACTTAACACAATGTACATTTCAATATTTATTTTTGATAAATTTTGTATTCTAATATTAAATCTTTTATTTTTGTAATTAATAGCACTGCTATTAATTTTTTTTATTAAAAAGCTTCACAAATTGTATTTATTTTACATAAATGAAGTGAAATTAAATAAAAATTTGATAAAGAAATGCAATGTATAATTGATTGTTGCAGTTTCAATAATCTAAGTGGTTAAATATATATTTTTTGCTAATGATAAAAGTGTATTTTTTTAACAGTTGCCATTATCAGAAAAAAATTGAGATTATTAATTAAATCAGATGCTTAATGTGAGAAAATTTATATAGGAAAGTGCGGAAAAAGTGCAGGATTTGATTCGCTTGTTCACCATCTATTGAGATATTTTACCAATTTTCTTTTTAAATCATGAATTTCACATATATTTTATTCTGATATTTTAATTAAAAAAAAAAAACTTTCAGGAGAATTGAAAATGTGATGACTTCAAAACTATGCTTTGATGTGTTTGATCTTTGCTATTCACCTGCGAACCAACTTCAAGCAAATTTTTCAAATGACTAAAAACTTAATTTTTTTTGTTGCAACATTTATTAAGATTCATGAATACTTTTGCACAATAATTGTGTAATAATTATTAAAAATCAAAAGTATAGATAATTAAACATTTATTTTATATGCATACGCTTTATTTTTAAAAATAGAAGGTACATTAACAAAGAAAATTATCAAATTCCAATAATACACCGTTTCAAACTGACCACTGACACATAATCATTGATCATCTGTTATAATATATTGTAATATTATAAAAAATTTAATAATCTGAAAATAATTTGATAGATTTATCAGATATTGATATTTCTTCATTCAAATTTTAAACACAAATGCTAATAAAAAGAGTTAATTGATATTATAAAATTCATTCTATTGCTTCTCACTATTAAATGATAAAACCATTCTTTATTTTTATTATGACCCTACTTTTTCAATGTTTTCAAATTTAAATATGATTTGTAAGAATTTATTTTATTTATAAATGTAAATTTGTACTGTAACAAGTCCAATTTATTGTATTCCAATATAAAATAATGGTTTAGTACTAACATCAAATGTTGAAAGCTGACAAAATTCTGATCAGGGAGAACAAATAAATGTGTCACAGTATATAAGTTAAATTGGTACTCATACATATAACAATCCATCCCACTTGGTGTTGTTGCTAGCCAAAAGTAGTTGAAAATACCATTTATCAGGTACAACTTCTCAATTGCTATCAGTAATTGAGTGCTAGCAATTGAGTCTTTTGGCTAATGGGAGCCACGGTCATGTTTTGTGATCAATTGCTCTCACAATTCACACTTATCCTACCATATCAGTTAGCTCTGATACCTGTTGTTTACCATCTATAAGAATGCTGACACTTAACATATCGCTAAGATATCATGATAGGGTGTGAATAATTTAAATGATGGAAAATGAACCAATATTCGCTCAGAAGTAATTATTTTCAAACCTAAATAAATTACTATAAGTTCCTCCAAATTGTCACACTGTAGCCAATGTAATCACCCCTAAATGTGTTAAAATTAGGAAATGTGGCAATTTGGCATACCTGCATCTAAAGTCTTGTATGTTGTGAGAGCTTGTGTTGGGAAAAAATGGCTACTTGTGAAAAAAACCTTTGTTCAAGCTGTCTCTATTGCTTAATATATTAAATTATGGCTCACAAAATAAAAAAAAATTAAATGAAAGAATATTTATTACCAAACATAAATAAATTGGTTCTTGAGATGTTGTTTATCAAGCAAAAATAAAACTATGCTTGAAGTAATCAAATCAACATTAGTAAAAAAACATGGTATTAACAAATGGACATTTTGCAAATATATTCAATTACTTTCTTACAAAACAAAAAATATTGGTTATTTAAAAAAAAAAAACCTAAAATAAAGGAACATTTATTATAAAACAAAAAAAAAATTGCTTATTAATTGAAAATCTCTAATATTAGTTTAAAAAATAATAAAATAACGTAATTTTAAAGAGTTGTCTGTGTATTGTTTATTTGTTAAAATATTAAAGAAAATGTAATGGCCTAGTAACATTTTATGGGTGTGTTTTGTTGGAGAAACATGCCATCAAGCGGGATGGATTGTCATAAGTATGAGTACCATTAAATTTAAGCAAATAAATATTTTTAACTTACTGTTAGTAACTTTTGACAATATAAAGTTGATGAATGCATAGAATCATTTTTCCTCTTTAAATAATTTATACTTATAATATATAATATTTTATAATTACAATTAATGTATGTACTTTTTATCAGAAGCTAAATAAAATTTGTAAGAATTCTAATGCATATTATTGATTGAGTGGATATATTTTACCTAATGTATATATTTAAAAATTTATATTGGTACACTTTGTTGTTATATATGATTAAAATATATTTTTGATTACTTAATGTCTCAATGAAACTATTTTTTTGCTTTTGGAGTTGCTAATGATGAAAGATATTTTTACTTAGGGTCTGTCATAATCAAGACATTGGACAAAAATGAGATAAAAATACATTAATCATATTTTAATTTTTATATTTTTAGCATAAATGTCACCACTTTCTTTTTGGATGATGTGGCTTTAGTGAAACCACTATCCTATGATGTCACCAGTTTTAAAAAATGGTTGCCATTTTGAAAAAAAAAGTATTACAGTTTTTTTAAAGTTCAAAATAGCAAATGTTCAATTGTATATCAAAACAATTAGTACAAATTAATGATGATTGCTATGGTGCATTTTCCCCATAAAGGTTCATTAGTAACTGGATAAAGACATATTCACTCTTACAATATTATTTTAATGCTACTAGTTTTAAAAAAGTCAGCTACAACTGGATTGGTAGGTCAATTTTGGGAACTCATATACTACTGAAATTACTTTTTTTATTTGATATCTTTGGCTTAGTTAGAAAAAAATCTAATGCCATTTCTTAAATATACCTTTAATCTATTTATGACTTACAGGTAAATATGTAAATATACATATAATTTAACTATTACTGACTTAGTATTTTTAAAATCAGTTAAACACTATTATACATTTATTTATATTTATTATAAACAACAACATTAATTAAAAATATAATAATGATAATGTTTTGGTAAACATTACCTTTACCAGGTCAAAACATGCATGCTCTGGCAGAATAAATTCAAACTTTTTTTAAAAAAATGTTGTTACTCCCCCCCCCCCCATAATTATAAACTTGGTCCTTTGACAATATGTGTAGTTGTAAAGTTGGTACTTTGACAAAAGTAATTGTACAAAATCTATCTGGTATTTAAAATTCATTCACAGAACTCATGTGAGAATTGTCATGACTAACTACAATAAGGCTATGGCAGGCATAAATCATGTAACACTTATCATGCCAGTAAATGAAATGTTAGACCTTCTGGATATTCAACAGAATCTTGGCATTTATGGCAGTTGATGGAGGAATTTTGAACTCCAGAATTGGTAATGAGATGGTTAGAGAAGAGGGGCCTGCTAAAGAATAATGTCCTATGTCAGCATTGTGATGAACCGTGTTCACTGATGAGATATGCTGAAGGCGCAGATTATTTTAAATTGCAATGCAGATTATGTTACCACTGTATATCCATCAGACATGGCTCTTTTTTCCCAGAGACCCATATCATTATGCACAGGTGATCTGCATATAATAACCTAGGCAGAATTTATAATAGCATGTATATGCATTCTGTTGTTGTGCACCAGGAGAACTTCATGGATCCAGATGGCATAGATATCCATGCACAAAATGTAGAGAACCTATGGATGCTGTGCAAAATATAAGCTAAAATGGCAATTTGGTACCAGCAACGCCCTTATTTTTGTTTTATCTGCAGGAATTTTCATTCAGGACTCTCTGCAATAGTGACACCATTTTTGTGGAATTTATTATGCAGTGTAGTTCGAAATTATTCCGCCAGAGCGCGTATGTTTCGGCCCATTAAAGATAACGTTATGTATGCATAAAAATTACATACATGAAAAAAAAAAATCCTAGCTTTGCTCAAGGCTTGAAACTTTTTTCTTTTTTTTGTTTATGAGCATGCACATTTAACACTTTTGTTATTAACATTTAATAAACTAGTTACAAGATTTTTAGATTAATTTCCAACTGAGAAAATTTAAAGAATTTTCAATTCGATTAACTGAGTGACACTATTATGTTCAATTTGCAACTTTGGTAGTCAATTGATACATGACTATCTGACCAACTTATCTATTTAGAGATTTATAATTATTTATTAAGCGCACAAGAAGAATATGTAAATACTTTTAAGACAGGCTTTAGAGATTATAAATAGTGTACAGTATTATATATTTAGAAAGCAAATGGGGCAGGGAATGACATTCAAGTAAAAATGCAGTTTGAAAAATAATTTTTTCTTAGAAAAGATTTATAATGTAAATACGGAGAACTCTATCTTTAAATGAATTATCTGACGTGAGCCAACAACTGTAATTTGATCGTTTAAAGTTCACTATTATTAAAAATTAATAGTTTAAAAACAACCCATTCAACATTTAAAAAAAAAAGTCAATTTAAAATTAATATTTATCACAAAAATCATTCAGTTTGACTTTGTGTCTATTTTAACAGATTCATAAGATTGTTTAAAAAAAATTTTTTTTTTATAATGTTTTCTAAAAAACATTTTTTTGTGCAATAAATAATAAGTTTACATTTAACAATAATTGAAAGTTATTGATTTTATGATTAATAATATTTTAATAAAAGTCATACTATTTTTTTTTTCATATGTCAAATGCGTTGACACGGAAGCGAACCCGGGCCAGCTATGCTAACCGCTAGGTCACCAACGCTTGACTAAAAGTCATACTGTTTTTAAATTATTAACACAACTTTTGAAGCTTAATAATCTTGAATGGTTAACAATCTATTCAACATTTAATCTTCTATTATAAATTAAAACAAATGAAAAAATTAATTTTGTCTGCATCAAAATGACAAAAATCTCTTAAATACATCAACTGCGATTCAGAACAAATTTGCATTTCTGCACATCTACGGATTAATGTAAGGAATTACGAATCTTGCACTCTAGCACCTTTTTCTGTATGATCGGATTAGAGAATAATTTTTTAATAATGGTAAGTCCCGACCACCTTTTTTCCCCAAACACAGTTTGAGCATAAAATAATCCATAGGCCTGTTTTTGGTATTAAATCTCATAAAGGTCTAAAAGTATCTTAAAGTTATCAGATAATTAAGAAACCCAAAATAAAGACGATAATTATTATTCAAAGGTAATATTAAACACTACTTTCTAATTATGTCTAAGTAATAGAAATTTTTTTTTTTATAAATGGGTTATTCTGAATTATTTTTTCTTCACCAAAGGCTATGATTAAAACTAATAATGTATATGTAGCGGTGAAGATAGAAGAAAGATTATTGATATTTTAAATAATTATAACAATACATTAACGAAATTAATATTACGATAGAAACGAATTGTAAGAAAGGGAATAAAGTAGAGCTTTACATATTGATAAAATTTTATAAATGAATCTGGAAAAACATTGCAATTAGAAATATATATTTTCAAGTAATAAGATCATTTAAAGTCAACTGATTGTCCAGTTCATCAAAGATTGATAAGGATTACTATACACTTAAATGTGTGTACATATGAATAGAATATACGTGAAAAATAACGGAAAAATAGATATTTAAAAAATAAATGAAAGTACAGAAAATAAGCCGATATAACTTTTTCCATTTATCATTGAATAAAATGCATGGATAAAAAATATATAGACGATGTGATGAGAAGAGAAATAATGTTGATAAATCATTTATTAAATAGATGAATATTTAGTTAATGGAGATACGCAGACATCTATAATTATCAGAATTATTATTTCACAATCGGCACCGATATAGAGATGAACGCACTAAATATGAAAGAGAGGGCAAAAAAAAAGCACGTTCTGATAGCGCGTGAACAGTGAATATCTGCTAAGTGATTGTTTCAAAACTTTCTTGAATCTATTCGTTAATGATTATATAACATACTTCTCACCAGCTTTCAATTACAAGTATTTTCAGAAGCCTATGTGATGATATCCAGATGAAAAACAATAATCTTGAATTATTGTTTAATCTCATTAACAAAACCAGTTCTTTGATTTTAATACTTTACTCATTTTCATTATTTATATAAAAAATTTCAGCAATAGATAAATGATAATAAGAAATATGAGAAATCACGTTATAATGTGCATAATTGTAAAAAATAGGTATAATTGACAGCAAAAACCCTCAAAATGATTTACACAAAAGTTGAATATTAAAATATTAATAAATAACATGAAAAGACTGCATCATAAGCTTTAATTTTTGGCATTGATATAATGAGAATTGTTATATTTTTATTTACTATTGTCAAACTCATTCCATTCACAACTTTGACAATATCAACTTCGGATAAATACAATAATGATTATTACTAATCATTTTCTAAACCAGAGATTATCTCTAGCACAGATATAAACTTTAAACCTCAGTTAAAGATTAATATATCTGATTTTTTAATTTTAAACATACACACACAGAGTTATCCACCTTTCTCTTTCCTATGTGTAATACTTTTATAGATATATTGAACAACCTCCATACTTCCCCATTCTTTTTAAATTCATATAAATAGAGGTACAATAAAAGAAAATGACCACCAAGATGCATTTCGTGCTGAACCAGCACTCATCAGTTGGCTCAGGTCGCTATCTCCCATATATATCTCTATTATATGAAGTGTATTTATCTATAGTAAATTGTTACATTTTTATTTACCATTGTCAAACTCACTCCACTCACAACTTTGACACCATCCACCTCAGATAAATACGAGAATGATTATTACTAATCATTTTTTTAACTAGAGATTATCTCTAGCACAGATATAAACTTTAAACCTCACTTAAAGATTAATATATATCTGATATTTAATTTTAAACATACACACACATGGAGTTATTAACCTTTCTCTTTCCCATGAGTAATATCTTTATAGATATATTAAACAACCTCTATACTTCCCCATTCTTTTTAAATTCATATAAATAAAAATAGAATAAAAGACAAATAACGCCCAAGATGCATTTCATGCTGAACCAGCACTCTCAGTTGACCCAGGTCACCATCTCCCATATATATCTCTATTACATGAAAAGTATTTATCTATAGTAAATTGTTACATTTTTATTTACAACTGTCAAACTCATTCCACTCACAATTTTGACACTATCCACCTCAGATAAATACAATAATGATCGTTACTAATTATTTACTAAATTAGGGATTATCTTTAGCATAGATATAAACTTTAAACCTCGGTTAAAGATTAATATATCCGATTTTTTAGTTTTAAATATACACACACATGGAGTTATTAACCTTTCTCTTTCCCATGTGTAATATCTTTATAGATATATTAAACAACCTCCATACTTCCCTATTCTTTTTAAATTCATATAAATGAAAAATCTAAATATATATATTAGTCTGCTTGAATAAAAAGATTTCTCATTTTTATTTGAACAGTCAAGCTATTTTGATTTATATTTAATTTTTTGCTTTGCATGTTTTTTTTTTTTTTTTGTATTTATCTATATACTAGAATTGGTTTGTTATGATGGGATAGAACATACTTTCACCAAAAAGTAGAACTACAGTAAATATGGTTGGCATAAGACATATTGTAAAATACTTTAATGTTAATAATATTTTAGATATTTGCCGTTTCTTTTTTTTTTCTTTTAATGTGTATTTAGGTTTTTCATTATATCATAGCCAAAAAGTAAATCTTATGAAGTAGTCTTTTTATGATATTTATTAATATTTTAATATTCAACTTTTGTATAAATCATTTTGAGTTTTTTTTCTATCTTAGGCATATTATAAAATGACTTCTCTTATCTATTATTGTCATTTATTTGTTTATTTACTTTTTACTACTGTATGGAGAGTTTTGCCTGTTTTAGAAACAGTTATGAGCAAGCATAAGAAATGGTGATCATGTGACATTTATTTATTGCTGAAAAATTTCACACGAGATAAGTTTGTTGCAGTTCCAATGATTATAAGACTATTTGAACTTACTATTTGCTTATTAATATAATTATTTTGCCATCCCCCCATTTTTGTTAATCCATTTTCTTTTATTCATTTTTTAATGATCTTTCAATGGCATTATTCCCAAAAGTTATAATCGTTATGGACAGCACAATTTTCTTTTATAACAAGATTGTTCTCTTTTATGTAGTATTTTGACAACTGCCCCTTCTTCATTTTTTAGGTAGGAACATTTCTTGAATCTTTTGATATGTATCTACTTTTTCCATATATGTAACATTCACCTTTAAGTCCCCATTTTGTAATTTCAAGACCTACTATATTACATAATTGACAATGAATTTTATTTATGGGATATTCTGTCTCTGCTCTTTTTGTTTTTAATTATTCTCCTTTTAAAATTATTTTATCTTTTTAATAATTACTTGGTTTTTGAGTTTTTCATTTTCTTATTACATTTTGTTACTTGTTTTTTTTTTTTTTCTGTATAAATAATTTTATTTATCTGCATTTTAACAGTTTTATATCTGGAGATACTTTAATGTCCTCTTTATATAATAGTGAATTTTTTTCCTTTATCTAATACTTTGTGCTTACGTTCTGCTAGATGATTTATCACCAAATGTTTTCTAATGCTTTTACGATCTTTATTAGGATTTTTAATTAGTTTATTAACTCTCTCAAGCATATGCACAAACAGTTCTTTTTGTCAAAAACAGGCAAAACTCTCCATACGTATATACGTATGTTGATCATGTGAAGTTCTTTTTGTCACTACTGCTTTGATGAAAATCAAGTGATGTTTCTATTTGTTGCTAATGCTCTCAAATGCCTTTGGAATGGCAAAGGGATTTGTTTAACAGTTGCGAGAGGTTATGAATATGAACCATTTTTCAAAATTATTATTCTGAAATTGTAATTTACATCTGTTCAGAAAAATTTGTTCTTACAGCTATAGATGTGCTCAGAGCAAGGGGTCCAAACAAGTGGCTAATTCTCACAAAATTTTTTAGGTTTGTATTGCTTTTCAAAATAATTCATAAATTTTCTTTAATATTTCCAAATTTAGCTACCACTAATTTTATTACATCATCATACCTTAACACTTATATTTATCAAACACTTTCCTGTTTATTTTAACTATACTTTTTTTACTGTAGCTTATACTGCTATCAGTTTTGTGTTAATATTATATAGCTTTATCTAACCTTGCAATTTTTTTTAGTTAATTAATTTTTCGTTTATTTTGAGAATATGAATTAAAATTCAAATATTCACTATTTAACCTTGATTTTTTTACTTTTTAAAGTTCAAATGGTTTAAATTTAATTATTTTAATTAAATAATATCCAAAATTTTATGACAGGCTATTCATTTGTAGTGAGTGGGAACAAAAATTAATTAGTCATAAAAATGTTATCATCATTTAAAAACATTTATTAATATAAAAACTCTTATATAATTAAAATATTACGTTTTTGCTTAGACAACATAATTAAACAATGAAGTTTATGCCAAAGTTATCAACGTGATTTGACTATTCTAGTTTCTTAATAAAATTTATTCCAGCATCTTCATTTTAAATCTATTTCATATATTGAGTTTTTGCATTATTAACTTCTTAATGATATCAAAGGCTCTTTAAATTTCATACTATATCTTTAAAGTTGAGATGCAAAATAAATTATAAGAAGAGTATAATCAATGGAATATACCAAATAAATTTAAATTTATTATTGATTTTTATTTTGTTTTTAAAATTAAAACACACAAAAAAATCGTTGTAAAGACACTACGTAACAGTTATTTTATATATATATTTCTCAAAGCGTCGGCCGGGAAGCGAACCCCGGGACAACTGCTTAGAAAGCAGCTACGCTAGCCACTAGGCCACCAACGCCTAACAACATATTTAAAAATGAAAATACAATAAATTTTTTTACTCAAAGATCACAAATTTATAATGGATTCAGAAAGTATTTCGTAGGTCATGCAATGAAGTAAAAAAAAAAAAAAAATTACCTTTTATTACATCAAAGAAACTAAATAATTAAAAACAAATATTGAAAAGGCATCACTTTTTAAAAAAGTGCTTAGGAGTAATAATCATCTTCCTGCTCTATACTTTAGCTGCACCTCTGGTGGAAGAAATAGCATCTTGCCATCAACAATGTCCAATTGTTATGTTTTGGTTTTACTAACCATTTGCCTTAACCTAATTTATTCAGAGAACTTAACACACGGTAGTATTAGACCTACTGTGATTAAACTCAATATCAACGGTAACCCTAAATCTAATCCTAAACCTAACCCTCTAATACCAAATTATTCTTAAAATATATTATAAATAAAAAACAGTATCACTTAATAACTAAGATTCAGAGATTTAATATCTATATTACCTAAAGCTTCAAGAAAATTCTTATAAGTAATATATACACAGATCTTTGTATACTAACATACAAATGAAACAAATTACATAATTTAAAGCGAAAATACTAAAAGAGCAAAGCTAATTAACAAAATTAAAGCACAAATATATATTATTACATCACATGATCATCCTAAGATCTAGGTACAGTGCTCTCAGATCCAAGACTCCTCACTCACGAAAGCCACAAGCTAGAAATGAGTCAATATTATTTACATTCTTTACTGTTTGTTATGTATTCTAAAAACTACTTCGTAGTGAATCATAGGATTTCGCGTCGTATGCTTATGATTTGGACTCAGTGGGTTAAGTGTGAAGATATTTAAAGCTTCAGGCATTCAAACCTAAATGCTTATGACTGGCTTAGATATATATATATAAAAAGAGTAGAGAAAAGGGTGGCCGCCCTTTTCTCATAAAATCTTTGTTGTGTGTTTAGGTTTGGATGTTATTTTTGACAGCTATCTTTGCCATCTGATTGGCTGTCAGTTAAGTATTGTAACGAATGCTTGAGATTTGCAGTATCTCGATTTATTTCAATTTTCAACTATCAGCGCTTCGCAAATTAAAATATTATTTAAAAATATAAATGATAGAATTAGAAAGCAAAGTAAGAATAAACATTGAAAATGACTACTACAAAAATCTAAACTAAATTTAATAAGTTCATGAGAGAGTTTGTTGAGGATTGTTTTACCTTCACTTCTGGTGATGGATGGAAGGGTTTATCATTGTTTTGGAAATGCAAGGTTTTCATGATATTCCAGAGAGTTCTTTATATCAGCAAATATTCCCACCCATTTCATATTCATATTTAGAAGCTTCTAAGTCTCAAAAACGAACCAGACATAACTTTGATGGTATATAGTTATTAGTCTCTAAACCTGGGAACGAGTAAGGTATGATTGTGATTTTATGTAAACCGTTTGCAATGAGACAACCTTCCTAAAAGGCTCCATTAATTTTTGAAAACCCTGTGTGGGGTAGCCTAGGTATGTATTTTTTAATGTTCCAGTTATGTATCTCTGTTTGTTTTCATCTACAGCAATTAGAGCAAAATGATCATGTTTTGATCTTCATTTTAAATCTATTTTTTTGGTTTTGATCATGGAATTCTATAATCATATATCTTTGATTGGGATGATCCGCTAAGCATAGAACACTGTCCCATAAATTGTGCAGAGTGAGTACTTCCTATAGTAAAGCTCTTGGGAATTTATACAAAGATCAATGCATATCTGTTGCTGATAAAACTATTAAACAATCTGTGAAAAAATGGCAGAAAGTGTTAAAAAGTCCATTAGGAATGGTGTTGTGGAACTTCTCAGAAATGCTATCTAGCATATCAGCATTCCATATTACAGAAGGGGGGGGGGTGTTTTTTCACCATTTTGATTTTGTAAATCTAAATTTTCAATATCACTCGTTGTAGATTTTCTGAATCTTTGGAAAGAGGGATTAAAATTCAGGCTTGTAATTAGTGTTGAGTTTTTTTTTTGCAATATCAGCAAATGTTTTTTTATTAATTAAAGTAACATTGTTTCTTAGATTTGTTTTTCACTCACGTTAGTTAATACTGAAGTTTTGTCAGCCATTTATGTTATCTTTAACCAGAGCTGTGAACTAAGTAATTTTTCTCCCCACAGACGCACAAACGACTATTTGTAAACTTTTACAATATATATAAATTTTGTATTTGTTTTTTTTAGAAAAAAATAATTTAAAATTACTTTTTCTGATGGAGTTGCAAGTAATAATATCAAAAATAGCAGGTGACTTTTAGCATCTCACTACAGATATAACAATTTAAACATTTTGGATTCAATATAAGTCCATGTTTGTTTGTGTGATCTAAAAAAAGCAAACACATGAGTGACATTTTTCTTTGCTTTATAGTATAAATATTTATGCTGTCTAATTCTTGTTGTAATATTTATCTTAGTCACTACAATATATAGCTGAATACCTGGATCTTTGCATAAAATTGCATATATGAATTATGGTAATTCAGTTCTGCCAATTTTATTCTTGGTGTTATTGAATAGTCTATTTAAATTAGTATATATTTTTAAACCTATGTTAAAATTCTGATTGCATTTAAATTTTTTTTTGATGCTGTGCAAGGGATATGTGTCATTAAAATTCATGACTTGATGAATTTTTTCCTTTCAAATTTTCAATGTTATATTATAAAGTTTTTATTTAGTTTTAGAAAATATTTTTATTATATCCAATTAAAGTAAATCTATCAAATAAGCAGAAAAATGAACCCACATGTCCCATGTTTGGTGTAAGTGTAGTTCACAGATTGATTTGTATAGTTTTGCAAAACTGATTTCTAGAGTAGTTTTTCCCTTTCTTTTATTTTTTCGTTTGAATTCATGTTCATATCCGTTTAGGAGTGGCTTATATTATTACTGATTGCTATATATAATAATGTAAAGTAACATAGAACATTTGCAAAAAATTTGTAATAAATTATTTGATGAAGAAATCGTTTTGATTGAAATAAGTTAACAATTGGATGAAGGATTGATGATAATTATTATCTTCTTAATTTATCTCAATAATAATTATTATTAACATTTATAACTAAATTAGTTATTTTTTTTATTTTTTTCTCCATTTTATTTATATTATAGTTTGTAAATGCTTAGGTTTGTAAAGATTCCTGCCAACATGGACATTCATACTGTTGTAGTTTTCTATCTAAAAATAATAACATCTGTATTGTCTATTTGTTCACCCATATTTTCGTAGTTTGATTACACCCATAATAAATCTAGTTCCTTTTAAAAAAAAAAAAAAAAACTTATTTTCTAGCTTTCTCTCTATTTTAATTTTTTTCTTCTGCAATTACGATGCCATATTTTATGAATGTCTTAAAGTCGATAGTCAATTAACAATTTCTAAAAAAATTTGCAAAATTTTTTCAAACATTTGAGAATATCGGTACAAGAAATAATGAAGTAAGTATATCAATAATTTTTATTAGGTAGTGTTCTTTGGATATTATTGGCAGTGGTCTATCTGAAAATAACATTTTCAATAAATCGAAAAATAGATTTGTTGTTCCAGTTATTGTCTTTTTTTTAATTGGAAATTTTTTATGATCACAAACGTCTTCTTTTTTTTTTTTATTTTATTAAAGGTATTCTATTCAATATTTGTTTGAAGGCTAGTGATGATGGTATATTATTAGATGCAATATGTTGGACTATTTCCATCATCTATGAGTGAATGTTGAATGTATAGAAAATTTTAAACGTTATTTAAACTTTCCAAATACAAACAACTTGTAAGTAATAAAAGACAAATTACTAACCTGTGTTGTCTATTTGTGTGTTATTACTAACAAGTTGTTTGTATTTGGAAAGTTTAAATAAAGTTTAAAATTTTCTATACATTCAACATTCACTCATAGATGATGGAAATAGTCCAACATATCACATCTAGTATTCTATTCAATATTTTTTTGCAGTATTGTGTTTATAAAGTACAATTTCTTTTATTCTTATATATATATATATATATATATATTAGCTTTTGCTAGTAGAATGCTGTTCTATTCAATTTTGATTTTATTTCTCTTTATTTGTAATGTAAAATTACTTATATGTAATTTATTTTTTATATTGTATAAGATGTTTCATATTTTTAGTAGTGCTTTACTTTATTAATATTACTGCTTCTATTTGTTTTCTTTTCTATGTAGCTAGGTAACTAGAAGATTATCTTTTTATTACTTCTGTCAAAAGTGGAAGAATTCTGTTTGTTAAAAGAATTTAAACGAACGAACGAACTTTCATTCTATCAATAAACACATCAAGCCTTGTCTAGCTAATTAAGTATATATACTCAACTTAAGTGTTGTTCAACCTATAAATTTATCACTGAATTTAATATAAAATTTCTATTCACTTTTTATTTTATTTTAAACATGTACATAGAAAATTGTTAGTTTAATAACAAAGTTTTTCTCTAAATACATATATTCGTTTAATTTTTTTTACAATAGTAGCGCATACTTGGAAATATTTATTTGTTTTTCATCGTCATCATCATTACTTATCTGCTCAAAAACAAATCTCGCAGTGTTAAATTACATGTTTTTCTAAACCTGCCAAATCAGACAAGGTTTTTCAAGTCGTTCTATTCTCTGCTTCATTTCTCAAATTTTATAATTACTTTTCTTTCTCATTATCAATCACATTTTCCCTCCTCCTACAACTTTTTTGTTTTGTCCTTCCTATTTTTTGCTTCATATGTATTCCAACTCATTTCCTTTTATATAATTATTTCAAATTTATCAGCAGTATTCTTTGAAATGTTCTTTTCCATTGTTGTCCAAATACATATCTCTAAAGTCTCAAGTTTTCTTCTATTCTCATTTTCTAGTCTTCTATACTTCTGAGCTACAATTAAATTAACTTAAAGAATAGTTGGATATGGCAATCTAATTGGATGCGTACTACATTTCAATAGATAGCAAATGATGATACTGTCCCATGTTTGTTATACATAAGGTTGTTACCAATATTGGAAGATCTGTGAAATGATAACTGCATTAAAATTATATGGATATTTTATAATTTTTGGTTCATTTAATGATATTGTCAAATTTAGTTATTTGTATTTGTTACAAGTAAACCTTATTTAAGTACCTACTTATTGCAATACAAAGTAAATTGTACTAAGAGAATGGCAAATTACACAAACAATGATCAAATATTATTGTTAGATCATATTACTAAAAAAAACCATAATGGATATACATATATGTATGTATTCATATGTATGTATCCGACATTTATGTTATCAAATCTTTTATTGATTTATTTTTTGCACAACAATTTAAAAAAAACCTGATGTTTTTAGTATATACATATATAATATTTTATTATAAAAAATATATTACAGTAATGTAATTTTAATTTTTGTTTCAATTTTTTAAAACCAACAAATATAAGTAAGGCGAAATTATTATTAGTTGTGTGCCCAATTAAATTTATGAAAATAGTTTTAAGAATGATAAATTTGATTACGACATTATTTAAAATCAATTAATATAGTTCTCAAGAGATTAATTAAGTTTAAACAATCCGATATAAAGTTGATATTTTTAGCATTCACTATTATTTTTTTATCGAGTATACTTAGATTTTTAAACAAAGATACATAAAAAAAAAAATAATTAGCATCCGTAGAATCAAAATAAAAAAGTATTTTAAAAAGGAAATTTAAGAATTTTGGCGATTAAACATATGATTGTGAACAATTTAATGAAAATTATAAGAACATTAATCAATTCTAAGATTTATTTCTTCATATTAGAAAATAGAAAAAGGTGTAATATTTATTTTAACTTTATATCACTAATTCATTTTTTATCATTAGTATTTTCTCTTTTAAGTAGTAATTGTTTTTTATTGCATTTTAATCAATAGTATTTATCTTCTCTCAACTTTTTATTTTTGTATTATCCATCTCTTTTGTACAATTAAACGTTCTAATATTTTTCTGTACTTATTATTTCCCGCCTTTTTTCATTGTAATTTTTTTTCTAAATCCAACTCACTTGCAAACAATGTATTTTTATGTTTCTTGTGTAACAAAATAAAATCAGTAAAATTGATTTAAAAATTATAATCTTTGTTCTTTTAAAAATGTTTTTACCTCTTGGTAAAAAATTCAGGAACAGAACCATTCTTGATGATTTTAATATTTTCAATTTCTTTTTCTATTTTCTAATTTTGATATCCCCCTTTTTTTTTTTAATGAAATCTATTCAAATAAAAATATTTTCAACTCTTTTTTTTTATTGACAAATATTTTCTCTTATTGAATCAGTTGACAATTATTCCATTTATATAAATATACCACTTAATTAAAAAGGTTTTTAGCCAAATATTATTTTAGGATTGCAGAAATCTAATAATTAACCATAATCTACCTGCTCAATTGTTCCATTTTTGGGCAGCATCATTTTTCACGTTGAATACCCCATTCTGAACTAAACTATAAAAAACTAAATTTTCAAGCTTGGAAGCAGCTTTTATAGGTCAACATTCTGTTATTGGATAACAATATCCAAAATCAAAATAATAAAATAAATTGACTTGTTATTGAAAAGAAAAAAAAACAAATTAGCATATATTTAAATACATCTTTAATATGTGTAGATAGCTGACATCTTTATAATCTATGTCCTTCTTACTGTATTTTTATATTGGACTATTTCCACCATCTAATATGTGTGTGTGTTGAATGTCTTTAGAAAAGTTTAATTTTAGTTAAATATTCCAAATGCATTCAACTGTTAGTAATATCACAGCAAACAGGTTAGTATATGCACTAACTGTTAGTAATATCACAGCAAACAGGTTAGTATATGCACCAACTGTTAGTAATATCACAGCAAACAAATGTTAGTAATATCACAGCAAACGGGTTAGTATATGCACTAACTGTTAGTAATATCACAGCAAACAGTTAGTGCACATACTAACCTGTTTGCCATGATATTACTAACAGTTGATGCATATGCTGTGATATTATTAACAGTTGAATGCATTTGAAATATTTAACTAAAATTAAACTTTTTTAAAGACATTCAACACATACATATTAGATGATGGAAATAGTCCAATATAAAAATACAGCTAGAATACCATCATTATGTCCTTCTTAGTTTGTATCATCAACTAGCAATAGATAATGCACATAATTTCTATTTGCTTTTTAAAATCATTCTTTAACAATTATTAAATAACTTAGTCTTATACCTGTTAAAATATTGAAAACTTCTGTAACAACCTTTTAATGGTTTTAAGTCGTGTGAAAAACAACACATTCACTTATTCCCATTACATATTTTACTGCACAACATTAATAAAAAATATTAATGCTTGTCATAGTAAAATCTTCCAGATTTTTCATCTTGGAGTATTATTATAAACATTTTCCAATAAATTTATTTTAATTTATTTGTGCATTTTGTAGAACAATAATGTGCAACCGTTTTTACATTTGTGATCCCCTTCCTCAGACAAAAAAAAATTGATGTGGTCCATTATTTGTGTTTTTACTATGCCTAAATTATAAGCGTGAGTATGTAAGAATATTTATAATAAAATAATAGATTTTTAAAATATAAACAAATTTATATTTTCTAATATTTTAGTATTAAACACATATGATTTGAAATAAAAAATTTTAAACAAATCTTATACTTACAAAAAAAAAAAAAAGATACATACAAAAATAATTTATTTTCATGTGATTTTTATCTATTTTTAAAAATTACATTCTTTCAAAAGAAAAACATATCCAAAGTTTAAGAGAATTTCTTAAAAATTTTGTGACCCATAGATTGCACACAACTGCTTTAGAATATGACTCACATTAATATAAAATACATACATGCACTTTTAAAAATAAATCTGTTTCAATAAATATATATATAAATTCAACATTCCTTTTCTTTTTAAAACTTGTTTTTATTCCAACTATAATTTTCTTTCTCCTTCCAATACAACGTTTCAACTACATTCTGTAGTCATTATCAAGTTTCCTTAAGAAATAATAATAAAATAAATAAATAAAAATAAAAAACAAAAATAATAACACAAATAAATAAAATATTAATACATTCCAAATATATAATATTCAATTAAAACCATAATATTATTATAATCTACAAATACAATTATTTACCTCCTTCCCTATCTTTAATTATTTCTTTTAAATTACCTTTATAAATTAATACTCTTCTTATATAAATTTATTATCTTTTCTCTAAATCTTTACCCATTAACATTCTTTTTATAATGCCCCCCCCCTTTTATTTTTATATATTATTCTTATATTGTCTTATTTTTTATCTCTATTTATTAACATTCTATTTAATACTGGTTTATACTGATCTATATATACTTCTTCTTTTTTTATTCTCTCTTTAAAATTTGTAACGCATTCCAATGGCCTTATATCAAAATTTTCATGCTTAAATTCCTTTTTATGAATATATATAGCAGATTTTTTATCATATAAATGCTGCCTTAATCTAGTTTTTAATTTATTCTTACTTGTTCCTATATAAGTCATATTTATATTACTTTTTTCACAATCCATACATTTAATTATATATACTGAATTTATACATTCTAAAATATCAATTTTATCAATTTTATCATAATCATTTATTAACTCACCCAAACATTGTTTCCTTTTATAAACAGGGCAAATTAATGTATTATATCTCCTATTAAAATACCTAAAAAATTTCTTAATTTTAAAAAATAAATATCTTGATACCCTAAATCCTATATAAATTATTTTATTTTCTCCATTTTTATTCAATTTAATCTTTCTTTTTATATTTTCAATATTATAATTAGATATCAATTTTTTTACAATATATTCAGGATAATCATTTTTAATACATTCCCCCCTAATATTATTTATTTCATTCTTAAAAAACATTTCATTTGAACATACCTTAACAGCCCTAATAATCTTATTATTAACAATATTAAGCTTGCAATGTTTTTCAATATCAGAGTACCAATTATTAGCTAACCCAAAATATGTATTCTTTCTAAATACTGTTGTATCTATACAAATTAATAAATATAGCATCTTTATTTTCTTTGGTATTTGGATTCACTATGTTATTTTATAGAAGCAAGCACTTAGTAATTATTTTCATAATTTTGTTTTTTATATATTTTATCATTTGTATTGATTTCATATATTCCAAATATTTTACAACTTTTTCCTACACTTTATTGGCTTTTTTGTTGGCTTATATTTCTCTATCATTTATTTATTAATATTTTTTATTTATTATATGTTTTCTGAGCGGAAATTATTTCTTTTTTCTTCACTTTTACTTTTCATGTGTGAAACGTCTCCTGATACTTTTTACTAATATTTTATTTATAAAACAATATATTCTATCTATAGCTTAATCAAATGATTAATAAAACCATATATCCATACTTCAGGTAAATAGATTTTACATACCATTATTCTAAAACAGTTCACATTAAATGTTTATTTTATAATTTTTTTCTACTACAGATATAGTTTTACTTTAAGAAAATATGATTAGATATACAATGTGTTCTTTTGAAAATACTAATATCAATTATCTTGAGAGTGTTTACTTATCTAATAATGATATAATAGACGATCATGCAAAATTCTATTATGTGCTGTTTATGCTAGAAGAATGTATTTAATGATTCTCAAATCAAACTTTTCATTCAGTTCTATCAACTATTTATTACTGTTATTCAACTTTATTTCATTAATGCCAAAACTTGAGTCTTTATTTTAACCATTTTATTCTTATTTCCAAGGATGATATACTTTTCTTATGTAGTATTTAAAGGTTTTTCATATCGACATCCATTATTATTATTATTATTATTATTATTATTATTATTATTATTATTATTATTATTATTATTATTATTATTATTATTATTATTATTATTATTATTATTATTATTATTATTATTATTATTATTATTATTATTATTATTATTATTATTATTATTATTATTATTATTATTATTATTATTATTATTATTATTATTATTATTATTATTATTATTATTATTATTATTATTATTATTATTATTATTATTATTATTATTATTATTAGTAGTAGTAGTAGTAGTAGTAGTAGTAGTACTACTATTATTATCATTATCATCATCATTATTAATATTATTATTATTACTACTACTACTACTACTATTATTATTATTATTACTATTACTATTACTACTACTACTACTACTATTATTATTATTATCATCATCATCATCATCATTATTATTATTATTACTACTATTATTATTATTATTATGGTTGTTGTTATTGTTATTATTGTTGTTGTTGTCATCATCATCGTCATCTGAATTATCTGTTAGAAGCAAAGTCTGTAACAAATATTACTATCTGAGAAAGGATTGATAATGGAATGTTTTTCATAATATGAGACCTGAACAGAGATTAAAATGTGTCCTATAAATCAATAGGTACTACTATCTTTCAGGAATATTGTTGATTCACCAAAGACTAGAGAAAGGTAATTCCAACCAAAATACTAATTAGTCTCTTTCTCACTTTTTGAAAAATTTTAAAAATATTTTTAAGTCAAGCATTGGTGATCGAGAGGTCAGTGATGGCTGCTTTACAAAAAGTTGTCCCACTTAGCGGGTTCGTTTCTTGGCTGTTCCTATGACACATGAAAAAAAAAATCGTAACTGAATTTTTTTATAAATATTATAATGATTATTTCTGAGTGCCATTGTTATTTTTAATAAGTAATCAAATGTATGAATGAAATTGTGTAATTTGTTTAAATAAGAATAATCTAACAAATAAAAAAATCAAGAAAGTGACGAATTAGTGAATAAATGTATCTTCTTACTATCCGCAAGTTCTGGTGTTCAAATCAGAATAAAGCTTAGAAAATTTTTCAGATAGCTGAGGATTTTCCGAGCAAGTTTACAATTTTTTCAGGTAATTGGTCCTTTGAAATTTTTTATCAAATGCCTTAGGATAATTTAGATCCAATGTCAGTATTCTATCTATCAAACAATTGTATACAGCAGTTCTCATCATTAGTAAGGAAATGTCATATACCTATTGATGCTGAGTCATGTTTATTTTCACATTTTTACCTACCTACCTACCTACCAACCTACCTACCTACCTACCTACCTCCCTACCTCCCTCCCTCCCTACCTACCTCTCTCCCTACCTACCTCCCTACCTACCTACCTACCTACCTACCTCCTTACCTCCCTCCCTCCCTCCCTCCCTCCCTCCCTACCTACCTACCTACCTATCTTGAAGTTACAGTTATAACTCAGTGATCATGGAGCATAGATTGCAAAAATATACTCTAACGACTGATAATAGAAATGTATATATATTTTCTAAATTTTAAAAAATTGTATCAAAAACATTATAGATCGCAGAAATGATGTGAACACATTATAGAAGTAAGGTTTTTGTAATTCTAGTAAATCTTTTTAATATTATATTTTTAAATAATGTTTTGGCTTTATTTTTTAAAAAAATCCGTCTGAAATAACAATTAACTTATAAAATTTTTACATTTTTACTTATAGATTTTAGTTGACTTCGTTAAGATTTAGTCTTATTGAGAAAAGTAATAATAATCAGCTTGTCTCAAATAAACTCTTGAACCAAGTATGTTAATAAAAAAGCTGTTGAAAATTTATTTAAAAAGAAAAATATGAGAATGTATAGAAGTGTTATTTTTAAACATTTTCTTTTTAGTATTTGATTTATTTTATCTGATATAGTTAGCTTCTATTAAAATAAATTTCAAACCATACTTGTAAATTATTGTAAATGTAAATATAAATATACACAAGTATAAAAATTAAATATGTTTATAAATATACATTTATTGTTATAGGATTTATAGGTTACTGATTTATACATTAAACGCTTAGATGTATGTAAATCAGTGATGTTGCTTAACTTTTTTAGGAATGGAAGTGTTTCTATTTCACTTGCCACAACAATTTTTAGATAATAGCATCTAATACATATATATTACACACATCTAGAAAAATCTGAAACTCACTTATCTGTAAATAAGAGAATATATTATCAATTTATCTTCCAGATCCTTTAAACATTTTAAAAAGTTAGATCTTAGCATTGTTTGAACTTTTAATAATCTATGGTAATACAATAGTCAAGTTCATTCTTTCCATATATAAAAACAATTTAATGGTTAGTAAAGAATATTGAAAGTCAACAGTGATTTCATATAAAAAATAATGAATTTGAAATTGCTCATTCAAATCATACTATGATTCGTTTAAATATAGATAATACATTATCACTATATTTTTATCTTCCAAATCCTTTTAACATTCTTAAAAGTTTTAACTATAAATTAGATCTTAGTATTGTTTGAACTTCTTATAATCAATGAGAATGTGTTAGTCAAGTTCATTCATTCCATATATAAAAACAATTCAACTGTTGTTAAAAAAAATTGAAAGTGAATTTTTTAAATTGAATTTTAATTAAAGCTTTTGAAAGTTTTAGTGAATTTTTATACAGAAATGCTTATTCCATTCAATACATATACACTTTGTCCCTGATATAAATAATATTAGATGAAAAATCTTTAATAGTTAACTATTTTGTGAAGATCCTAAATCTATCTAAAAAAGAAAACAGAAAAAAAGTTTATATTTTGAATAGTACACTAATGAGAAAATAAAATGCCTCTATTATTAATGATATATTGTTAATCTAAAATGCATAAATGTGAATTCTTCCTTTTTTTGAAAACTATTAGATTAACATCAGCCACAAAAATTCTATATTTCTGTAGCATGTACATCATTGAAGAAGTTAAATACTAAAAATCAGGCTTAAATTTGAATATTATATATATATTCTTAACTAAACATGACATATAAAAACTTTCAATTATATGATAAAAAATTATTTCTATTAATTACATTTAAAAATAAAACAAAAAAATGCAGTAATTTCTAATATCAAATCACCAATTTAAAACTTTAAAGGACTAATAAAAAAGAAAACCACATCATATACAAATTTTCTATCCACCTGCTTAGTCCAAAAACAATAAAATTACAAGTCTGTGCTAAAAATCTATTTTTAATAATAAATGAAGGATAACAGCAAAACCTTCTAATTACAAAATTAGCAGATATCAAAAAATGAAAGTTACATAGTTGGTTTTTTATAAAGAAATTAAGCAATTCTTAAGCTATATATTCTTGCTTAACATGTATATAATCCAGAAAGTCAAAATCTATTTTCAATAACAATTGAAATTGTTAAATTTTATTAAGTGGCAATATTCAGTATTAGATTGCTAAATTATTACTTTAGCCTGGATTTAAAAAAATCAAGTTAGAGTTTAATATTCATAATACAATTTTTTTAAGAAATTAAACTTAACTCTTAACCACTCTGCTGTTGAATTCAGTTAGATCTCACCCTGTTTTAATTCTCATTCATGTTATTTATGGTTCTTGGGCATTGTTTGCACCATCTCTTTGTCAATTTTGGTCACATTTTCTTTATTTTAGGCTTATTTTATAGGAAATTCAAAATTTAAAATTTTAGTTCTAAAACTGCATATGGCAATATATTTTTAAAAAATCAATTTCATTGCTGTCTACTGATGTATAGGTCACCCTCTTTTCTCTGATTGGTGTTTCTAAATGACGTTAGAAATCAAAACAAAATGTTTTACACATTTGTAATTGATTTTGAACATAAATAAATATATTTATCATAATTTTTTCATAATTAAAATTTTACATTATGTTATCAAAATATAAAGTTTGATTTAAAAAATTTTAAATTTTACAAAAAAAATTAATGTGTGAAAGTGACTGCTCTTTAAGAAATGTGAATAACATTGACCACTACAGAACTAAATAATGAGATATCATAATTTATAACTGACATTTACATAAATTGGTTGGAATATAATTTTTTTGTCTTACCTCTGGCTATTTTTTAAGCATTTTTTTATATTTTTCTTCAGTTATTAACATTATTTTTAATTTTTCATTACATTTAACCAATTGGGATCTAAAATTATTCTATTTTTAGAAGCTGAACAGAAACAATTCTATGTATTTTAGATTAATATTTTTTCAATAGAAACTGACTGGAAATGAAACTGATGAATAATAGTTCTCAGATCTAAATAATAAACCGATACAAAAATTAGACAAAGGTTTTACAAGTTGATGTTGACATCAAAAAGGTTAATCAACTGACAACTTTTATATAGTGAAGTTGTGAACCATGTTGTATCAAAGTATATGTCTTCAATTATATGCTATCAAAAAAAAAGGTAAACAAAAATATAAAGAAACAAATAAAAAAACATTGAAATTCAAAAATTTAATGCATTTTATGATAGTCAAAGAACCATTTTTCATTTTTGAGCACCATATACTATCATGATTTTAAAAATAATATAAATTTTAAATTATAGTAGTAGCTGTTTTTTTACCTTGGAGCATTGGAAACAATTGTGTTCATTAATAAAATTGCTTTGGTTTATGTTATTATCCTTTTTGAATTTGATATCCATCTCACATAATAAGATGTTTTCTAAGAGTAATGCTAAAAGTTTTTACAAATTTTTAGAACATACTTAAGGTTAATACTGACTTAAAAAAATGAAAACAGATCATAAATTCTTGATGAAGAGACTAGTCTATAATGTTTCTATAAAATAAAAAACTCGGACATTTCATTATTTAATTTATTTAAAGAATAAAAACATACTACAGTAAGTTTTTGTTTTTAAATGCTTTTATTGAAATCGAAAAATATGTCTGTTTGTTTGTTTATTTGTAAACTCACTAGAAAAAAATATAAAGATTTTTAAAATTTTTTAAATGTGATATTTAATACCTTTACTTGAAATATAACTTGTTGAAATTTTGTATATTTATTTAAAATGTCTATGAAAGTGATAGGAAGCATTAATTTTTTAAATAGGTGATTTAGTGTTTTATATATACATATATATATTATTATTTTTTGGGTTAAATCATGTATTATTTTCCATACATACCGATATTTTGATGAACTAGCATCTGCCATTGTCAAGATTAACTTTTGAAAGAAAAATTGTTAGATCTCAAACAGTAATGTGACTGAGTGTGAGATGAGAAATGAGATTAAACTTGAAGTAGTTCAGCATTCAAAATATGAGGCTTATTAAAATGTTTATTTCCCTCAGTTTTTTTACCTATTAATTTTAAGTTAATATTAGAAGACAGAGATAAAATAAGAGGTTTCCACATAGCTGGAATACATTGTGCTTCATCAGCCCTATTTAACCCAGTGGGTCTCTTTAATATTTCAATTGACTCTCTCATTGTTTTTAAATCATATCTTTCCAAATTAGCAAGTATTTTTGCATTGTCAAAATTAGGTTTGTGACCAATTTTTAAAAAATGGGAAGTAAAAATTGATATCTTAATTTTCTGATTAAAAATATTTATATGTTTCTTAATTCTGACATTTATTTGTCTATTAAACTGGCCTAATAGCTTCTTGAACCCTGCAAACATGGAATTTCATAAATCCCCTAGTGTTCCAAAAATACTCTGTCTTTAGGTTTGTGTAAAACATCATCAATTGTCTTGCCAGTAGAAAAAGTAGACTTTATATTAAAATTAGATAGTCTTCTACTGATATTATCAGTAACTCCTTTAATATAAGGTAAAACCACTCTATTATAAGATGATTTTACCTTATATTAAAGGAGTTACTGATAAGATTAGTAGAAGACTATTTAAATAGGGCTGACAAAGCACAATGTATTTCAGCTATGTGAAAATCTCTCATTTTATCTCTGTCTTCTAATGTTAACTTAAAATAAATAGGTGAAAAAACTGAGGGAAATAAACATTTTAATAAGCCTCATATTTTGAATGCTGAACTACTTCAAGTTGAATCTCATTTCTCATCTTGCACCCAGTCACATTACTGTTTGAGATCTAATGATTTTTTTTCAATATATATATATGCTAATAGTTTTAAACAAGCTTTTTTTACGATAAATGCCACAAGAAAAAGCATTTGAAATTTTGTTTTCATTAATATATATATATAGTGGTATACACATATCTTCATTTGTCATTTTTATAGTTTATAAATTGCTAAATAAAGAAAAGAATTCCAGGTTCAAATGTTTAATAAGATGTTACTATTTTGAGTAAATGTGGACTAAATAAATCTTTTATTTATTAAATTTTAAAATGAAATATTTTAATTTAAATTATTATTGTGCGAGTGATAACAATGCCTTATTATAATTTCAGAAGGAAAAATGTCACATGATCAAAATCCAGTGTTTGAACAAGAAAAAGACTCCATTTTTGTGTTGCCATAGCTAAAGAAATGATTCAGCAAAACCTTCCTTCATTTGATATCTTTATGATCAAAATGAAATAGATATCGCTAATGCTATGCTGACTGCCATGTAGTTAAGATAATTGAATTTGCCTTGAATTGCAGTATTAAAAGGAATAATAATTGGAATCATCTAATGAATCAAATTGTTTATGGATCCCTATGTTTGTGTTTTGCTAAAAAGGTACTAAAGGAAACAATATTGAATAATGAATTATCAGCTGTAATCATATACATGAAAAATTATAGCAACAGATGATGCTCATAAAAATCTTAATACTGTTAGATAAATTTTATTTATAAAAATATTTAAAAATCTAGTATAATGACAAGTTTAATGGCAAACATTTGTTAAAGTTTTATTTTATTAATTTCCACTACTCTAACCAACTTGGCATTTATTGTCATTTAAACAATATGAGATTTTTTTTAAAAAAGTAAAAATTGTAAAAATTTTTTATTGCTTTGTTTAAAGAGTTTATAATTAACACTTTTATGACTGTGTGATTTATATTATAAATGTATATCAGATCGATCAATTGCAATCATAAAATAAAAGAGGAAAAGAGATGATTTATAAAATAGATGATAGGATATTAAATTGCAGATGGTAAATTAGAATAATAGTCTTTGTTTTACCCGCCTCAATGAGTTAATGTTTATGTTATTATTATTATTAACTTGGATATTTTGATTTGCCTATTGTATCAATTATTATAAATTGTTTTATTTCATAACTTATTTTATAATTAAGATAATTCATTGTGCATTCCATATTAAATTTTATCATCACACAAGTAATCATTTATTGAATTATTTTCTTTGTCAAGCAAAATATACTCATCTCTGTGAATTCATTGTCATCTTATAGATTTCATGAATTTACTATTAATATAAATTTGAATTACATAGAGTCATTTGGGGATCAATATATTTATGAGACTATTTATTATATATTTTAGCTACCTAAGTATAACATTTATGCAGCATATTTAGATTTCCCAAATATTTGTTTGTATAAAAAAAGAAAACCACTTAGTTCATGATTTATTTCTTATATGTGGTTGCCCAAATCCATAAAGCACTTGAATGGTCAGCTAGCCATACTCAGTTATAATATTTTTTGTATTTATTATTACCCAAATATGCAAGCTTTTCAATGAACAGCAAATACTTTAGTTTTACATTTTGGCAATCTTTATTAGTTTTCCTTTTACATTTGGTTCTTCCAACTTCCATAGAAGAAAATATTGCTATTCATGAGACAATGTTGCTTCATTAGCATAGTTCTCATATGTCTTAGAGATAACTTTCCTTTACATTTGACTTGTCCAAACTTGTTGGTGCATGATAGTAATAAAAAATCTTAATTTTCTTTAAAACATATAAAGTATACATAATAATTTTACTATATATGTGAATTTGATTTAAAGTAAAATTATATGCATTGAGGGAAGTTTATTTATAATATACTTTTGATAAACATTTTTTTAAAAAAAATAAAAAATTCCAGTCAAAGTAAAAATGTTAAACACTTTTCACTTAAAAGAATATTCCATATTTTTAATCACTTATATACACATATTATGTGCACATACTAAATATAATATATACATAAGGAATATACATTTTAACTTATAGTAATAATAAAAAGTCAGATGTCACATGACTTGTATATAGCTTGCAATTATCAATATGTAAACTTAAGAGCATGCTAACACTCTAAACAAGCTTTTTTTATTATGATAAATGCTACTACAAGAGAAGGCATTCAAATCATCTTTATCTTAGATTGTCCCCATCCCCAGACCAGTTTCAACCTATGGGTCTCTTCAGTGAGGAGTTGGGACATTAGATTCCAAAAACCAACTCATATTGCAACACAATGGAATTTCAAAGAGGTGAACTGGAGTGAATGGTATTTCATCATCATCCCAAAATAAAAAAATATATAAAATTAACTATCAATATTTAATATAAAATATAAAATAATGAGCATGAGAGATCACTGAGTGAGAGATCACTCTGAAATCAGTGCCACTAACTATCTTAATTATAAGCATATTTTATAGCATACTTCTGATAACCATTATTTTTTAAAAAAATAAAAAATTTCTAAGTAAAAATGTTAAACACTTTTCACTTAAAAGAATATTTCATATTTTTAATCACTTATATACACATATTATGTGCACATACTAAATATGATATATACATAAGGGATATAAATTTTTGTTTATAGCAACTATGTATACTGATATATATTGCAAAAACAATGGAATTTCAAAGAGGTGAACTGGAGTGCATAAAATTTCATCATCATCCCAAAATAAAAAATATATAAAATTAACTATCATTATTTAGTATAAAATATAAAATAATGAGCATGAGAGATCACTGAGTGAGAGATCACTCTGAAATCAATTCCACTAACTATCTTAATCATAAGCATAATTAGGTACTACTCATTCATCATCATAAACGATCAACAATCAAAATAAATCTACAATCAATCTTGTGACTGGATTTGAACTGGGTCTACAGTAGACCAGGCCAATTATTTACCCTTTGCCAGCTTGGGGCAATTATTTAAACAATTTGGATGCCCAAACTAAGTACTCATCCATTAGAATATATAACTATAAGACAATAATGCTGGGATATTAAAACACACTGATCATCATCAATACTCTGGACATTTAATGCCATTGATGTACTGGCAATTATAAACAATGTCTAATAGAGACTAAATAAAAATAAAAATGTAGTGCATGGGCTTTAAAGAATATTCTCTTTGCACCAATCCAGGATGATGATGATGATGATGATGATGATTATCACCATCAACAGGATGCCCATATACTTTATACCCCTTTTAGATAATAGACTGTTATTAATGAATCTAACTCAGAGAACACAAGCTCTATAATTGTTATTGTGAACAAGAGATGATGCAACATATAATAATTACAATTTAGAATTAAATCACTAAAATAAATTTAACAATGGAATATAAGTTTATTAATAACAATAAATAATGAAACTAACATCTGTAGAATATGGCTATACACATATAAATTAAACCTTCTGATTTTGATTAACGTACAAAAAACATCAGGTATCAACTTGTGATTTATAATACCTCATAATACTTATAATGCATTTTAAACATATATAGGTGAAGTTAATAAAATTTTCACAAATCATGTTTAATTTAGCACTATCAGAGTATATTTACTCCATATTCATAGTCATTATTATGTGTTAAGCATAATGAATGCAAATTTATGCAAATCATTAAACCTTATAATGAGTTTACATGAAACACTCACACACACACACATATATATATATATATATATACATATAATCACACATATGAAGTATAATAATTTATTAACATATTTGACTTAACATAAAATAATAAAAAAAATTAATTTATCATTTTAATGATACAGATATATTATACTAGGTTTACATGAAACACATATACATCATCACACAGACATGTTGTATAATAATTGATTAACATATTTGAATTGTCAGATAAAAATAAAATAAATTTTTAATTATAACATTTTAATGATACAGATACTTCGTACAACATTTATATAAAACACATATATATCATCACACAAGCAAACAGTATAATTATTAATATATAAATAAAATTTATTTTATTTTTTTATAATACATAACTAATGATAGAGTTAACATATGTCTGTGTTCCTAGTAATGCATGTGCATGCTGATGTTTATATAATAATATTTTATCAAAATAATAAAATTATTACAAATATACTTTCAAAATCAATTCCTTGTTGAATATACCTAATATTCACACATGTATATGTATATAACAAAAAATAATATGAAGTCTCTGTATTAATAGAAGAGCAATACAAAGACTTCAGACCACTCAAAGAAGTATGGAGAGATGCATGTTGGGAGTAACAAGAAAAGATCAAAAATGTAATGTATGGCTAAGAGAACAAACAGGTGTTACTGACCTCATTGAAAAAATTAAAAGACTGAAGTGAAGTTGGGCTGGACATATTGTTAGAAGAGATGATAACAGATGGACAATTGATATTTTAAACTGGATTCCAAGAGATTGTAAAAGACCCAGACAGAGACCACATGAGAGATGGATGGATGAAATAAGAAAGTGTGCAGGGGTGATGTGGAGAAAATAAGCTAAAGATAGGAAAAGATGGATTGAATTTGGAGAGACCTTCATCCTGCAATGAATAGATACTGGTTGATGATGATGATGATGAATATGAATCAGTTAACAAATTCCTAAGTTTTTTTTTAAAATTAATATCAATTCCTTGCCAATTCATAAAAGTTTTTAAACAGGTTACACTTCCTTAATTATAAATGTCTTTAAAAATATTCCAGCAAATTTCTTTGTTTTCCAACTGAGAAATTCTTTTGGGAGATGAATCAAAACCTTACTTTTAAGATTTTTAATTCAGGCTAAAATTATTTACTTGTACTTTCAAAATGTCATGTCTAAGGAATTGCCTAAAACAATTTCTTCAAAAAAATATAAAATCATCTATGAATCAATTATTTCATTCAAGCAAAATTGTACTTGATTTCTTCTAAAATATATAAATTTAAATGTCATTTTTACTAAAGAAATTATTTAAAATTTGATTCTCATTATATATAATGCTACTCACCAGCTGTGCTTCATGTATATACATTTATTTGTGCTTCTCTGCATACAGATAACTTAGCATATGTATAAACTAATTCTCAGCAAGCTGAGGGGTTCTCTTGGTGAGATTGCCTAATAGGCATCATTGGAACAGATACAATTAGGTAACTGTGTCCATTCAATTGACTCCACTTAGATTTCAGGCCAGCCAGACATTTTATCCACACTAGGGCTATGTAATTCTGGAAGCCGAGCTTTCCCCTCCATATGAATCCAAACTTTACCATAGTGAATTATGGAGAAGCTGCTGAACGTGCTATCCCTGCATTCAATTATATCTTAATGGTAGCTTTGTATAAGTCTGGAAACAAACTAACATCAAAAACTCTAGGAAAACCAAATAACCAAATGCTTCTAATCTTTTTATAGATAAGATGAGGTGAAAAAATTCATTAACTCAAAAATGTTTTCCCTATCTTTATCAATTTTTAAATATACTTTAATCCTTTTTAAAAGCAACTTGGAATTTTATCAGTATAATCTATAAGCTTTACCTACAAAAAGATTTCTAAAATAGATAGTAGACATTTTATCAAAAATGTTATAAAGTTTTAATTTAAAAAAAATATTTTTAAAATAGATGTGGGAATTTTTATAATTATCAATAGATCTATTTTAACATAAAACATGCTTGTTTTAATTTCAAAATCAGAATTCAATAAAAATATTTTTAGATCTTTGTAAATGTTCATTTCATAATAAAATTTTATTTTAAAAATCAAAATTATTTCATCCCTCACTATTATTCCAATGGAATATAAAACATTTGCAAAAAAAATTGACTGTGTTTATTTCTTCTACTTTTCCTTTCAACTTTATATATACTTGTGCACACACACTACTATATTGTTGTATGCCATAAAACTCATATGGTTACATAACTCCCCTTCTTGGAAAAAAGAAAAATAGAAATGAAACACATATAACAATATTTTACATAATGTGCATGTATAATCAAAACAAGCTCATACCTCACACTATATACTCATATTTTTTTTAGATCTGACAGGCACCTGACAGCTAACAAAATAAATAGTGACCTGATATACTGAAATACATAAATAATTCAGCCATTGGATTATAAGTACACAATGCACCATAAACACTAAGGGAGTTACCTCAATTTAGACACTAAGTGACCATAACCCATAATAAAGATAATGCAAAAATCTTTGCAAATCCCTGTTCTTTTGAATCTTAGGGTCTGAAAAACATAAAACTATGCCCTGTTTATTAAGTGTTAGGAGTGGGAAAATATAGAACTATGCCTTTCTACTTTTCTTGGAGACAGCATCTGGGATTATGACATTACTATGTTAACTGCATCATGATGAACAATAAAAAATCAGAAGATGGATTGGAGCAATTGCTGAGGTAGAACATACCTCAAAGTTGCATGAAAACATTGCATCCTCAAACCAAATGACAAAAATCCCTCCATCCATCATCAAAACTAAAAATACAGCTAAACAAATGTCAACAATCAAACATCTAATCCAATCTCCAAAATCATAGATTTTCTATTTAACTTTAAGCATGAACTTCTTTAAACATACATGAAAACTACTATTTTACAATGTATAATCATCAATATTCTTGTCATATATTTCACAGTAATTTTTAAAATTAATTGTACTTAAAATGCATACTTTTTATTTTTCAGATGTAGTTGAAATCAAGTTGAGGGGTAATCTTGATGTAATGATCACTAGTATGTGATCATCATCAGTCCACAGTTAAGTAGCCATTTGTAGTGATGGCCACCAGTACATGATTATCACTGGCCCTCAGTTGGGTAGCCAATTTGTAATGCAAATGGAAAAACAAGGGTTATAATTCAAGAAGTAGATAAGAGAACAATTTTATCTATGGGCACTTATTTAATTGGTTGTTGTAGAAATTATCATGTGAGAAACAGATTGGGATTGGTTTGTGGGCAAGATTGTTCTAGAAAAATATAAGGGGAGAGTCAATTGATGAGAACACTCTAGTGTCTGGTGAGAAGTAGATTTCTAACTTAGCTATTGAAGAGAGAAAGCAGCCAAAGATTAATATATCTGATAAAAAAGCATGTCTTTCCCAAGCTATTGAATACAATAGCAGAAGTTTTAATAAAGCTTTTAGCATACTATGAGTTTAGCCATTATAATGGTTTGTAGAATAAAAACCATTTACTGAATTCAGCTAATAGCTAGGCATCACCTTCCTCCATGTGATCTACCTTCAATGGAAAAAAATGTAGGAAAGCTAAAGCTCTCTATAGTAGTCTGCAATCTTGCCTTTAACTAAGAGCATGAATCTGTCTACATCTGTCTCACCTGGAAATTCAAGACGAGCACCAAATGGACAAAATTTGCTATTTTTCACTTACTCAGAATTTCTACAGACCCAGAAAAGGACAAATTTAACCAGGCCTATGTTTAGAAGTCTTCAGAGTAAAACAATCAAAAACTGGAAATTGAAATTGGAAAGGCCTTCATAAACAAAAAATCCATGGCTAGAAGTATTATTTTTTATGTGTGCACTATTTTTTTGATAATAAAAAACTTTTTATTTTTGTTTCATAATAATAATAATAATTTGGTTTTTGTGTTGTGTAAGAATTGATAATAGTAAATACTTCACTAAGTTAAAATATTTCAAATTGCTAGATATTTTTTTTTTTATTTTTAAAAATCCAATCAAATTTTTATTACAAATAATGAAATAGTTTCTAAGGAAAAAAAAACTGTTGTAAAGTTACAAATTTTTTTCTTGCTAAGCTTAATCAAAGATTGTTATCTTTGATTCTGAACATGCTGTTAATTAATTCTTAAATATATTAAAGAAATTGAACCAAAGATTGTTATCAAAAAAGAATCTTAACTATTTTAAAGAGCTCAATGAATTTAGAATTAACATATGACTAAAATCAACTAATTGGTAATATAATTTTATCAAACTGTATATGTTTTGATGAAGCGGATGTTTGAAATTATATACTATCATATTTTTTGTTGTTGTTAATTAATTAGAAATAAATAATAATTGTTTTTTAAACTAAAAATATGTTTTTAGTCTTAGTTTCTTTATTTTATTCAAATCCTGTTTCATGAATTGTAGTGTGTGTGACTTTTTATAATGATACCTTATATTCTAGGATTTTTTTAATGATCCCAATAAAACTATTTATTTATAAGTAGGGGAAGCCAGTGATTTACTTAAGGTTATTTATAATAAGTTGCTTTATTTACTTCTTTCTTGCTCACAATAATAAATTATAGAGTTCTTGCTTCCTGAGATAGATTTGTGTCTAACAGCTATATAGAAAGGGAGTTATATTAGTGTTTGGACAAACAGTTGATGATGATGATCTTGGTTGGTACAAAGAGAATATTCTTTAAAGTCCATGCATTATATTTGAGTTTAGTCTCTCTTAGACATTAAGTTTATAGTTGGCAAGTACATCAATGGTATAAATGGCCAGATAATTGATGATAAGCATGTTTTAATATCCCAGTATTATTGTTGTTTTATAGATATATTTTCTGATGGATTAGCACTTAAGTTTGTGCATCCAAATTAATGTTTAAATAATTGGCCCAAGCTGACAAGGGTTAAATAGTTAACTTAGTCTACAGTAGACCCATTTCAAATCCAGTTCAAATTGACTTTTGATTTATTTTATTGTTAATCACTCATAATGATGAGTATTACTTATATTTATTTATAATTCTGATGAATGTGTAGTTAATTATACTTAGGGTAGTTAGCTTCTGATATCTTGGAGTCATCTCTCATGCTCATTATTTTATATCTTAAATTAAATATTGGTAGTTAATTTGTATTAAGTTTGAACTAGAGTTGACAATGATTTGCCATCACCCCAGGTTCAACCCGAAAAATGGTGGTAGCATTACAAATGTTACTCAACTTGTGAGAAATTCTATTTCTATACTGTCCCAAATGAATACCCAATTGTGGGACATTGAAACTGCATGCTCTCTTGTAATTAAACCCCCAGTTTTTCAATAGCATTAAGTACAATATAGTTTTACATTTTCATTTACTATGCTAACACTAAAAGCTTAAAAGTATTAGAGATATTTTTTTTTTATATATTAACTGCTTTTATTGACTGTGCTTTAAAAAAATTATTTCTTCAATCATAATTGAGAGTTTTAGATTTAACTTAAAATAAAAGCATGGGGGGTGCCCATTAATTAATTAAGTCAATCTCTATTTTTTATAACAAGGAATTGACTTAATTCATTTCTGGACCCCCCATGCTTTTATTTGAAGTTAAATATAAAAACATCAATTGTGGTTGAAGAAATATTTTTTAGTGCATGGTCAATAAAAGCATTTAATATAATTTTTTTATCTGTATTATATAGTTTTATTTTATCACAGAACGGATGAATGAACATGTACACACAGTAAAATATATGTAAATGTGTTCTTTCAATTTATTCTTAACTATATTATTATTATTATTTAAAATTTGTTGTTTATACTATAATCTTTATATATGCATACTATACATATAAAAATTGTATATGTTATATATGTCATGGCAAAAAGTCCTGTAGATTTGCAATTCCATAAACAATATATATATATATCCTATCAATGTTTTTTTAACAAAATTTGAGCTATTATATGATATATACATTTATACATGAGGGAGGTTTGAACAAAATACAGCATAGTTCAAGATTCCATTGTATTTTCTAAAAACAACAAAAGAAATAATTCTATACTAAAACTTTATTTTCAATAAAAAATGTAAAAAATAATTGTTTTATGGTACCAATTTTTTACATCATATTAATAAATTATTAGATTAGCCAAAGTTTAAACAACAACATGTGATTAGATTAATATCTATAACACATTTATATAAAGAAATTAAAGTTATTGATAAGATATATGAAAATTTCAATTTTTTTTGCAAGAAATTTTAATAAACAGTAAAAGTTTGCAATTTTCAATATTAAGAATTAATTAAAAAAAATATCATGTTTACATTTTTAATATCGTCAAAATATTATATCAACCACTTTTGCAATAAGATATATTCAACAGAATCAAATATACTTTACTATGATAACTTTTATTTATCTATAAGTGTATAAATATGTATTTATTCACAATTGTAATAGCTGAAATCAAAATATTTGCAATTGTTTATTAAATGTTTACTTAAAAAAAATATTGCCAGTTTTCAGCTTTATGCAGGATCATTTAACCCTAACTACAAGTAGAAATATGTTCTCAAAATACATGTTTTCTTTATAAAAAAGTTAAATTGTTAAAAAATTATGCCAGCATATTCTATGTTTATTTGCAATACTATAAAAAAAGATCAAAATGTTTCAATTTCTATTCTAACATTTATATTCAAAATATAAACAAAAATAATTTTTGAGAAGCATTCATTTCTATGTTGCATGGTATAAAAAAAATTGTTAGGAATTTTTTGCCATTTAGCAATACAAATCATTAAGTGGCATAAATCTAAGTAGATAATGGGTTTATATATATATTTTTAATTAATGATTTTTTAAAAACATTACATGTATTTCCAAATGCTATAATTTGAACATTTTAAACATTTGATTTTAACCACCATTTTATGACATTCAAATATGGCAAACTTTTATTCATCATCAACCATTATCAATTCATTGCAGGATGAAAGTCTTTCCAAGTTCAAACCATCTTCTCTGATCTTTAGCTTCTCTTATCCACATCACCCCTGCACATTTTCTTATATTATTCATTAATCTCACATGTGGTCTCTTTCTGGGTCTTTTACAATCTCTTGGAATCCAGTTTAAGATTTCAATTGTCCATCTATTATCATCTCTTATAGCAATATGTCCAGCCCAATTCCATTTCAGTCTTTTAACTTTTTCAATGAGGTCAATAACACCTTTTTGTTCTCTTACCCATATATTCCATCTTCGATCTTTTTTTGTTACTTCTAACATGCATCTCGCCATATTTGAGTGGTCTGAAGTCTCTGTATTGCTCTTCTATTAAGTGTCCAAGTCTCAGATCCATAAACAAGAACTGGTAAAACACATTTATTAAAAACCTTTCTTTTCAAACACATAGGCATATTTCCTTTTAGTACCATATTATTTCTACCAAAAACACTCCAACCAAGTTTAATTCTATGATTAATTTCTTCCATTATGTTTCCATCTGTATTAATCATCTAGCCAAGATATTTGTAGCTATTAACTTCTCCTAACTCATCATAGTCAATCGTTTTGAAATAAATAAAGACAACTGTTCTTACAGCACAGTATTTTAATTTATGCTCTTATGAAAGAAAAACTTTTTTTGAAATTAAGTGAATTTATTTGAATTTTTAAAATTAAAATCAACCTTGAGGCTAGCCAAAATAAGTTTTTGCAAGCTTAGATTCAATATGCTCACTATGTCACAGTGAAGAAGAAACTATAGAGTACTTTTTTTAAAATTGTCCAGCATTACAAACATACTGAAACATAATAGTTTCAATTACTAGATTTCAAATCCCTTCTCTCACTCATTTAATGAGCAGTATAAGTAGAGGGCTTATCTCAGATATATGAATAACACATTTATACTTTTCCTATGGTTTCTAAAGTGCCATTTTACTTTTAATCCAATATCTTGAAAGTTTCAATCACTTATCCATAACAACTTACCTAAAATAAAGAACAGAGACTAAGCTCTCATTTCACCTGGTCTCTTTTCAGTTACAAGAGAGTTTAGTCCAGCTACAACACTATTGTAATTTTTTGACATTTAAAAAAAATCTATATATTGCTTATAATAACTTTTCTCATATACACTTTCATGTAAAAATTTTTTAAATGATTCCTTTATTTTCCTGACAGTTTCAATTGTCCTGCAGTCTTCATCAGAGCAATCTCAATCTCCTCTCCTTTTGTTCTGATGAAGACTGCAGGACAGTCAAAAACTGTCAGGAAAATAAAGAATCATTAAAAAAAATTTGCATTGAAGTGTATATGAGGGGAGTTATTGTAAGCAATATATATGAATATATGAAGAAATGCAAAAAACGTAAAAGGAGAAAAATAAGAATATACTTGTAAAAAATTTCTATATAATATATTAGCTTATGTAAAATGTTTTTTTCTGTAAACTCATGTAGATATTCAACACTTTATATTTATTCACTCTTCTCTTTAGGACATGAAAACACATCATGTAATGTCCTGATCTCTGCAGATCACATTTAAATGTGTATCATGTAAAATAATATAATCTTTTATTTGAAATAAAGTATGCTTTTTACCAATATAACAGGTTCATATTTCATTGATTTTGGATTTTTTCAAAAATTGTGTGAATCTGAACACAACATTGAATACAGGTTTTTAGATTAATGGTGGTCTGGCTAAAATAATTATAGTGAAGAATTAATTTTTTAATCCTCCTTCAACAAAAGTATTTCCAATCATAAATAAACTGTTACCAAATTAGATTTTTTATTTTCAGGTAATTAAGAAAGATATAGGTAAATAAAGAGAGTTTGAGCTTAAATGAAAGAATAAAAGTACATAAAAGTAGGGTTAGAAATTAATACCTTCCGATTTAAATCAAAGAGATACGGACTACACTATTAGTTTTAATGAGGCATAAATTGTCTTCTTTGAAAGAAATGAAATGAAAATTAAAAAATCTTTATTACTAAAAATGTACGAGTCTGAAGCAATTAACTTATTTAAGAGTTCGTTTAATATGAAGGATGGGTGGAATGTAATTAAGAATTGAGAAAAATAATTAGTATATATTTGATATGTTTTTAGGTCTTTCCACTTGAAAGTCTGTTTCAGCATGGAAACCATTGGATGTAACATAGAGTTTATTTTGTTTCCAAATTTAAAAGTAGTTAGTTGTATATTGAAGTTTATTTTATATAGTCGATGGCAAAAAAGGAGGTATTATTACTAGTGATTGAAAAGCTATCACATTTGAAGATGACGATTAAACAAGAATGAGTACTGGTTTTATATTTATTTTTACAACTACGATATTTAGAACAAATTATGTATAGCCTCATAGAATGAGTTTCAAAATAAGATATAAATTTGATATAGAATTTTAAATGTAAATCAATTAAAAATAAAAACTTCTTTTGGGCTTTAACATTTACGATATACTAATGATTATGCTATTATTTACAATTCACAATTATTTGGAGAATATTTTCATTTATAAAGAAATTGATTAAATAATTAATATTTTCAAAAATGTTAGGAACAAAAATTTACCACAATTCTTGACTTGAATAATTAAGAGCTTCAGAATATATATATCAGAAAAAAAAGCTAGATAATAAGATTCAACACAGACCTTAATATATGCCACTATAGCATTTAATAAATTAAAATATAGATATTTTTTCATTATGAGGTAACTATTTCAATACATTTGTTATGTATAAAACCATTGTTTTTATTAAATTTAGTGTGTAGAAATGTGAGCATAAGTAAAGATTCTGAAAATATCTTATGTAAGGATGGTGTGAAGTATTATAAAAATGCGATGGCAAGATCGTAATACCCATCATGGTTGTACTCAACTTTCTAGATAGAATAATATTAAATTTATAGTTGTAAGAAAGTAATTTTTTATAAAACAAGTATATTGTAATGATTATGTCTGAGATATTCTAAAGAAGTTCTCTATTGATTGTTTTATTGGGAGAAAGTGGCTGAAGATAGTTTATAATAGAGAGCTAAGATTAGTCAAGAGATTTTAAAAGTTTATCATAAAGCTTTGCAACAGAAAAAAATTAAAAGACAGCATTTTAAGATAGACAGTCTAAAAAGATCTACATATAATAAAAAGTCAAAATAAGACTCATAGATCACATGACCTTATTCTCTTAAGCTTGTAAGTTATAAACAATGAGGATTTTTAATTCCTCAACAAGCTTTGTAATAAATGCTTAGCCAGAGAAAACATTTAAAATATCTCTGTCAGGACCCCCTCCCAAACCCCTGACCATGGTTTAGTAAAATGATCACAAAATCTATTGTATATCAACATCTTTTATTTTTTTCAAGAGTTAGAATATTTATTTAAGAGTAGCTAATAATGATTGTTACAGTTAGCAATAAATTGAAAAAGTAGTAGACTATCATTTATGTAGGGGTTAAACACAGGGCTAGATGTAAATAAAATATCACTTTTAAAAAAAAACAAGTGCTAGATGTAAATGAAATATCACTTTTTTTTAAAAAAAGATATACTTTCCTAATGTATTTAATAATTTAATTAAACATGCCAATAGAGAATGCATTCATTTAAATGTCTATTAAACTAAAATACAAATTTAAATGATATTAAAAGAAAAATCGTTGGTGGCCTAGCGGTTAGCATAGCTGCCTTCCAAGCAGCTGGCATGGGTTCGGTTCCTGATTAATGCTATATATATATATATATAACATGATTGCTCCCAAATGTGGGAAAAGATTAGTATTTAAAAATTCAAAATTTAAATACATATATAGAAAAGTAAATAAAATACCTTGTTATTAGGTCATGATATTCATAGGATACAAAAGATCATAGAACTAAAAAAAATTAAAAAGTCTTTATCTTTCCTATGGCGTTGCCAAATCTATATAATATTAATATCATTTTTTTTTTATTACTTTTACAATACTTTTTTTACCATCTAATATGACAATTTCAATTGTCCAGCAATCTTCTGCAGAAGACAGTCATCTTTAAATGAGATTTTCCTCCTTTACAATTTATTCTATGACTATTTTACTTATTATTTATTATTTTAATTTATTAGCTCATATTAATCTTTAATACTTTATTTCTAAATCCCATTATTCAAGAAGAGGAATAAATAAGATCAATACTTGCATGTTATTCATACCTTCTGGTCAGACAGATTTAATAAAAAATATTAAAACAACTGTCACTTTTCCAGACCGAGGTACATCTTCTATGACTGCAACAAGTGCGATACATCTCATGGGGATATTTATAATGGGTTTAAACCTTATGGGCACCATCCAGCCTAAGACAGGGCCCCATGAGATAACATTAACATGCTTCAAGTGCTTGACTCATTGGTAGCTATTAAAACATGAGATCAGCAAAACACAGAATATTTAAATACGATTATCTATTTACTCATTAAAGTGAGAGAAAAACTTAAACCATACCAATAATTTACAATACATTTATTAAATAATAATAATAATAATAATAATAATAATAATAATAATAATAATAAAATAATAATAATAATAATAATAATAATAATAATAATAATAATAATAATAATAATAATAATAATAATAATCACGCAGCAAATCGCTGCTGAGGTAAGAAGCAATCTTTAAGCTCTCCGATGTAAATATTTATATTTTTATTTTGTTTCAACTTGTTTTTCGCAAAACAAACATAATACAGAACAAATCAAATCATATAATAGATTAATAGAGTATTTGTAAAGAAAATATCGGTGTGTATTCATATCTTTTTTAAAAAAAAACTGACTTGAGTCAGAATAATAAATCATGGCTACTGCCCAGTCAAGCGTGAGCGAGTTAAGCACCAATACAAAATTAACAACATCGTTAGTTTCAACATCACCTATTTTGTATGCAAAAATACTTAAAATCAACAGCAATATTATAGCACCAACCCAAATACCGCGTTTCCGAAGAACAAATATAAATGATATAAAAAATCTAGATCTACATACTCAAGAGGAATGTCAACCCTTAGCCACAATATGGACAAAAAAGTGCTTGAAAATGTGATGGACTGTTTCAATGATACGGTGCCTCATATGTTGTTTGAAACTTTTTGCAGGTTTTTTTCACCAACATTGCTAGTACTCGCAGTAACAGATAATCAATGCTCATTATATCATTTCCCAAAAGCTTTATTATATGAAGCAATTACGCAAAATGCACTATGGGAAACAATCTCTTGTATCACAGACCATCTAAATTCGTGATATATAACCATTGATTTTTATACTCAGCAGCAAAAAGAACATTTTCAATCCACTATTTTAGCACTCGATAATTATGCACTTGTAATTATAGATGAAAACCAAAAAAATATTATTACTGGAGTGCTAAAAAATACTTATCTTAAATACAACTTACAAGATTTTCAAAGAATGATAAACCCGTTTGGAAAAGTAATTGCCCTACAGCCAATTTATTTAAAAGACACACCTATACCGATATGTAGTAATCGTTTTGAATTTAAAATAAAACTCCATAAAAACATAGATGCTGCCACGATCCCAACACAAATTACAAATCAAGAAGCAACACTCTCTCTTCACATAAGAGGTTTAAAGCCACATTGTTTTGGCTGTGAACAGAGAGGCCACCTAGCAACTCAGTGTGATAACATAAAAGGCAATCACTGTGAACAAACCAAAATCCTCTCCACAGAACAACCCACTGATGATGAAAATAAAATTTCTAATAACACTACATCCATTGACAACCCAATAATAAAAACCGGAAAAAACAGGTTCAAACAGCCACAAACAAAAATGATAATGGAGCAGAATTGCCAATCCCAAAGACTAACCAAAAAAATAATAACACAAAAACCTACATAGACACCCAAGATTCAAACAAAAATAACTCTCAAGAAACCACAACACAACATGCAGTAATTACATCACAGGATCAGCAATTCAATAAAACAAAAGGTGTTCCAAGTAAAAATCAACAAACAGAAAATAAACACACACAGCTATATAATGAAAATATAAATCAAGATAATATAAGTACACCAATAATAAAACAAACCACAATAATAAACAAAACTGCATCAAACATAATGGATGCAATAGAACCCCCTCTTCCACCCATTCAAGAGAATATGCCAGAGGGAAAAAGAAAGCCAGGTAGACCACCTAAAAACCATGAATCCAAAAAGGCAAAAAAAAAACAGACCAAAAGCACAACTCATCAGACATATACAACTTAGAAAATGATGAAATAGAAATGGATTTAAGCCAACAACAAATGGACAACTGTTCAGTTTCATCACAAATTGCCTGTATAGAGTCTGAACCAATATTAAATGAAAGAAAAACTGATAATAAACCCTACCAAGTCTTAAATATGTATCAGCATCCATCTACTGCAATATAAACAAAAATTTAGAATTAAAAAAATCCAATAAAAATCAATACCCTGTTATAAAATTATCCTGTAACATGAAGATAAAAATTGGATCTCTAAACATTAGAGGCTTAAATGCCATCAAAAAACTTTTTGAACTCAAAAAATGGCTACATACAACACAACCACACATACTGGGGACTATTGGAAACAAAAATATACAGCAGCTCTCAAATTGATCCTTCAAAATATTTAGTCAGCCAAGGGTTTTGTGCCTGCTCAAGGCAATCATCATCACCATCAGGTGGCACAGGTATAATTATATTCCACAACTGCCCTTTTGATTCTTTTAAAATTATATATACTGACTCTAATCTTATCATAATAACACTCCATCATAAAAATATCACACTTAACCTAGTATTTGTCTATATACCACCAGGCCCTGTCATCATCTCCAGAATAATAGCAACAATAAATTCAATGCTTACAGCAACACCAAATCCCATAATACTCCTGGGAGATTTCAACATGACCTACCAAACTTTTGTCACCATATGGATCCATCAAATAACAATCCCACTTATGAGTGCTGAAGGTTTTCTCCCATTAAACTCAATATCTTTTAATAACAATAGATATAAGTCACTTATTGATTTGTGTTTCTACTCACCAATGTTACATTATTATTTTAATCTTGAACTCTGTCCATCTATAATCTCAGATCATACTGCCTAGTTCATTACCCTCGACCTAACAAAAATACAGAATACAACAATAGCCCTTCAAAAGACTATGTGAATACTTCTTCCAGCACAAACAACTGAATTCCTATATTCAGAAACATATATAATGCTCCAAAAACTTCAAAACATGTCACTCGATCCAGTACAAAAGTATATAGCATTCACCAATATACTAACTTTCAACATCAATCATATTACCTGCAATTCAACACCCCCCCACCAGATTATTAGCTTTGGCAGATGAACTACATAAAAGAATAACCATTTCCAGACCAACTACAGATAATCAAACACAAATAAAAAAGTTACAGAAATGTACAACAATACATGCAACACACTGAAGCAATATGTAGCAATAAAAAAGAAAAAATATATACCTTACCCAACAACACACTTGGACCGGAGCATACATATGGTGGGCACTGGGATACCCATCCACAGTCAGAGTGCCTATGACATTTAAAATAGATGGCTCTATAACAGCTGGACATAACATGATAAACCCAATATATCAACACTTTAAAAAAAACTGCAAAAACAAAGGGTGTACATACCAAATGAAGACATATTTGGAGACCCTGAAACAGACACACCAATAAAAACAACTGACATTGTATTTCAACTTGCAACAATAACAAACACATGTCACCCAGGACCACAAGAAATTCCAAAATTTGTGTTCAAACATCTTAGTCACTTCACAGCCAAATACCTGTGCGATTTAGCCAATTACATATCCCAAAAAATTTACAACATACAAAGTCTATACCCAATTGCAATGGTTCCATTTAACAAAAAACCAACAGCAATATCATCTTTTATCTAATCTATGACCAATTTCAATGGGATCTTTAGGAATAAAAATTCTTGAAAGAGTAATAAAGAAGAAAATAGAAGAACATATACTCCCTGTGTTATCATCAGCACAATATGCCAAAAAAAGATCACCCACTGGCCAGGGTGCCTTAATGTACAAAACAATAATCGAAGTAGTAAAAAAAAAAAAGAAATATGCACCAATTATAGTTCAACTAGACATTGAGGCAGCATTTGACTCAGTGCCTATAGCCAAATTATTAGATATGCTGAAAAAAAACAACAATACCTCCATCCCTACTATATATAATAGCCAATCTGCTACTCAGCCATGAAATTCACATCACATTGAATGGGAAAAATTCATCAGCCTTCAGACCGAGTCAATCCATCCCACAAGGATCCCCCCTCAGTGCCTTGCTCTTTACAATATATTTAAATTCTCTATTAATAGAGATACAGAAAAAATAAAAGGCATTCAAATCCCAAACACTGCTTTAAATATATCATACATAGCCTATATGGATGATGTAACTGTTTTCCTCTCCTCTAGAAAGAACCTCCCCATATTACAAGAGATAATCCAGAATTATACCTCAAATTTTAATTTAAAAATTAACACAAATAAAACAGCTGCATGGTCAATATACACAGGCAAGCACTGTACAGAGATGTTTAATGGTAAACCATCTGCTTTCCTTGGTTTCCCATTCTACCTTGGAACCAATGGAATGAGGCAAAAAATTCAAAATAAATTAAAAAAAAGATGCTGAAAAAATCACAGCCTCACTTGAAAGGTCATACCTGTCAATATACACAAAGGTAGCACTATTTAATCAACTTATAATCACAAAAATTACCTACTACACACCTATAATCAAATTTGCAAAAACATTCATATCTAAAATCTCATCAATCTGTAACAAACTAATATGGAAGAGAAAGACAGTGGCAATCTCTTTAAAAAATCTGAGCAGACCACCACATAGCAATGGACTTGGACTTCATACAATCAATGTTTTTTTACACACAGAAATCAGTAAATCTAATAACAGCAACCATAAAACGATTTCCAGACCTGGAATGTGTAATTAGTATAATACCCACAGACAGACCACCCCCTTCATATGGATATCTATCCACACTGATTGAAGAACTCGAGCCTATATACAACAAAATATCACTCAATAATGACAACAAGTATACATACTGGGACATTTATAATATACTATACTGAAACCAGACACCTAATCTACATCCATCAGTTCTTGGGATAGACAACAGGCAACTACTGCAACAATTCAGAAAATGGTCATTAGAACCAAAATTATTTGATTTTCTACTTAAGCTTAATCTTAATGCTCTATCCACAACACATTTCTTCAGATTTTGTAGATTCTACACAAATATAGACCCCAAGTGTGGACTATGTCATAAAGAAGGAGAGACCCAAGATCATTTTCTTCATTCCTGCAGTGCCCTAGAAACAATACGTTGCACAATGTTTACCACATACAGAAAGGCTATCATTTCAATTGATGAAATAATAAATACATTTAAAAAAGGCAATATCCCTGCTATTCGGGCAGCAACATATAGCCTTTATGCCTACTGGTGTACCAGATGCACTTTTGCACTTGCTAATAACCCTCGACGCCACCCAGCAACATATTCAATAAAACTAGAACTGTTCAGAAAAAGAGACAGCATCCTAGCTCAACCAGATGTGTTTGCAGCCACATGGTCATATTTGAAACAAGATCCAGTCTATAAAATATAAAGTCCAATATGATAGATGATGACATTTTCAACATCAGCCTTTTTTCCAACTTCAAAGAGATGCAAGCATAAACTGAACTAAATAGAAGACCAAATTTGAAAACAAGAAAGAAAGTATGCAGAATTGATAAAGACTTATATACTGAAAGTTGTTGTAATTTGTTTTGCATTTGTAACAAATCAATATAATACTAGATGTGACTCTGTAACTTTTTAGACTCAATAAAGTTTTGCTTTGAAACATCATTATAATCATCATTATCATCATCATCATCATCATCATCATCATCATCATCATCATCATCATCATCATAATAATAATAATAATAATAATAATAATAATAATAATAATAATAATAATAATAATAATAATAATAATAATAATAATAATAATAATAATAATTATTCAATATCCATTTATTATGTGCATTTCAACATTTACACTTTAACAGAAATACACAATAAAAAAAAAACAAAAAGAAAATAACAATGATAATAATTAAAATTAAAAAAAAAAACAATTATAAGCAAATACAAGCTATATATATCAAATTATATATACATATATGTTCATAATTATACATTTAGTTGTTTTTTAACATTCATCACGAATTGATCGCAAAAAATATCAATATTATTAAAAGTTAGATTATATACCATTTGCAATCTATTAATAACTGATTTACCAAAGAAAGTATTTTTACATATACTAATCTTGAAAGTTTGCATTTCTCTTAATAAACGACAAGGTACTTTCAATTCTATTTTTGATATACAGTTACTGACATCAATTTTTCCATCAATCAACTTTTTCAGTAATATCATATCTTTCAACATTCTCCTTTCTTTCAATACTGTTTTAACAATTTGACATTCACCCATTATTAATTTATTAAATCTTTTTTCAATATTATATATTTTAGACTGAATATTAATCAGATTGAAGTTCCATATACAAGAATTATATTCTAAAAGTGTAACAACAAGAGAAAAAAAAACACCTATATTTTATGGAAATAGATAAATCTTTCCCATATCTCAAAATACAGCCCATCTTTCTGTATGCTTTATTAATAATATATTTAATATGCACATTAAAAGTAAAATTGCTACAAAATATAATTCCTAATTCAGATATAGTCTCTTTATAATTAATAATGCCATTTTCAATTTTATATTGATAAACAGATTTTTCAGTTTTATTAGTATAGGAAACAATGCATGTTTTATTAATGTTAATCTCCATATTGTTATAATCTACACCATATAATAAAACTATCTATATCCTTTTGAACCTCAATATGATCACTATAAGTAATAATTCTTTTAAATAACTTACAATCATCAGCATAAGTAAGTATCATACAATTTTTTATGCTATGATCAAGATCACATATATAAACATTAAAATAATAATAATAATAATAATAATAATAATAATAATAATAATAATAATAATAATAATAATAATAATAATAATAATAATAATAATAATAATAATAATAATAATAATAATAATAATGATTTTATCATGAAAATCAATCTCATTGCCTTGCCAACAACCCACTTTCTTTATCATAAAAGAATGTATATATCTATTGACCCCTTCTGTGGACTCTGCCATCGAGCAGAAGAGACACTGGACCACTTTATTTATCGACAGATGATCTGTAACACCTACAGAAAACCGGGTACAATCATTAATCACATAATAGCTGCTTTTCAGGGAAGATCAATACCTAGCATTAGGGCAGCCACATTTGTTCTATATGCATATTGGTGCACTCGATGTACTTTCTTAATTGGCAATAACACCAGATGACACCCAGCTACATTTAGCAACAAACTGCTACACATTTGAAATAGAGATAAAATAATAACCAACCCCCACTTATATGCAGCAACATGGTCATTGTTAAAACAACCATCAATGCTGTGAATGCTGCAAAGAAAACTATCATACAACTAACATTCAAAGTGACATGCGGACAAAACTAAATAAGCTCCCCAAACTTTAGAACTCTGATTATTTTTGCTTTTTTAATTTTTATATTGTTATAGTCCATTAACCACAAAGTGTAACCACTAAATTCATTTATATATGTTTACCCTAATATTATTCATTGTATGTTAAATTTCAAATTTTCTAGATGTAAACATATGTAAACCATTGAGATCAATAAAGCCTTTATTGAAACGTAATAATAATAATAATAATAATAATAATAATAATAATAATAATAATAATAATAATAATAATAATAATAATAATAATAATAATAATAATAATAATAATAATAATAATAATAATAATAATAATAATAATAATAATAATAATAATAATAATAATAATAATAATAATAATAATAATAATAATAATAATAATAATAATAATAATAATAATAATAATAATAATAATAATAATTAAAAAAAAACAACAACATAAAAACAAAAATATGAACACTTTTAAAAGCTGACTGTGTTCTGAAGAAGATTGTTGGGGCAATCAAAACTGCCATATTAGGTTGTAAAAAAAGCATTGTAAAAGTAATAAAGAAAATAGATGATATTAATATTATATAGTCTTTAAAAAAAACTTGTAAAGAATTGTACAACTTATCACTAAAGGCATCAAAAATATATGCAGAATAAACATATTAATTTTGAAGATACATAAAATCTTAAATATAACTAATAGATTTAATAAAAACATTAATAAAGAGAAAAAAATGAAATATTTTTATTATAAAAAAAATAAAAGATTGTAGAACATTTTTTTAAATAGTTGAAATAAATAATATCACTTTATACTGATCAAATGAGCCAGAATTTTAATTCAGTAACTTATGGCAAGAGTAAAAGTCATTAAATCAATCGACAAGATCCAAAAAATTTTCAAAAGTTTAGTATTACTTAAAAACCTATCCGAAAGCTCAAGATTATAAAAATAGAAATATATCATAAATATTTAAAATAATGTATTTGTATTTATATAATAATATTTTATTCCTATTAAAAAAAACAGATTTAAATTTTTTTGCATTTAATTGCTGATAATTTAATTTAAATTATTAAGAATATCGACTAAACTGAAGTATGTTTTATTTTTTTAAAACTTGTATGTTTAAACAAAATCTTACATCTCAGTTTAATTTACTTTTTATATTACAAGTATTTTTCTCTTCAAAAATTTTAATTAATAAAAACAACAAATAATTAAAAAAACTTTCTATATTTTTTCCACTAATATTGAAATTTAGAAAGATAATTAATCGGTACTATATCAGCATCAATTAATCTTTATACAGGCTTCAAATTTAGTAAAACAAAATTTTTTTAATAAAAAATTGTTTATTGTAGTGCGAGAAATATTGAAAAGAATTGAATTATTTTTAAGTAAATAGAGTTAAAATTGAGCTTTTTTTTATCGTAGTGAAATATCTGTTTAAAAATTATTACTTTAAATGTTAATTGATTACTGTGTAAAACACTTGTTTAAAATACGATGATGATAACAGTCTCACTCTAATTTAAAATTAATATTAATAACAATCATCCATGGGTAAAAATATAGAGCACTTTTTTTTTCATATGCCATAGCATCGGCCGGAGGCGAGCCCGCAATAACCGTCTGCAACCAACTGCTTGCTTGCAAGGCGGCTGTGCTGACTTCTCGGCTCAGAACGCTTGACAAATATAGAGCACTTTGTCTTACTATACTTACATTTTGTAAAAATTCTACACTCAAGTGAACTAGAGACATAAATACCTACATCTGCCCATATATTATAGTTCTATAATCACATCATTTAAATAACAAAAATAAAGCTTATAAAATCAAGCACTAGTTTTTTGTAATTAAACACGCTGAATAAATGAATAATTATGAGAGATTTTGAACTATTTTTATTTAATATGACATAGCACAACTGATTCAAGATATGTTAAAATAATAATAACATGAAAAAAGTTTCTATGAATATAACATTGTAATTATCTAAATTATTTTTTTAAATAAATAAATGTAATAATCTCTTACATAGATTATATATATATATATGTGGGCCATTTGTGTGTATTTAGTAGCAGTTGTTAAGCAGAATTCAGAATTTTGAGTTTTGTTAAACTCATTTCTATTGTGCTTTTCTACTTTTCATTGCTTTATATCATCACCACCAATCCTAAATATGATGTTCCATCACTATCTCCCAAGATGAGAACCTTTTTTTTCATTTTATAAGATTCTATAGGGCAACAAATATTTTATTATACAAATATATGTATAATAGTTAATAATAGAACTGAAATTAGGCAAGCAGAGCTTAACTTTTCAATGTACCACTTTTATATATATATATATATATATATATGATCACTAGATGGAGCTTACCAGTAGCTCTAAACAAGCTTTGTTTTTATAAGCACTGAAAGAGATAAAATTCAAAATCTCTATCATTTTCCCCTATCTCCAGACCAGCTGGTTTTGAGCTTATTGCTTTCAACTTGATAGAAACATGTTTGAAAAGTGCTGACTTTAGAGTTAGTAATTTAGATCTAGTTTCTAGTATCCCAGCCTTCCACTGACATGAGCCAATAAGCTTGAAACCATCTGGTCTGGAGGTGGAGAAAAACGATAGAGATTTTGAATTATATCTCTTTCGGTGCTTATAAAAACAAGGCTTGTTTAGAGCTATTGGTAAGCTCCATCTAGTGATCATAAACTGCAAGCTTAAAAGCAAGTTACAAAATTTATAACTTGTTTTATATATATGTAATATTCAAATCTATATATATTAAAATACAGCAAAATTCACATAAATTATAGTTATTTTAATAGAAGTACTTTCAACTATACATTTTGTAGTCATTATCAACTATATAACATTGAATAATCAAAATGAGACATCCTTTCACAATAACCATAGTTCAATTTAGTTTAGTTCTTCCGTGATTCTATTATTTTAAGCTAAATTTAACTATGAGTATTGTGAAAGGATATCTTGTTTTGATTATTCAATGTTATATAATTGATAATGACTACAAGATGTATAGTCGAAAGTACTTCTATTTAAATAACTGTAATTTATGTGAATTTTATTGTACTTTCATATATATATTGATTTGAATATTATATCTATTTTAGAAAGATTACAGACATCAAAATTAATTTACTACATATATATATATTGTAATGGGATGGGGGTATTGGAAATGAGCTGAACCTGGGGTGATGGTAAAATCATCATCACTCCCAGTCAATTTAAAACCAATAATTTACAAAAGTATGGATATTTAAGGATGAGATTAGAGAATCTCTGAGATCATTGAGTGATCAGCCAGCTAATTCAGAAGAGCAACTACAAGCATAATTAACTATCACATATCAAACAGCATTATAAAGTAAATATCAGTATAAGTAAAATATATCTTCATCATCATTAATGGGAATAAACAAATCTGTACAATAAATCAGAATAAAATCAACAGTCAACCCTGTGACTGGACCGGAAATGGGTCTCCTGTTGATCAGGCTAACTATTGAGCCTTTGCCAGCTTGGGCAATTATTTAAACGTAATTTGGTGCACCAGCTTAGTGCCCATCCATTAGAATACATAATAATCAGAAATCAAAACAATAATGCTAGGACATTTAAAATATACTGATCATCATCAATGCTCTGGCCACTTGTACTGGCCAACTATAAACTTAATTCCTAATAAGACTAAAACTAAAAGATAGTGCATGGGCTTTAAAGAGTATTCTCCTTTAAGCCAACCAGGATGATAATGATTGATCATCGCTGGATGCCCGAAAAGCACTAATATACACACCCCCATTCATATATTCATCCTGTGCATGAACCTAGCTCAGAGAACACAAGCTCTATTACTGTATGTGGCCAAGAGATGATGGAAACAATTTTTAAAATTAAATACAAGTTTATTAATAACAAAAAAAAAATTGAAATTAAGGTCTATGTGGCTTTACATATAAATTAAGTCTTATATAATAAAAAAAATTATCACTTTGGTGATTTACGTAATTGTTATTCAAAATTTGAATTGTTACATGGATTTACATATATGCACACACAGACAAGCAATTTCTATTATACAATTAATCTATTTCAATTGACATTCAATAACAACAAAAAATGATTAAAATTTACATGATATAATTGACAACATATGCACATATACATGTGTATGCATGAAATAACCTATTTGACTTGCTACAAAAAAATTATCAAAATCTTAAATTATATAAAATATAATAAATGATTAAAGTTTTAGTTAAATGAAATACATTTTACATACTAGGTTTACTGAAACACATATATATATAATTTGCACAGACGTGCAAAACATTAATTTATCTACATAACATTTGTATTTATCACAAAATTATTAAAGATTATTCTCGCAATTTAATTCTCATTGCTGAATAGTCTTTTTTCCTTAAAATAGTACTATCAAATTTTTAACAGATAATTGTTGATTGATTTAAAGTGTCTTTCTCTTTTTTTTCAATAAATGAAAGATATAATCATTTTATAGAATTAAGAAAATATAAATTTTAAAATGTCTTTCTACTTGATTAGTTAATGCTGATGAAGTAGGCAAGGTGAAACAGGAAAAAGTGAATACGTAAACTGCAGCTCTTCATGCCATGATAAGTAGATAGCCAAGCATGGACTATCAAGTACCCAATGCTCCATGATATCATGAGAAAATACCTAATTTTTAAGCATTACCCCTTCTATGTACCTAGACAGATCATACTCAAAGAGTAGTATCCAGAAAAAAAAGGCATTGAGCCAACCCTGCTCATTGCTGTGAAACTTAGGGATATTAAATGAGGTCTATTCATGAGACCAAGGCCTATTCATGAGGCATATATATATTCACCACTGGACTACTCTGGGAGCTCAACATCTAGGTATAGACAGTGCCGAACCTATACTTCAGAGCATCATGAACACACTGCACCCAGACAGCTCTGCTCAACTATACACCCACCATAAACATAAAAAGTACAATTTATGCATCACTTTTAAAATGCCATTTCACTAAAGAAATTATTTAAAAATTCATTATTATATATAATTTTACTCACCATAGCTGTATATATGTTTATCTGGGCTTTTCTGCCTTTAGATAGTCAGCATATATATAATTATTTATTGAGCAAGCTGGTTCTTTTGGTCCATTAGAAAAATATAATTCATGTTTGTCAGATAAAAGTATGCAATCCATGTAAAATCTTGATTTGTAGTTGGTCTCTTTCTATCTAGGATTATTCCAGGCAAGCAGCTGTCCTGGTTTGATAGATTTCAGGCTAGCAACTGTCTTCTCCACATTTAAGGCTATGAATTTCAGCACAAAGAAGTGGGTCATTTTTCACCATGTAAATTCAAACTCCTGCTAAGGAAAACAATCTACTATCTTGCCTTCAGCTACATCAGTTTATGGTAGCTATACTGCCAACTCTCTACTACAGCTAATAAACTGCAGCAATCCATTTTGGTCAGCTAATTTCTGCCACTTACTTAGCCAAGCTGTTCTCTTCAGCTCTTACAAAAAATTATAATTGTGACTGCTCTCTTCAAAAATCATTACCCAGACTGAAGCTAATTTTGTTATCAGTCCTTATTATAAAATCATTTAAGGTGATAATAACACCTTAATTGAAAACAGAGTTTTTATTTTTATCTTTCTAATCCCTTTGAAACATATACATGTTTTTACATAGGGGATTTCTAATAGATAAAAATTTTGTTTAATTAATTAAAAAATTTCAAAAATAAGTATGGTGTTTTTACATTTCAAAATTAAAATTACAAATAATATTTATCAGACCTTTTTAAAATATTATTTTAAACCCAGAGTTATTTAACCCTTTACTTATTATTATTATTATTATTATTATTATTATTATTATTATTATTATTATTATTATTATTATTATTATTATTATTATTATTATTATTATTATTATTATTATTATTATTATTATTATTATTATTATTATTATTATTATTATTATTATTATTATTATTATTATTATTATTATTATTATTATTATTATTATTATTATTATTATTATTATTATTATTATTATTATTATTATTATTATTATTATTATTATTATTATTATTATTATTATTATTTTATTTTAGGAAATATAGAAAAATATCTACAAAAAATTATTCTATGTTTATTTCTACTCTTCCTTTATTTTATGTATATATATATATGCACATACACTATATTAGTGTGTTTTATGTAACCCAACTGGTTACTATATATATATAGACCACATACATAAATGAAAGTACAGCTAATTAATTGTAATGCAGGAATTTATAAATTTCTTTTATTAAAATAATCTTGTTTCACTTTTATATTCATACTATTTTCAAAATTTACTTTTTTATTTATTAAATGTTTAGAAAATGACATGGAAATGTTAAAAGAAAAAGATCAATGCTTTTTTTAGTAAAGGAACTTTGTTAATTCCTGCATTTACAATTAATTAATTGTCTCCTTAGTTTACTTTCTTGCTCATTAACCTATTTGACATATGTAAAGGTGAGTAAAAAATTATCCACACTTTGGCTGTAGAATTTATTTCAGTCAAAGATAAATACAACATTTTTCATGTGTCATAGCATCAGCCAGGAAGTGAACCTGCTAACCCAGGACAACTGCTTGTAAAGCAGCTGTGCTGACCTCTCGACCACCAATGTTTTTCAACATAATGTCTCAATTTTTCAATACCTTTCCAATCTGTCAATAAGCTTTTGCATTCTTTCATTAAAAATATTTTAGTAGCTGTGAACCATGATTTCACCATTATTTTCATTTCCACATCAGGCATAAATCTTCATATTTATAGGGTTTCTTTCAGGAAGCTCAAAAGTCTATGACTATATAGAAAATAATCCAATAATTAAAAACAAAGTTTTTGAATAAAGTCAACAATGTAAGCAGCAGTGTGAGATCATGCATTGTCATATAATAACACAATGCCCTTGGATAGAAGTCCTCTGCATTTTGTTCAAATTTTAAGCTTCAAATGTTCAATGAGTATTTTTTTGTAATGAGCGTTGTTGATTATTAAACTCTTCTCCTGATAATGTTCCACTGCTGGCCTTTGAGAATCTCATAAAACTATATCAATATTCTATCTCCTTCTTTATGGCTGACACTTATAAAAATCTTTCTTGAGCGACTTTTCTATTCATTCATGCACACTTCTTCACAACAAAACATTTTTTCCTATACTGGGTACAAAGTCTTAAATAAATATTGGCACAAAACACACCCTCAAATCATAAAAAACAAATTACTGTATGCTGTTCTTCTTTTGTGTGAATAGTCAGTGGAAATACCACAATTACTCATACCACAGTCACAACTAATACATTTAAAACGACTGATCAATTAGTAACTAGAGAACAGAAAGCACCGATAAGACAAAGTGATCAACAGAAATTTTAGTGTAATTGGAATGCAGATAATTTTAACTCATTCTTGTTTACATATAGATAATATGGAGTTTATATTTATTATATATTTATAACTTCTATAAATGCAATTATTTTGAATGAAAACTTACTTTAATAATTTTTCTAAGAAAGATGACTTTATCATCTTCATTCAAAACTTATTTTCTGCTTAATACTATTTTATATGTTTCTATTTCAAGGTGCATTTCACATATTATAATAAATATTCACATTAAATTTTTTTTTATTATAACCAGAGTACTGCTGGATAATATGAAAATTCTAAGAATCAAGGACGCCATAATGAGTGGTGTTTTTGCTGCGATTAGAATGGGACTGTTCCTACTTTATGCCATGTGGTTGACTAGAAATTATTTTGTTTTTAAGCAAGAAAGTAAGGAACTATGGGAGATATGTAAAAAATTTATTCGAAGGACTATGTTCAGGGACTGCTTGCTAACACCGGAAAAGCTCTTCGTGGACACTTGGGGGCAACTTAGGCCATTGGATGAAGAGCCTATCCTCAGGCATGCTATTTAAATATAAATTCAAGATTAAAAAATAAATGGTCCAGTAAGATGTAGAATAACAAAGGATTGCTCCCAATCAAAATACGAACTGCATAATGATCACCAGCTAAGTCACTAAATGAAGAGCCAGTTGTTCTGATATAAAACTAGTTACATAATAATTACAGTCTAAGTTCGAACGATGAGCTTCTCCCTCTGATCATGAAATTGATTTGTTGCAATAATTGTAACCAATGCATCAAACGGATATATTTTCTAATTTGAAAAATTATTTACCGATGATTGTTGTAATAAGTGTAACAAATCTAAACAAATGTATACCAAAAAGATTTATATTGTAATTGTAATGCGTATTTTTCTTAATAAAAAAACAAAACAAAAACATTTTCTTCTTAGCCTTATTATTTTTCTAAGTTCTGATCCAAATAAAATTTTAATTTATTTTAAAAACATAAACCTTAAAATTTACTTCTGGGCATAGACCAATGTTTTAAACTTATTAATTATATATATGTTTTTAATGCTGAAAAGCATTCAATTTTTTATAATTTTTTCTTAATTGGAAAAAAAAAAAATCTAATTATCTATTACTATTATTTATATATTTACAATTATTTTTCTGTATCGTTTAAAGCAAAGACACAATAGCAGGATCAAAACTGAAAGTTGTGAATTCCAAACCAACTTAAGAAAGTAAATCAATCAAACAAATAAACAGTGAAGATTGCCAATTCCTCTACAAGCTTTATGATAAATGCTTAGCCAGAGCCAGCACTTAAAATATCTCTGTCAGGAACCCTTCCCCAAACCCCTGACCATGGTTTCGTGCTTTGGCACTCCTCAGAGAGGTGTCAGGGTAGCATTTATCATAAAGCTTGTAGAGGAATTGGCAATCTTCACTGTTTATAACTTACAAGCTTAAGAGATAGGGTCATGTGATCTATAAATTGATCTATGACTCTTATTTTGACTAATCAAACAAATAATCTTAATTGATCACATGAATGAAATTGCTGTTTTGAATGTATGATTTTGGTGTTCAGATATCACGTCTTTCCAAACCACTGATTATATTATTTTATGTAAAGTTATGAAATAATCATTAATCAATATCTTATTTTAACACAATGAATTGTCATATACAAATCAATAATATATATTCTATAAAGATCGCTTTATCGAAAATCTTTTAATTAATGTTACTGACTTTTTAAAAAAAAAATTCGAAAATTAAGGTAGTTATTTGGAAATTATGATTGGATTTATCATAACTATTTTTTAGTGTTAGTATTTCAAAAGAATTTTCATTTGAATTATGAAAATGAATATTTAGTTTTTCTAAATTATTCTATTAAGAGAAATATAAAAAAACATTCCAAAAAAGATATTTTTTTATTTTATTTTTTTATTATGAAAAATACAATACATATCATTGAGTACATTGGTTCAAAGAACAATAATCTTGACATCTTGCAAAATCTCTAAGATATTGTCTCGTAGAATGCTCATTCTTTTCAAGGTTCATTGGTTCAACTTGACTCCATAGTGTTTGTTCTTCTAAACCACTGACCATACTACAGTTTCATGGTCCACATTGCAGACTAATCACTTCATCATCTGTAGAGTCAATATGATCTCCAACAAGTTTGTCAGAGATCTGCACTAATTGATCATGTAGTTCCATTGTTGCTTCATGCATATTATCTCTATATTGCCTAACTAGCTTTGGCCTTAACAGATTTTCAATCCCTTCCTCATCATTATCTTGATTGTTAGCCTCATAGCAAATGACATTTCTGTATCTAATTCTTTGATTTCTTTTGATTTGCTCCTGTGTTTTCCCTGGTGTATAGTCGACTTCCATTCTCCTTTCAGCTCTGGAAGGCTTGATACTAAAGTCAATGTCACTCCACAATTCCTTTGATTTTTCAATTGTCTTTGATACATTCACTAGATCTTCTACAGACATTTTGAATATTTCACCAAGAATACATTGATGTCTTATCTCCTGCATGCATTTTCCCTTTGAATCGACAAAGCATTTGAACAACACGGATTCTCTTTTGATCAAATTTTTTATTTCAATGTTCTATGTCCACACATCAAAGTCAAGCCAGTCAAATCAGAGTTTAAGCAGTCATTCAGTATTTGCTGCACATAACAAAGCCAAGTAAAACGGATTTATGCAATATTTATTAGGAAGTTCTAAATGATAAAGGTGATTGCATTGATAGAAAGAAGAGCTTAACCCGCAGTCTAGAAAAGTAGTTTAAGAAAGCTACCAATAAAGAGTATTTCTCAATATATTTCCATTGTAGTAATGATAAATCATATTTATTTTTATAGATTTCTCAAGATAAATGGCTAAGAGCCACCAGACATGAATTGACCAATCACTTTTCAATAAGAAAAAATACCTTGCCAAGACTTAGAATAGAACTTTAAATGGCATCCTTTTGATTTCATATTTAAAAATGTGTTAAATGCACCTACGATGATCTGGTGTAGACCTACTAATCAAGAGCAAAACATATTAATAGCTAGTAAAACCAACTTGGAATATTACTCATATTAGTTCATACTAATTTAGAAGAAAATATTCTAAAACTAAGAACCCATTGTAAGTTAACAGTGAACTTTCTAGATTAGGAAACAAACGACTTGCAAAAATATGTTGAAAAATTTCAAGATTAAACTTATGTGCACAAATCACCTCAGTAAATAATATTAATAAAACAATTTATTTGTTTTAGTTTTAAAAAACCTAGATAATTTATAAATATCTTTTAACTTTGAGAGTTTGGGGAGAAATTATTATTTGTTTAAGAATAAATCCAGTTTCTATATGTGAAAATGAGATTTACTCTGTTTCCTTCTTTCTCTTTAGCATGTTAATATCTAAATTGTAAAGGGAATGAATTTAAAGCAGTAGTTATATTTTGCCACATTTGTAAATTTATTGATACTAATTTCCTATACATCAGTAAATAATAATAAAATGAAGTAGAAACAAAACACAGGGGGTAAATATATATCTGATGAACATATACATTCAAACATTCTAATGTGGATATATTTAACTGTGGTTTAGTTGTATTATTTTTGACTTTTCTTTGCATTATATATATATATATATATATATATATATATATATAAATATATATATATAACAAATTATATATATATATATATATATATAGCTAATTTGTTAACCCAGCTTATTTTTATTTATTCTCTTTCTTATATAAGTCTGTATTTTTCTTCATGATTAATTAGTTTAAGAGAATTAAATATTTCCAACCTTCTTATACAATTAACAGCATTATTTTTTACACCAAAACTTTACTCTTACAGTTTCAACTGTCCTGCAGTCATCATCAGAGTTCTTTATAATCCTTTTTGTTTTTTGGAAATAGGATTATAAAAATTTCTGTTGATTGCAGGACAGTCAAAACTGTAAGAGTAAAGTTTTGGTGTAAAAAATAATATTGTTAAGTATATAAAAAGGTTGGAAATGGTAGGATATGTAAATATAAAAATCAATATATAAGGAAAGGAGGAAGAAAATTGTATTTTTAAGAAAATTAATGTATGTGATTATCATTTTTAAAATTCATGCTTTATGTTATTTAAAATCAAAAACAATAATAGAAAAAAATTAATAAAAATTTACAATAATTACCACCAAGTTCATTCTGAAGATGATATTCAGTACCAGAATTCTTATCATACTATTTACACCTTCCTTAAACACTTTATCAATACTCTTCATTTATATCAAAATGAACAGTTTCGACTGTCCTGCAGTCATCATCAGAGAAGTAGGATTGTAAAGAGCTCTGATGATGACTGCAGGACAGTCGAAACTGTTAGTTTAATATAAATAAGGAGTATCGATAAAGTGTTTAAGAAAGGTATAAATGATATGACATGTTAAAATAGAAATCAATACATAGGAAAAGGAAGAAGGAAAAAAAATATTACTACCAGAATTCTTACCAGTATCAAGGCAACAATAAAAACACATCTTTAGCAGATTACATATCTTACCAAACATTTAGGGCTAAATAATGAATTTGGAAATGTAAACAATAATCTGAAAAGAATCTGAGAATGGAATTATATAATGATTAATTTGATCATCATCTGTAACTTGATAACTAATTCCATAATATTGCACATGGCTGAAAACAATTGTTATGCAATTATATTTGATTGCCCAACCTAAATACCATTAAATACCATTTATTTTCAATTGCTGATTTTGTCTCCATACTCTATCAGATATCAACTTCCTGTTATAGTTTATAAATAGTATTTATTTATATTTAAAAAAAAAGCAGTCATTCAACTTTTTAAAATACAGTAATGTAAAATTTGATTATTTTAAAAATAATATCGATTAATTTTCTCATTTGTATTTTTAAAAAAAAAAAATGTTTATTTAAAGTAAAAAATTAAATTGAATGCAGAATTAAGCATCATATTTTCAAAGTTAAGCAAATGAGACTTAAAAATAATATTTTTTTTTAAATTTAAACATAACAAAATTAATTTAAATATACTATATAAATGCTAAAAAATATTATTTACATTTTAATCATATTGTAAAAATAAAATTTATTAAAAAGAACAGTATTTATTCTGTTTTAGATACTGTTTAAAATTTTCAATTTTATCATTATGTTGTTTCATGAAGGGGGGACTCTACAGTTATATGTGAAACTATTTCTATCATGTAGTTGAATTGTTTTTTTTTTTTTTTTAAATAAAACTTTATTTACATTTTTCCGAATACATTTATAACATGACATTCTGCAAATGTGGGAGAACATATATGTAAATGAAACTTGTTATCAAAAAACGATTTTAAAAAAACAGTGATTAGAGAGGAAAGGAAAAATGTGTCTAAAATAGTAGATCATTTATATAAATTTTATTCAGAAAGCATAAAAATATGGGCAAAGAAAAAAAAAAGAAATTTTAAAAAGCTGCTCAAAGGGCAAATAATTCCATGGATTAATCTAATGTGATAATCCACAGTGTTTGGAAATCAGTCTTTAAACTTTACTTTATAAAAATGGAGAAATCAGGGGATTCATCATAAATAAATATATAAAATTTCTTCTGATTGTTCATTTTGAGAGTATAGCCTACTTGGTTAGAATGTGACTTTAAATTTGATGTTTATGAATGTAAATCCCAGTAGTTCATTATTATTTATATGAAGAGAAAAGGAGAATAATATCCCCATAGACTATTGTATTTCATACTTAATTGACAGTTGAATAAATTTAGAAAATGCTATTAACACAAATCTTCATATAATAATTTTTAACACACATTTTATTATAGAAATAATATAATGAGTATAGTTAAGGTTTGGAAATATAAGTAGAAGTTCTGAAGAAGATTGCTGGGGCAATCAAAACTGTCTGGGTTGTAATAAAAGCATTGTAAAACAGTAATAAAGTGCATAGATGATTTAATATTATAATGAGAAAATATTTGAAATACAGGCACTCTTTATATACCTTTACATATATTTATATTATAATGAGAATATATACTACTTATATTTTTGGAATTTGAGGAAAAAACTCCAAGAAATTGCAACTCATTAATAAATGCTACATATATGCAACATTGTTAACTTTAAAATCTTAAATAAGCTTTTGAGATATATAAAATTTTATGGAAAAAAGGAACGCTGTAAATATTTTTAGCAACAGGTCACTCATATAAATTTTTATTTCCAATAATCAATTCAATATTAAAAAATAAAAACACAAATTATTATTTTATGTAGGATCATCCCATGAATAATTTCACATTTTGTTCCCAATGGTTGAGATCAATGCCTTACCTTTATTTCAATACACATTTTTTTTAAAAATGGAAAGATTAATTAAAGAAACTAAGCAAGAAAGAAATGCATATTTGATTATTAAAAATGAAATAAATTTGTATAAATTATCATTAAATAAATTATATAATTATTATTATTATTATTATTATTATTATTATTATTATTATTTTTCTTTTCTTAATTAAAAAAAGTTGACTTTTTTCAGTAAGTACAGAAATAATAGAAAAATTTGTTTACACTTAATAATTCAATGTATAATTTTCATTATTTAAGATTTCATCATTTTAAAATTAATTTCCACAATTTTAGTTACTATATTATATATAGAGCTCGCAAATAAGCTCTTAACAAATTTTGTAGAATAACTCCAACCCCAGGCCGGTTTCTGCTACTGGAATCCTCAGTAAGATGCTAGGCTATTCAAGCATTGTATTAAAAATACCAGCACAAGCCCAGAAATGTATCTAATGTATAACTATTAAGTAGAAAATCTGAAATTTTCAGACATCCATATGTTTTCCAATCCAGCTATCTAACTTAAATAACCATATGGGACTGAACTAAGTTCGGATACACCATATATTAATAGCTTTAGCAATATAAAATCACCAAAGACATAATAGCAAAAAATAAAATTACAAAAAATCAAGTCAGATGTCACATGACCTAATTTAAAAAGCTTGTATTACAAATGATATATATAGAGCTCAGAAAAGCTTGTTTAAGAGCTTATTTGTGAGCTCTATATATAACATTTGTAATACAAGCTTATTAAATTAGGTCATGTGACATCTGACTTGATTTTTTTTTTTGTAATTTTAGTAATTGAAATGAAGGTGATTTAGAAGTGCATCAAAGCATATGATAATAAAATCATTAATAATATATCAATGATTAAACATCTCAGAAATTATCTTTACTCTCAACTGTAACATAATAAAAGATGGAGAATATTTGAGAATAAAATTATGTAAAACCGGATGTCTTTTTATAATCTCACCCATTTATTTGATTTAATGTGAATTGCAATCAAGAATTTATGCTATAATGAAATTTTTTTTTCATATGTCAAATGCATTGACTGGAAGCGAACCCAGGCCAGCTGCTTGGAAGGCAGCTATGCTATCCACTAGGCCACCAACGCTTGACTACGCTATAATGAAATTTGTCAGTTTCACAGGAGTTTATTTTTTAACTAATGAAAAACATTAATTTATTTTCAAAAATAAAAAATCCAAAAATTGTTTTATTTCTGAATAAAATTGATTATCAAAGTCTGATTATGATCTATTAACTTAAGCTTCTGTAATACTTTTAATTTTCTTATTGTTATTATTAAATACATTTTCATGCCACATAATCACAATTTTTTTTCTCATATGTCATAGCATCAGCCGGGATGCGAACCCACAACTGTCTGCAACCCACTACTTGCTTGCAAGGCGGATGTGATGACCTCTCAGCTAACAATGCCTGACTAATCACAATTTAATGTAATTTTAAAAAGCAGCATTATGATTCACCAGAATTATGAAATACTACTAAGAATATATTATTATTTCACTATAAAACATTAAATATACAGATTAATTATGCTTAAAAGATTTGACACAATAACCAAGTTTTTAATGACGTCACAATAAGATCATATAGATTTTCGTATTTGCATTTTCTTGCATCTATTATTAAAGAACTGAATATATTAAAAATAATATTAAAATAAAAGCAAATCAACAGATTACTGCACAAGTGTGAGAAAAATTAATGAGAATTATTGATAAAAGTATATTTATATGTAAATAAAATAAAATGATAAATATGGAATAAATATTGTAATAAAAAATAATGAATATAACAATGATAATACATTTATAAAACTATAATAAACCATTGAAGTATTTTCAGTTAATTTCTGAATCTTCTTCAACGAATTGAAATATAATGTATGTAAACTTCATCAAATCATATCCCAAGATGACTATATAAGCTAATGAGCTTGGATTGAAAATAGTATAGTATTTTCAATTTAAGACTCATGGTTTTGTAGTTAAGTATAGATAAAAGGTGGTTGCTGGAGGGTTGCATTAGATCCTAAGATGTAGGTGCAGTGCTCTCAGATCCAAGGCTCCTTCCTGATGAATGCCACAAGCTAGAAACTAGTTTGGGGATATTGGATGAGTAGGCAAATATATGGGGATTTTATGCACAAGCCTTCTGGCATCCATCGATTACTCTGGCTTGCATTAAGTGGCAATACGTACAGAGAGTTTTACCTGTTTTAATATCCCAAGATTCCTGAATTTTAGTTTTAGCAGATCATCCATTGATTATAGATGTTCTATTTCTACTTAAGAAAATTGCCTCTTTAATTTTTTTATTATGGTTTCTCTCCTCATGAATCAAGATCAAAATTGAAGATAAACTTTTTTCATAATCTAAGAAAACAAGGAAACCGTTATTAAATCATTATTACTCTTTTTTTTATATATATATTTATATAATAAGTGATGTTCTTTTAATCTTTTCTCAAAACTACATCTCAATTCACATAAGCATAAAAACCATGTACTTATATAGAATTTGATAAATAATATTACTTTCTCATGTAAAAGATATATTATTTTTAGAATTATTTGCCAGTCTGTGGATCACTAAATAAAACATTAAATAAATCTTTATATATATAAAATTTAGCTTGAGCATTTGAAATATATGGAATAAAAATCTATTTTTTATCATTAATTTGCATTTCTTTTTAAATTGTCCTAACATACAATAAATTTGTTTAACATTATAAACAACTTCAAGTAATTCTTTTGTAAATGCTTCACTATTTTGTAATTTTTATATATATTGTAATTATAATAAAAATAATAATTTTAACGGTTTACAAACTATTATAAACAATCCTTAAATACGCAGAAGTACTTTCGGTTAATTTTTAAACCTGCCTCAACTGCCATTAAATTAAAAAAACAAAACAAAAACAAGCGGAAGCAAATGCCATCAATTCATATTCCATGAATCTCGCATTTTAATGTTTATATATATAAGGCTCTAACATTAGTACATGCGTCTTGAGTGCTTAATTTTAACACGAGAGATCTCTCCAAATCTTAATACAAGATTCGACTTTATATGTATAACAAAATTATAAAAATGTTTTAAGGCCTTTAAGAGATGTTTAATAATCTTAAATATTTTATCTTAAACTGTTATCTTTTAAATTAATACAATCATGTATGAAAATAAATTAACCGGAGACTTTTTTTAAGATGGGTAATAATTCACATACAATGTCTATATAGCAATTAACATTAATTTAATCTAACAGTAATTTTAATAATAGTAACTGTTCTAAAATTTTAATAAAATAATTGAATTATATATCATTTCCAAACCTTTAAACTATGAAACTGCATCAAGAACTTTCTCATAATATAAGAGTATATTTTCTTCTTTATCATTTATTTTTTATAAAAAGCTGCATCAAGCTCTTAACAAGCTTTGCAGAATATCCTCAATCCCAGACCAGTTTCTGCTATTGGCTTCATCAGTGAAGTGCCAGGATATTCAAGCATTGGATTAAAAATACTAGGACAAGTCCAGCACTTTATCTAATGGATAACTATTAAATAAAAAATCTGAAATTTTTAGACATCCATATGTCTTCCAATCCAATCTTATCTGATGCTTGAATATCCTGGCACCTCAATGACAGAGCCAGTAGCAGAAACTGATCTGGGCTTGAGAATATTCTGCAAAGCTTGTTAATAGCTTATTTGTGAGCCCTTTATAAAACATTTGTAATACAAGCTTGTTTAAATCATGTCATGTGACATCTGATTTGATTTATTTGTAATTTTACTTCTTTATCATATACCATATATTTTTGTTTTAATAAAGTTGTTGAAACTTAAAAAGCAGTGTATATACTAGAGTAGCTATAGCAAGATCATATTCAGAATTCTCTATCATCTGATCTTTTCTGCATAAATAATCTTCTGTCTATCCTACATATAAAAATATAAATAATATATATACTAATTAACATATTCATTGATATTCTGTGTATTTTAGTGTAGTGGTAAAATGTAAAGTAATAGTTTCATAGTTTTTTCACTGAATCAAGTAAAGAAAATCTCAACTTACTCGTTTGAATAGAATTGTTATGCCACCTTGATATTTGAGTGTTTGAAATGCACATGATCTCCATAGAAAGTAGCCATTTAACTATTTATATATTTATGAACAAAATTATCAATTTTTAAAAAAAAATGTTTGTTGATTGACATGCTTTTTATTTCTTTACATGCAAAATATATTTTTTTAATTAATAAGTAATAATTAATTATTAACAAATTATTAATTTAAAGCTAATTAATAATTATTAATTAATAATTGATTATCTAATTAATTAATTATTTATTAAAATCTCATGAAATGAGATCAAATATAAAAAAAATCACTTGAGCATAAAATGTTTTTTTTTTCCATATGTCAAAGCGTCAGCTGCGAAGCGAACTCTGGACAACTGCTTGTAAGGCAGCTGTGCTAACCACTCGGCCACCAATGTTTTGATGATAATTTTAACAAAAAGGTTGATTAATTTGGCTCAATTTTTACAAAATGTTATGCTGTTAGGAATTCCAACAGACACCAAAGGCATTTCTCCACTAACTTCAAATCACTTATCATTAATAAAGAGAAGGCTTACCATTTGGAAATCAACGTTTTCAAGACAACCACCTTTTTGGATTCTCATTACAGAATATAAAGACTATTTTTGGCAGAATTACTTATCATGCTGAATTAGAAGGTGCTTGTCCTATCATTACTTTAGCCTTAACACACTCTGAACAAGGCTTTGGTTTATCTTTAGATAGTTTGCTGGCTAATCCACATGTTCATGTGGCTGATATTGAAGCTCTAGTTATTCTCTCAACTTCTTTAATCTGTTTTTGCAAAAAATTTTTTACTCCTCCATTAGAAATATTCACATTAAGTCATTTAAAAACAGGAGATTTTTGATTTTCTTTTTCAAAAAATTTACAAAGTTTAAAATGGCCCAAACTCAGTTTTTGCTTCAATTGCAGTTATCTGAAAAAATAAAAAACATATTTGCATATTTTCAAGTTGAACTTCCTTTTTTTTATATGTCAGAGCATTGACCAGGAAGTGAACTTGGGCCAGTTGTTTGGAAGATCGCTATGCTAACCGCTTTTTATAAATGAAATATTATTAAAAGTTATGGCTGCAAACCAACTGCAAAAATCAAAAGCTACTAATTAATAAATTTATTATTAATAAATTATTAATAAATAAATAATTAATTATTAATTATATAATTAAAAAATTTCTAAATATAAATATTTTAAAAGCTACCTATTACAATATGTAACCTTAACATCACATGATCACATGATTACAACCAGTAGCAAAACTGTATGGAGAGTTTTGCCTATTTTTTTCCATATGTAACCTGAAAAATTATTTATTCAATCATCATCAATAATAGTCAACAATTAGACTTAGTTCACCTTCAATTAATTAATTAGTAAACAATAAGATATTACCAATAATATTGTTTTAATGACATAAAATCTTATCTAACTTTATAATATACAAAAATCTTATGGTATTAAAACAATCATGAGACCTAGAATTAGTTATGAAAGTAACGAGCATTGACATAGGATTCATAAAAAGTACATCTCCAATGGCATTGAATATTGCAAATTATATCACATTAAGATATATTATTAACTATTTCAAAAACCTTATAATAAATCAACGACTAACTTTATTAATAATTTATCTTCTGTTATATTTATATTATATTTATCAATAATTATATAATAATATATATCAGGGAATAAAATTTAAATTCTTATTTTGTAGCTCTTAGAGAATCAAAAAATATTTCAAAAACACAACTTGCAGCAATAAAGATGTAAACTGAAAATCCTGAGAATCCATATTAGTGCCGTTAAAATCACTTTTTATAAAGACATTACTATTACTGATAGTACTAGTGCTCTTATTTAACTAAATTTGGTGAGACAAAATAAATTTTAATAAAATAACATCTTTTTTAGATTTTTCATATACATGTTTAAAAAAAGAATCTGTAAATGGGATTATCAAAATATACAATCATGTGACCAAGTAAAAATTCTTTTCCAAATCTGAATCTAAAGCATCTCACTATTGGCTAGTATTTTCTTCATCATCATCAACCATTATCAATCCACTGCAGGATGAAGGTCTCTCCAAGTTTAATCCATCTTTTCCGATCTTTAGCTTCTCTTCTCCACATCACCCCTGCACACTTTCTTATTTCATCCATCCATCTCACATGTGGTCTCTTTCTGGGTCTTTTACAATCTCTTGGAATCCAGTTTAAAATTTCAATTGTCCATCTATTATCATCTCTTTTAGCAATATGTCCAGCCCAATTCCACTTCAATCTTTTAATTTTTTCAATGAGGTCAGTAACACCTGTTTGTTCTCTTACCCATACATTGTGTTTTCGATCTCTTCTTGTTATTCCCAACATGCATCTCTCCATACTTCTTTGAGTGGTCTGAAGTCTCTGTATTGCTCTTCTATTAAGTGTCCAAGTCTCAGATCCATAAGTAAGAACTGGTAAAACACATTTGTTAAAAACCTTCCTTTTCAAACACATAGGCATATTTCCTTTTAGTATCAAGTTATTTCTACCAAAAGCACTCCAACCAAGTTTAATTCTATGATTAATTTCTTCCATTATGTTTCCATCTGTATTAATAATCTGACCAAGGTATTTGTAACTGTTAACTTCTTCTAATTCATCATAATCAATCTTTATTTTCATATTTTGAGCAAATCGATTAAACATTACTTTAGTCTTTTTAACATTTATCTTGTCCTACTTTCTTACTTTCATCTGATAATTCCTGCAACATATCCTGCAGCTCTGAAGCATTATTTGCAAAAACCACTACATCATCTGTGAAATCTAAATGACTTAAATAATCTCCATTTACTTTCACTTCTTTAGTTTCCCATTTTAATCCACAAAATACTTCTTGCAGCACTGCTGTAAAAAGTTTTGGAGATATGGAGTCACCTTGTCTTACACCTTTCTCAATGTTGACTTTCCCAGTATCATTATGTAATCTAATTGTTGCTGTTGCATTTTTATAAATATTCTTCAAAATATGACAATATCCTGGATCTATACCTTGATGATCCAATGCTTTAATCACTGAAGAAATGTTTATAGAATCAAATGCCTTTTCATAATCTACAAATCCAAAACATAATGACAACTCATATTCATTCGTCCTTTCTATAACTTCTCTCAACACCTGTATATGATCTACTGTACTAAAACCACTTTTAAATCCAGCTTGTTCTCTTGGTTGGTGGAAATCCAATGTTCTCTGTAGACGAGTTGTAATTATTTTGGTAAAAATTTTATATAAAACTGATAAAAGGCTGATAGGTCTGTAATTTCTAATATCTTCTTTATCACCTTTTTTAAATATTAATATTATTACTGCATTCTTCCAATCATCCGGGACATCTTTATCATTTAGACATTTGGTATATAACTTTGCTAAAAAATTTTCTATTTCTTCACCTGCTTCTTTTAATATATCAATTATAATTCCATCATTACCTGGAGCCTTTCCTTTTTTCATACATTTAATTGCGTATCTCACTTCTTCATTTAAAATTCTGGGCAATTCGGAAGATGTAATAGATATAGGAGGTACTTGTTCTTTATTACTATATAATTCTCGATAAAAATCTTCTACCAATTTCATAATGTCATCCCTCTTTTTAGTAATAATTCCATCTTTTTTCCTTATTGCAGATATAAATTTCCTACCAATATCAAAATGTTGTTTTACATTCTTAAGACTTTTATTTTCTTCTACAGCTTTTCTTGCTAATTCACAGTTATACTTTCTTATATCATTTTCAACTCTTTTCCGCACCATTTTACAAAATTCGAGATATTCAATTCTTTTTAATGCATCATTCTTGCATATCTTCATATTCCTTCTTTTCTTCATAAGTTCTCTAGTCTCAGTAGAAATTTTATTAGTCAATTGCTGCTTTTTTCTACCAGCTATCTTTGTTGCAGTTTTTAAAAGTGTATCAGTTATTTTCATATTAATTTCATTCAAATCTGAATCATGTTCAAAATCTACTAATACTTGAAACCGATTTGTAAGTTCTAATTTAAATTCATTAGAATGTTTCTGAAGATTAGGAATATCAACTGTAAATATAGTTTTTCTTAATAATTTTTGTCTCTCTAGTTTTACATTAACATGTATCTTACCCCTTACTAATCGATGATCACTTCCTGTGTTAAATTTATTAAGAACATTACAATCTTGAAATATGTATTTCCTGTTAGTCAAAATATAATCCAATTCTGCTGTACCTTCATTTGGATGCTTCCATGTCCATTTCCTTCTAACATTTTTCACAAAAAAAGAATTCATAATATAAAGTTTTTCCTTCTCTGCAAACTCCACAAGTCTATGTCCTCTCTCATTTCTATTACCATAACCAAAATTACCTACAACACTTTCATCTTTCATTTGTTTACCAATTCTAGCATTAAAATCTCCCATAACAATTTTAAAATGTTGTTTACTCTGATCAAAAGCCTTTTGTACATCCATATAAAAATCTTCTACTACTTCATCACTGTGAGAACTTGTTGGGGCATAAACCTGAATTATCTGCATTTGATATCTGCTATTAAGTTGTATAACTAATCTTGCCACTCTGTCTGATACACCATCAATCTCCACAATATTGTTCTTCCACTTTTTATTTATAATGAATCCTACTCCACTTGTATTTCCAATATTTGTGCCTTTATAATAGAGCGTATGTTCACTTTTTAAATCAATTGTCTCTTCACCTTTTCTTCTAACTTCACAAAGTCCAATAATGTCCCATTTAATATAAGAGAGTTCTTCTTCTAATTTTTGCAATCTTCCTTCACTTGAAAGTGATCTGCAGTTGTAAGTACCTAAATAAAAAGTCATCATCAAATGGCAGCCTGGGTCTGCAATCAGGGGATTCTTAGCACCCTCCGCCTTCGGCCACCAACCGCTGCCTTGGTTGGTGACTTTACAGCCTCCTGGAAATAAGGGCCATGCTTTATTTTTGTCTGTCATAATTGTATATATGTATTGGAAAAATATTTATCATTTACACAAACATTCATTCTGCCTTATCAGGCACAGAGAAGAAAGACCATGGTGTTTCTTGATCTTAAACTCAGAGGTAAAAAGCCAATAAACTCACCACGCTGGCTAATGCATGTTGGTGAGCAGGTCATCCATGTTCATATACTATATGAATAATCACATAGTAATAACAGCTGCAACGACAAGAACGTATGGAGTGGACGTTAGGAATTTGCCCTGCTCGGTTCCTTTAAGGACTCCAAGAGGAATCAAAGGGTCTCCTTTCAGTTAATAGCAAACTCCTTTCTGCAGCCAGTATTTCCTTATATACCTATAAGTATATCTATTCTTTCAATTAAGAAATTTCAGTCTAACGGCCCCATTTCCATAACTGTTTTTTTTAATATAGTGGGCGTTGAATGCTTTGCATAAGATACATAAATGCTTACAAGAAGTTTGAAATCAAACTAATAAATGAAGATGGAATGAAGAAAAAAGAATACAGAAAAGATCCTAAGTATCAAAACTATATTAGTGCTATATTCTATAGATACTAAGATCTAGGTGCAGTGCTCTCAGATCCAAATCTCTTCATTGACAAAGGCCACAAGCCAGCAACTAGTCTGGGGATATTGGATGAGTAGGCACTAGATAGGGATTTTATGCACAAGCCTTCCGGCATCTATTGATTACTCTGGTTGGCACGGGGTGGCACTACTGTATGGAGAGTTTTGCCTGTTTTAAAAGAAGATAATTTTAATCAGATACTGCATACCATTATCATATCTAGAGGGTCACTAATTATCAACTGGGAAATCTATCAGTAATATGAGTTTTGGCTTTGGAAATTAATCTTATTTTTTTCGTTAGATATGTAAAAAAAATTGTATTGGAATAATATATTAAATTAATTAGATAAAATTTTAAATTGAAAAAAAAAAAAGTTTAATTTTTTTAAAATAATTACATAAATTATTAGTAATAAAGTGTTTTTTTTTTTTTTTTAAAGTTAAGCATATAAAATTTTAGAGAATTATAGAAATAATAAATAAAAATATATGCTTGTTTAGCATATACTACAACTTTAGAGGACAATTGATATCCTAACAAGAATTGTTGCACAGATAGAAAAAACAAAAAAGGTAGCATTTTTCAGATGCCATTTATTGGTAAATATTCAATTAAAGATATATGAAAATATTTAGAAATTGCATTTAAAAAAATTAAATATCTGCAATCCTGAAAAATGATTTGACCAGAGAAAATATAGAAGAAAATAAAAAAAATACTGTAACTGATAGAATTACGCAACTCACATGAAAATCACCTGACGGTAATCCACAGTTGCATTCCCCATTCTGACATTACAGACTAATATTTTTTTCAATTACAGCCTGATAAGGTCAGGGAGAAACAAGAAACTCTTAACTATTTTAATAATTAATTTTAATTAAAATTCATTTTACTTAATTTTTGCAAATAATGATGACAAACTGTAAAAAATAATGAGTCAAACACAATTTATTTATGTATATACAAAATAAACACGTTGATGGCACTTTAGTTAATTGCTTTATAAATTAATTAAAGGTAACTTAACTTTTCTAAATCTTATTAGTATTATTTTATTTTAATTTATGCGTAGATATTGTATACAATGATATTTCACTTAGATATTTTAAGACAATATTTGGCAACCACTAATGTAGAATGCTATTATTGTTAGCTGTTTTTGAATGAATCCCAATCTACTGCATAGACACTTAACGCTTGCACCTCTCATTATCCCTCTTCTAAGGCTAAATGATCCTGCCAAATGAAAAAAATACAATATTATAAATGAAGAATAATTTAACTAATGTTCCTAAAAACAGCATACAAAAGAATATTGGAAGCAGAATAGAATTCTGGAAACAGACAAAAATTAATTATATTCTGAATACACTATTTATATTCACTGAAGTTAATTTATCAGTAAAATTCAGGTTCATCACTTACTTGTCTTTTGGATCCTTTGATCTATTGGCTATAGATAACTCCAGAGAATCCCTGTGGTCTGAGCTTATTTGCCCAATACCATATTTGCATATTCTTATCTTTGAGTGGGAGTAACAGCCTTTTTAATTAAATCATGTCAATTATTTATCTCTAAACATCACATGATCACCATTCTTTGTGCTTACATCCATTGATTATTCTGACTTGCAATTAGTGGTGCAACTGTATGAAGAATTTAGCATCTGTGTAATTATTTATCTCCTTATTTTAATCTATCAATCTATTTACAAGCAAAGTTATTTCAGTAATTAGAAAAAAAATGCAGTTACTAAAAACAGAAATGACATCATAAAGTATGTAGAAGTATTCTTCAAAGAATTACTAGATAAGGGACAACAAAATGAAATAGTCCTTACAGTTACAATAACTTCTTTTGAGAAGTAATAATTAATTTACATAGTGCACGGAAAGCTTATGTAAATAGTCTGAACAGGCATTAACCTGAATCACAAGATTTCGCATAAGTTAATTTGTAAAGAAAATAGTGGATTTAAACAGTAGAGAAAACAACTACTTCACACTTCCAAATCAAGATGATTCAGATTCACCTATATGTGGACATTTAAGTTAAAGCCAATTGCTATCTTGTGTCATGGTTTGGAAGATCCCTCTATTGGCAAAATATGCTTGTTTATTGTGAATTTTAAAGCACATTGAATACAGGTTAATGCCTGTTCAGATTATTTACATAACCTTTCTGTGCACTATATAAATGAATTACTACTTCTCAATAGTTTATAGAATTTCCAACAGTAAAATCATAATATTAACTTGCTGTAAATCGTAAGATTTCATGTAAGTTAATTTGTAAAGGAAATAGTGGATTTAAACAGTGGAGAAAACAACTACTTCATGCTTCCAAATCAAGATGCTTCAGATTCGCCTATATAAATGGAAATTTAGGTTGAAGATAAGATGGCCACTCTTATCTTTATAAATGTAGCTATCTTGTGTCATGGTTTGGAAATTCCCTCTATCGGCAAAATATGCTTGATTATTGTGAATTTTAAATAACTTATTTTGAAATACTAATTGTTTTAAATACCAAAAGGGAGATACACAATCAAATCTATGAAGAAAAAAGGAGCTCCAGAAAATGATATTTTAAAAGAAGCAGGTTAAAAAAAATACAGAAATTGTTTGCAAAGCCATACAATACATCAAATCACTGAATGATAAAGATATTCCAATTGATTAGACAATGCGGTATTGATATTGATATTTAAGAAAGGTTAATTATGCCAATGCAGTTAAAATAAATTTCAAAATCAATGATAATAAAAATATTAAAAAAAAATATTTTACATATAATCATATTTGAAATAGTTTTAAAATTTGTCAAAAAGTAAATAATAAATATTTGAATATTATTACAAGTGTATGTTTTAACAATCTAAAAATTGTTATAAGTAGGTCTGGGGTTGAGGATATTCTCCAAGCTTGTTAAGAGCTTATTTTGCAACTCTATATTATAACGATCGAAATGAAAGTGGAGATCGAATCTAACCGCAAACTACGATATCTGCTCTACAAGGCACCATCTAGGCATTTAAACCTAAAAAAATTTATAGAGTAGGCAGATACGCGCTGTTAAGATTCCACTTTATTTAAATATTCAGATTGTTAGCCCAAGTCACTAGCTCAGTGGAGACGCAGAGATAAAAATCTATATCTTAATTTATATCTTAAATATAAATAAATAAAAGCCACTGCCCGAAATTAACACATAAAAATATTTATTTATGCACATATAAAATAACATTTAAATTTTGAGGAATAAATTCAACATTTTAGATTTTTCTATTAATCTTTAGTTTTACATTTAAGTAAATTACAATGAGTTTAATATTTTATTTAGATAGTCGAGTATGAATAGACTACATAGATCTGCATTTGAAAAGAAAATATTCTTCCCTGGTTTAACCTTAGGCAACAAATTTCGCAATCAAACTGACACCAATCCATCTGATACATTTATGTATTCAATGTAGCATGAAAATATGACAACACAAAATACTATACTGTCAGGAATGTACATCTGATCAGTAAGTAGAATTAAAGAAAACATTGTCTCTCCACCAACAGGAATGTCACATCTGTTGGTGAGTAGAACAATAAACATAAAACTCCATAGGAATAAACTGTGGTCCTTTGCCATCTTACAAATGCATCCATAGGCAAACAGAAGGTGTGTGGCATATATATATATAATCCTGCCCATAGCGGATCTCATACTACATCTACAATTACACAAATATATCCAATCCATTGAACCAATTCAACTATGAAATGAATAACCTAAGATTACCCTCCCTTAATATAACTTTACAAAACTATATAGCCATTCACGCCCATCTTAAATTTAACATTTAAATACATTCACATAGATTATTTTTATAAATTTGTTTTTAAAATGTTGAGTATAGATCGGCTGCACAGATTCCACGGTCAAAAACATCCAAATTAAACACAATCGATCAAAATACAAAATCATCGATAACGTCAATTGCAAAAGGGAATACACAAGGCCCCATGGCATTCATTGTAAGATGCCCGCATTAACATTGTTGACCTATATATTCTAATCAAATGTGAAAACCCCAACATAATCAACCGCTAACGAATCTATGCAACATCTATACCCAACCTAAATTTCATCATTTAAAATTTAAACAATAAATAATTTATACAATAAGAAAAAAAAAATGGAAATGATTTTTATCAATCGGAAAACATATAAAATTAAACATTATTAATTTGATTTTAAACTTAAAAAAGTCAGAAGTTCATAAGCTTGAACGAAAGTTCTTAATTATTTTTAAATTTAGAGTTTATGTCAATATAGCTTACGGTAGAAGAGTCCAGGTTTCTGCTTTTAATTCCTGTGATACCTCCATTGGAAGATAATGTTCTGGAGATGGCAATAGCTGATTCAAGGTATCACAGTCTTTTCATTTTTTTTTTTTTATAGAGAGTGTGGTATGTGCGTCCTACCACATCTCTCAAACACAAAATGCTGGAACTCCAGAAAAAACTGTATTTCCCTTTTTATATTAATCCACACGGATTCAATCAACAAAATGTCACTAATCCATCACTTTTGTTAGGGTCCGAGCCAAGGCTTAGTGCTTCCATTGGTCAAGCTAATTTCTCTTTTCTTCTTATCTATCTTTCATCAGATCATTTTAATTATACAAGAGCCCAAGGCTAGCTTGCTTTTCAAACAATTTATAAACAATCATTTCCATTTACAGATTACAAGAATTAATTAATACCTGTTTTTATTTTTAAATCTTGTACTTTTTTTTTTATAAAAAAGTACGTTCAAATACTTATTTATTTGCTTTTTTAAAAAAAATATTTTTAAAGTTTGGCATCTGTGCGAATGTATATACGTTTAACAAACATTTTAATTTTAGCGTTTAGTTTTTTACTTTTATTTGCGAACTTTTAAGTTTTTATTTTAAATTAATGTAACGACATATTTATATATCGTTACAATATATAACATTTGTAAAGACGAGCTTTATTAAATGAGGTCATGTGACATCTGACTTTATCTTTTTTAATCATTTTATTTTTTGCTATTAAGGCTTTGGCGATTTTATATTGCTAAAGCTATTAATATATGGTGTATCTGAACTTAATTCAGTCCCATATGGCTATTTGAGTTAGATAGCTGGATTGGAAGACATATGGATGTCTGACAATTTCAGATTTTCTTCTCAATAGTTATACATTAGATAAAGTGTTGGACTTGTCTTAGTATTTTTAATCTAATGAATATCCTGGCATCTCACTGATGATGCCAGAAGCAGAAACTGGTCTAGTGTTAAGCATATTCTTAAAGCTTGTTAAGAGCTTATTTTGCAAGCTTTATATATAACACTTACAACACAATATATACTCACAAGATTTTTAAATTATGCAGTGGTTCAATGTATTAGAAGAAGCTAAGAATTTCCAAATTTTATGGTTAGGTTATAAATAAAGATAGAAACAGTAATGTATTAAATTAATCATAAAATTAAACTTGAATAATGTAATGGATTAGAATAATTACAGAATGAAATGATTTTGTAAAAATGATTTAATATCAAACCAAAGTATGTATTAGAACAGGAAAGTTTTTAATATATTTAATGTGCCATTTCTTACATATGGATGTGAGCCTTGGACACTTAACAGAAAAAAACAATTATGAGTTTTCTAACCAGTCAGTGATGTGTAGAGAGATGTATGGTTGAAGTAACAAGAAGAGATCAAAAGCAAAACATAAGAATGAGAGGATAATCAGACATTATTGACATGACTGAAAGAATCAAGAACTGAAATGTAATCGTTGTTTCTTTGCTTGGGATTCAGTTGAAGCCTTCAACTATCCACTATTATTACCTCTTCTAGTGATATGTCAGCCCAATTACATTTCAGTTTTTTAATTCTTTCAATAATGTCAATGATGTCTGATTATCCTCTCATTCTTATATTTTGCTCTTACCTCTTCTAGAGATATGTCATCCCATGTGAAAATAAGAAAGTTTGATGTTATGACATGAAAGAATGAGAGAAATGGGATTAAACTTGAAGAGACCATTCTATAATTGATTGAAAATCGTTAAAAATAATAATAGTGATATGACACATACATTTGTCTAATATTATTAAATAAAAAGTCTTAAGCAATTTTTAATTTTTATAAGTCAACATCATCATCATCAACCATTATCAATCCACTGCAGGATGAAGGTCTCTCCAAGTTCAATCCATCTTTTCCTATCTTTAACTTCTCCACATCACCCCTGCACACTCTCTTATTTCATCCATCCATCTCACATGTGGTCTCTTTCTGGGTCTTTTACAATCTTTTAGAATCCAGTTTAAAATTTCAATTGTCCATCTATTATCATCTCTTCTAGCAATATGTCCAGCCCAACTCCACTTCAGTCTTTTAAATTTTTTCAATGAGGTCAGTAACACCTGTTTGTTCTGTTATCCATACATTGTGTTTTCGATCTCTTCTTGTTATTCCCAACAAGCATCTCTCCATACTTCTTTGAGTGGTCTGAAGTCTCTGTATTGCTCTTCTATTAAGTGTCCAAGTCAACATATAAATAGTTTATAATAAGATATATCCATACAAATTATGTTAAAAGAAGCACAGATACTCCAAGCTTATATTCAATATTTAAATTAACAGCTGTAGTTTATTTAATATCACTATTTTAAAGTTATTAAAACAGGCAGAACTCTCCATACAATAGTGCCACTCAGTGCCAACCAGAATAATCAATGGATGCCAGAAGGTTTGTGCATAAAATCCCTATCTAGTACCTATTCATCCAATATCCCCAGACTAGTTTCTGGCTTGTGGCCTTCATCAGTGAGGAGCTTTGGATCTGAGAGCACTGCACCTAGATCTTAGGATCTAATGTAACCCTCCAGCAGCCACCTTTTATCTCTACTTAACTAGTTAAAAAACACAATAATATTTTCAATCTAAGCTCAGTAGCTTATATAGTCTGGGGACATTGGATGAGTAGGCACTAGATAGGGATTTTATGCACAAGCCTTCTGGAATCCATTGATTATTCTGGTTGGCCCTGAGTGGCACTACTGTATGGAGAGTTTTGCCTGTTCTAATAACAGTAATGTGCTAACATAAGAAATAGTGATCATGTGATGTTTAGAGGCTTAACACCAATCCTGCATAGTAGGATAGTGGTGGCCATGGTTGTTAAAGAGCCAAAGACATCAAAATGTATGGGTACTGAACTGGAAGCTATTGGGCTTAGATTGAAAATATTATTGTGTTTTCAATTTTATTCTCATAGTTTTATAGTCAAGTAGAGATAAAAGGTAGCTGCTAGAGGGTTGCATTAGATCCTAAGATCTAGGTGCAATGCTCTCAGATCCAAAGCTTCTCACTGACGAAGGCGACAAGCCACAAACTAGTCTGGCGATCTTGGATGAGTAGGCATTAGGTAGGGATTTTATGCACAAGCTGGCATCCATTAATTACTCCAGTTGGCACTGAGTGGCAACTACTGTATGGAGAGTTTTGCTTGTTTTAATAACAGTAATGTGCTAGCATAAGAAATAGTGATCATGTGATGTTTAGTATTTTAAAGTTAACTATGTAAAACAAAAATTCACAGATTAATTTTTGGTTGCTGACTTTTGCCAGTGAATAGCATTGGATTGTATAAATCTACCTAATAGCCATATTTAATTATTCGAGCTAAGGACTTGGAAAATTTCAACACCTTGACTAAATTATTTAATAAGTAAATAGAGTAAACCCCATTAAAAGTAAACACTTGATATGTAATATTTTTCTCTACAATAATTTTAGAGAAATTTTTAAAAAGTTTAAATTCAAAATAAGTTTGTCATAAATGTTTTTTTTTTAAAATTTCCAGATTGTTCGTAAGAATGTAGCTGATTCAATTATATATATCAATTTTTTTTTTCTACGGATTATTGACCTTTTTCTAAGTAAACAATTTTCGAAGTTTGCTTTAGGAAAATCATACTTTGTATGTTTAACTAATCAGAAATTTAATAATCATCAATTCGGTTTCTTTTAAAAATTTATTTGTAGGATTTAAATCACAAAATTAAATTGGCATAATTTAAAAGCGCCATTATTTAAAGTGTAAGCTAAAGGTTATTTATAATTCCTGAAGAAATAACTTTTGTAACATTAAACTAATAAATATCTTAACTAGAATAAAGTAACTTTTGCCGTTTCATCTCTTTTGAGATAAAGAATAAAAGTCACACATACAGCTTTAAAATTTATATTTATAGTTTTTAAAGTTAAATGTTAAGGAATGGCGTATTTCATCATATTGACGTCACAAAGTTTTAATAAAACATAAAGTAACTAATAGTTGTTTTTTTTTTTAATTACTGACATATGTATATTAAAACATTCATATATTCTATGTATGATATGAACCACTAGAATTGGATTAAGGCCAATCATTTTTTATAATTGAAAGAACATAAAAAAATTTTTAATTGCAAAAAAAAAAGTATACATGTATATATATAAAAAGAGAGAGATCTTGGAGTATAGTAGTTAGTATATCCATTATCTTGTTTCAGATTAGGTTTAAGTCCAGGTGGAGTTTGAAAATTTTTCAGATACATAAAAATTTCCAATTACGTTTATGTTTATTTTTTAGATAACTGGTCTATAGTCCACCATGGTAGGCCACTAATTAATAGTTAATATATATATATATAGTTAGATATTCTTTTAATTGAAACATATAACGATGAAAAAAGAATGCAAAACTCTTAAAGAATGTGTCTTGATTAAATTGGTAATAACATTTCTTCTAAAATGTTATAAAAGCCTTCTTCATGCAGTGGAGTATATAAAACTATCTTACTTATCTATTCAAAAATATGCTATGCCAATAAATTGTAAATATTTACAATAATAAAAAATGTATAAATGTATTAAATGTCGACCACTAAAGCTTATAAACATCACATAATCACCATTCCTTATGCTTGCTCTTAACTGTTATTAAAACAGGCAAAATTCTCTATACGTATTGCCACTCATGCAAACCAGAGTAATTAATGAATAACAGAAGGCTTGTGCAGGCCACAAGCCAGAAACTAGTCTGGGAATATTGGATGAGGAGACACTAGATGGGGATTTTATGCAAAACCTTCTGGCATCCATTGATTACTCTGGCTTGCAATGAGTGGCAGTACATACAGAGAGTTTTGCCTGTTTTACTAAAGCTTATACAATAAAATAACCAATGAGGTAGAATGGATAGCTGAAGGGAACTTGAAAGTCTGTGTTCAAATCCCCTATATTACATTTAAAACTCTAAGTATATGAATTATGCTTGTATTTCAAAAATAAAATATGTATCAAACATATAAGCTAAGATATAATTAAATTCTAAATTTCGATTTACAAATAAACTGAAAACTATTAAAAGTGAGACTATATTTCTCAATAATAATATAAATGAATAAAATATATGTCTAATTGCCTGGTTTGGATTAATAAAACTGCATTAAGTATATATTTAAGAGAATTGTTTAAAATATTTTTGTTACTCGATTGTGTTCTGGCTTGTGTTCTTGAATTGAGAGTTCCATGTGCAGTCATTATTACATCTGATTGGCTGTCACATAAACATTTTTAAGGCACTTCTGCTGAAGGTTTTAGCCTTGTACATTATTAAAATGTGATTTATGTAGATGAACTTTATTTGAAGAAAGACCAACATCTGTGAAATCTGCTTGTAACAAAGAATAGTTTTTTGCTTGAGATGAACAATGGTTTGTGCTATTTTTTTTTTATCACAGTTCATTTCATTGCATTTATTCTATAAACAAATATACTTCAACAAAAGATGCACTTTGTCATTAATGTTTCTATCCGGGGACACAATAAATTAAGCCTTTTACAACTTACCAATTTTTTTCAATTAAAAAACTATTATTAAAATTTTTAATGTGAATTTTTATATTGGACATATTAAGGAGTGCATTGTGAATATGAGAAAATCTGCTTATTAGTTTAGTAATAAAGAAAGTCCTTACTGATTCTCTTAAAATAAGTGTATTATTAATGACTTGATTAAAAGGAAATATAACCTAAAGCTTTATATGTATAATATAAAAAATTTAAAGGGTAAGTTCACTAACTAACAAAAAAATAGGGAAAGATTACTATATTAGAATTACAAAAAGCATGTATTTTATGACAGTGGTCACTTTATATTTTTTAAAATGTTGAGGGTTTTTTATATAAGCTTACTATTTTCTGATATCAATAGGTGGCACTCTTTGTGTAGTAATATTTTGAACAGATAGAGAAAATGTTTTGATGAGTAATGATACAGAAATTCAGATCATTGCTTTTAATGATATATTTTCATCATTATCTTATCATTTAGATTCTGACAGAATTATTTTATTTAATGAGTGTTAAAATTTAAAAGGTTTGGGAATTCTGCTATGACCATTCTAGAATTTATTTTTATTATGGTGATAATAAGTTAGCTTCAAAAAAACTGTTGGAACTTTTTAGAAATATATAAAATCATGATTTCATGCTATATGATCTTAAAAAAAAAAAAAAAGATTGCAATAATTAGCTTGGAATTTTTTTTATCCACTACAGTAAAATTTTCCAAGACTTATTTGCAATCATATAGGAATGCTTATTAGAGATTTAGTGAAGATTTAAAGAAATAAGTAGTATTATAAATATGTAGTTTTGTTAAAATTCATATACAAAAAAAGTATTATGTCAAGCATTGGTGGTCGAGAGGTCAGCGACAGCTGTCTTAGGTTAGCGGGTTTGCTTCCCGGCTGATGCTATGACACATGGGGAAAAAAGTATTATGAGCAAAAGAACTTTTACTAATTTAGTCAAAATACTCAATTATAATGTTTTAAATATGATTCATGTTAATAATGTTTGAAAATATATAATATATACTTTTTTGTGGTAATAATATTTAAAAATATGCAATGGTGATTGATTTCATTGGAAAAATATTGCAAAATATGGAATGTATTGGAATTTAGAATTATTCCAGGTATTAAATCTTTATAAAAGTTTTTGCAGATAGATCTAAAAGACAATATTATAAGATATCAAATAAATAAGTTAAAGATGCAGCAAATGTTATATAAGTTGATAAATTTATATTTCATTAATGAGTTCATTTACTAAGGCAATAAACCTAAAGCATGTGTGGTTGAAAATGCAAAGATAGAGACCTCTACAGGTCTTAACCACAAGCTTATGCCTTAGTAAATATTACTTACATAATCAATGTGTGTTAAATAAATTTATAATTAGTTCATTGTAAAATTCACCTTTAACTTTTTTTTGGGTCCATATCTAGGTCATTTTTTTATTCTTCTGAAAATAGAATTGTCACATTTAATATATTTTCATTGACAAAGACATTATTGGATAGAACTAAGAGATTTTCTGATGATAGCCATTTTCTCCAGGACATTTTTGCTACTACAAAAATGCTTCTTGATAATGGTTTTAATTACAGCATTATTAATAGAGCTTATACATATAAAAAGGAAAAAAGATTTTGATACATCAGAAATTAAGACAATTTTGCAATATATAAAGGAGTAACTGATAAAATTAGTAACATTTTAAAGAAAAATAATATTCACACAGTTTACACTACTTTTACAAAAATTAATGGAATATTTCCACTTCCTAAAGATAAAATTTATTTGAAGTGTCATGGTGTATATGAAATTCCATGTAGGGTCTGTTCACATACATATATTGGGCAGACTAATCATAGAATATATATTAGAACAGAAAAACACATTTTGGCAGTCAGAGAAAAATTCAATTTATCAGCTATTTATTCTCATATAAATTTAACTAATCATGATATCAATTTTGATAAAACAAATATTTTAGCAAAAATTGAACAATATGACCAGAGATTGCTAAGAGAAGCTACAGAGATTTTTTAAAAGGCAAAAGAGCATAAGTGAAAGGTGTGAATTAAAGAAGATTAACAACATTTGGAAGAAGCTATTGGAAGACAAAATAAATTTTAAAACTTCTCAACCAATAGAATTTAATTATGAGGAGAAACAAAAAGATAAAAAACATTTTAAATCTCACATGCATTCCTATAATTTGAGAAAGAGAATTCTCTGAGGAAGGTCCTTGTTATTGTACCAAAATGTCAGCTATTTAGTTATTTTACTACATGGAATATCCTGAAAATAATAATAATACGAAGTCATCATTTATCCATGAAAATATTAGAATTAACATATATATGTAATCTTATAATTAAATATTAATAAATACAGTAATCAAAAATTTTGAAAAGTACAAAAAATATAATTGTCATTTAGAAGTGCTTTCAACTATCCTCATAGACTTTGTCAACTAATACTTTGAAAGGTTAACCTTCCCATAATTCTGTGATCTTAACATTTTCTGCCTGCCTATTGATTAAGTCTTGCTTGTATTCATATATTAACATAGCTTCCTTTATTTTCCTTTTATTGCTATTTCTTTCAGTTTGCAATATTTTTACATTATTATAATTAAAATTAAAACCATATATACATGATTTATTATGGTCCTAAAAAATGGAAGCTGATATGTTATTATTACCTTTGCAATTTTGTTTCATATTTTGAACCCTTTTTAATAACAGCAAGTGCTCTTTAGTTCTTTTTTCCAATGTACATCTCAATTCCCCTATATATCTGCTATCACACCTACATATCCATTTATAAATGATACAATTTTTATTTATAAATGAGGTATTATCTTTAGAGTTATTTATTAATTTATTTAATGTAGGAGGTGAATAAAGATAAAACTTCATTTTTAAATAAAAATTGCATCATTTATAAATAAATATGTAGGTGTGGTGAAAAATATATAGGGAAACCAAAATGTACATTGGAGAAAAGAACTAAAGAGCACTTGCTTTTATTAAAAAGAGTTCATTACATGAAACAAAATTGCAAAGGTAATAATATGTATCAGCTTCCATTTTTTATGACCATAATAAATCATGTACATATGGTTTCAATTTCAATTATAATAATGTAAAAATATTGCAAATTTAAAGAAATAACAATGATGGAAATAAAGGAAGCTGTGCTAATATACAAATACAAGCAAGACTTAATCAATAGGCAGGCAGTAAATGTTAAGATCATGAAATTATGGGATGGTTAACCTTTCAAAGTATTAGTTGACAAAGACTATGAGGATAGTTGAAAGCACTCCTAAGTGATGATTATATTTTTTGTACTTTCAAAATTTTTTGATTACTGTATTTACTAATATTTAATTATAAGATCATATTGCTTCAAAAAAATACAAACATTGGTTTATAATATTATTACATATACATATATCTCTCTGTGTGTATTGTAACTATCAAAAAGCGGATGGTGGATAACACTTTCTGCTTTTGTGAATGGTGACTAGCATGACCATTAATAAATAGCTAATAAATTTCTTTATGTAATCATAATATGATATCACTACTTTAAATCTTTATAAATAATATCAATGTATATTAATAAATATCAATATCCCAAGATTATAATAATTATATAACTGTGTATATTTAAATAAAAATAAACAAATCTAATGTTTGCATGTAACATAGTCTCTTTAAGTTTTCAAAACACATAAACAAAATTTAATGTTATCTTGGGGTTTTAAAATACTTAAGTGTAATAAATAAGATTCTCAAAATATTATTATTCAATTATAAATTTTATCATTAATATGGCTAAATAACAAAGGGTATTTTATTATATCTAAATCATATCTTAATGCAAATGAGTATTAATAATTAAATTATATATGCTAGTATTAGTTAAAATATCAACAATATTACTTCTAAAACAGTGTACCTTTAAATAAGCACAATATGATAATATTATGAGACCATAAACTACCAATTAGATGATTGATGTGAAATATAAAAGTTGAAAGTCAGAGAATTTAATAAATATAAAATCAATTTATTTACAAATAAATAATAAAAAAATATGTAATTATAACAATAATAAATTTAGTTCTCATCAAAGTCTATATTCTAAAGATCTTCTACAAATTATAAATATTAGAAGATTTATTCCAACCTATTCTATGCTAACACAAATAGTATATGTGTATGTAAATGTGTGGAATGAACAAGGCAAGTATTAAATAAAACATAAGTATTAACAAATTATTTAATAACTAAGTTAAGCAATATTTCATTGATCTTTCTGCATTATTGTATAATCAGTCTTTCAAAATGGGCATCTATATTATATACACATTATTCATTTCTTTAGATAGATCATATAAAAGTTATCCTATATATTTCAACCCTATAAATGCACATATTATTATAAATTACATGATTTCTGTAAGTTAGATATACAAATTATCAGGAGGCCTTTCCTCTACAGTATGATTATACAACACTATAACAAATATAAATGGTCACTTAAGACTAAAGTATACATTACATAGGTACACGTGGCATCACATAGGGTGCCTACTAGGCTAATACTTATGAATAAATATTATAACATGTTTGTAGAAGTTGAATTTCATTTAAGAAGATCTGTTTTGTAAATAGACAAAACTATTAATTATGCAAGAATTTTAATAAAATTTTGTTGTTTTGGATAATATTGTAATGATATATGAATTTCTATTTTATCTTTAATTGCTAGTATAGCATTAGGCAGTATTTAATTTTTAAATATATATATGTTGATATGAAGATTTTCACGGGTTGCATATATAAAAGACATTTTGCGGGTTCATTCGTGTTAAAAAATTTAAATATTGATATACCGATGTTTCAACTTGAGCACACAAGTCATCCACTGGGTAATAAAAGGTAGAATATGTCTTATATATATATATATTCTAACCTCCCCCCGCGCATCCTCACCCCCAAAATATACTGTTTATTACGAATATTATGGGTTCTAGCTCAGTTAACAAATAAATAAATGAAATATTCAGCATTAATTAAAATGATTACTAGCTCTAATTTTAAAATACAAATTCGATTCAATTTTAAAATGAATTAACAAATATTTACTATTTTCATGAGACATGGAGTGACAATACGGGGAACGAGATAGACTACATTGAGCCATTATCCACACGATACTACCTCAATGGCATAAGAACACTATTCCCCCTTTTTACTATACCAAATAACTAACTCATAGTATTCTTACGACTTTCTAAGCTCTATTCACTACGATTAAAATAATAATTATATCTTAATCTTCTTTATAACAAGAATCTAGCTTAATTAAATAAAATGAAGTAAAATAAAATAAAATCTCAGGTTCAGAAATTGTATTCTAACTAATTTAAAATTACGGTAGTAAAATATGAAAAGGGAATTTTATGTCATAATCTACTACACAGCAACTAACAATAATAAAAATAATAATAACAATAATAATATAATATAATCTTATTTCTTCCTAAAATGAAATAAATAAATATGTACGTGGTAGTATTTTAATAATCTGACAACAGAATACGTGTGGCAACATTAGCATATAATTTAATGTAATATTGTGGCAACCGACTTATGACCAATAAATAATATAAAATTATGATCTTTTAATTTTAACATACCAATAAATTCTCAAAATTATTATAACACTTTTATGTTTACCTTTTGTGCAAAATTTATATGTCTGTTTCAATTATAAATGTATCGTGATTTCATGCATCCATGTGGAGAAATAACAACTCGGACACAAAACTTTAAAACAAATTTAAAACAAAGTTTATTAACAACATAAATAAATTAACAATATTTTTACACTATATACATTGGATATCCCTTACTCTCCTATCTCAACTTAGTTTATTAGTTTATAAAATGGAATCAAAATATTATTTATTTTTTCCTAGTTAAATCTTATCTTTTTAACACTTAAGAAAATACAGTATTATTACTTGATTTATTATTATGGTTAGCTTATTACAAAATGCATTTCTTATATGATTATCACAAACACTTTGCATCCCTAATATTATTAAAATTATATTTTTTACAAAATTTACATTCGTAGTGAAATTCTACAAAAGAATAAAATTTTAGTTTTATATTGGTTGTATGGAATCTTACAAAGTCAAAACATTGTTCTACATTCGGTATTAGGTTTTTATTGTTCATTATCCGATGTTTATTAATCCTAATATTCTCATTCAAGCCTTACTTCGGATGATATAATTACAACTATTAATATACCATGCACAAGTATATGTTTATTGTACATTATTGGACTATTTTCTTAATAAATATGCAATACTTATTTTCTAAATATTATTTAAAAACATTCAAATTTTATTATCACTTTAAAAAAAAAAAACAACAACTTTGTTTAGATTTCTCTTTCAAAAATCTTATATTCATTTCCGAATTAATTTTACAATGTATTATATGATTCTTTCTCTCTTTATGATATTTTGGACTTTCAATTTTAAAGTTACACAATTCTATACATTCCAGCAAATAAACTATTCTTACATAAACGATAACATATCTTCAGTTCTATTTTATTCATTATTTCTTTGAAAATATCTTTCTGACCGATGCAGATTCACAAAATAAGGATAGCGAAGATAGATGCATAGGATCACAATACAACTAGAATATTACTCATCATATATCTTGACAATCATGGCACAGTGAATTAAAAGACACTATAGAGGAGTGACCTTTACCTGTCTACCAACCTCTATCATAGGAACGATGCTAAAGCTATTTCTTCAGCTTTATTATAACATCCAAAGTTTAAAGATATGCAAAAACACTGTCCAAACCATATGTGTTCAGTTATAGGGCCTAGTTAACTATACTGAAATCACACAAAACTAAATATGATCCAAATCCTTTATTTTTCCTATTTCTTAAAAAAAACATCATCTTGGTTTCCTCTCCACTAGTACTTCCAAGTCACTATCCGATCTTATTTCTCAAGATTTTTTCTATACTGTACATCGACAAATACATATCTGCATTACTAACAATAATAAAATTCATTTATTTTAAAACTATTCCACTGTTCTATAAGACAGCTTGCTTACTACTTTCCTCCGTATATTTAGTCATACAAACTACTTAAATATCTGAATACTTTATTACATGAAAGTTCAAAAGAATCACACAATTGTTCTGTTAAATTATATTATTAATATACTTTAAATAAATTATTGCATGCATATTCCGAATTACTCCTATCTCATAATATGTTAAAAATGTTGTATAAAATGTGTACATATAATTTAAACTTTCACACTTCATTCTTAGGTCAATAGATGATCTAAAAAAAATACATTATGCATTATAAATAACTACTAAAATTACCAAAACGACCTTTATCTCCTCGATCGCGTTCCGTAGGCTTCACCATCCATTTGATCCTTGTAGATATAAGATTCACATCCATACACTTTATTTTAAACACTATTTCTATAATTTTATCAAGCTATTATATTTAATTTTAAATATTACTAAATTTATGTTTTATGTTTTCCCTAATCTCACATAACATTTTATATTTTAAAATAAATTAGTAAAAAATATTCCAAACTATATTTACTGTACTTCTTCATCGAATTTTCTTGAAAACCGTTCATATTAAAGCTAAAAAAAATGTTTATTATTTCTTCTGCAGACACTTAATATTCTTTCCCTACTTGTTCAATTTTAAGGCAAAACAATTATTGCTCTGTTTAATAAATATTCATAGATGACAATCCTTGGTTTTTTATAATATTTAATACAATTATTAATTATGATATCAATTAATCCCGTAAAGAAAACGTCTACATATTCTCTTCTAATATTTTTCTGCTAATATTTTCCCGCGCGACTTTTATGATGCATCTTCTAGGTACTTTTATTTAAGTATTCAGTAAAATTTTCTGTCTCCATGGATCCATTTTCATTAAGTAATTTAAATTCCCATTTTCCTAATCTCTATCTTTATTAAGCGTTTTTATAATGAACACTTTATAATATTTTAATTCTTCTTAGATAAAGTTTTTTCTTTCCTTTTTTAAAAAAAATAAGGGCTCTTTTCTATCATTATTCGGTAATTTTTCCTTTCTTTTAAAGTTCTGGTAACTATATACTTTGTAATGTTTCCTTTAAAAAGACAAACATTCTTTCTCTGTTATAACTTTTATATAATTTTTCTTTATGATATACGTATCTTAATTTTTCCATAGAGAAGAATAAAAGAACTTCAGAGTAGCCTTATAAATTTGTGCGTCATAATTTTTCCTGACGGCAAATAACTTCTCCTTTAAGTTTTCCGTATAGCATCCAAATTATATTCCTCTGAGTTACAATAATAAGTTTCTGGTTGAGCATAAATAAAGCTGTATCAAGGCACTTTACAAATATTTTTCCTTTATCATAACTTCTATATACTGTTTTCTGTAGTATTTCCATTTTACTGTAAGGTTTTGGCTAAACTTGAATAAAATATTCTGGTAAGAAAACTTTTAAAAATTAGCCCTCCATGTAAAGGCAGTTCAAAATATTATATTTAAAAAAAACTTTTAAAACAAATACAAAATTTTAAAATTATATTACTTTTCTAGCTTACGATATTATACAGCTAAAAAATATGTTACTCCCTCCTTCACTTACACATTACTTTCTCCCGCTCCGTCTAATTCTTATATTTTGTCTGCTAAAATACCTCCATTGATTGGTTAATGACTTTTTTAGCGCGAACAAATTTACACATTTTAGTTTTATAATAGATTAAACCTTTTTAAAATAAAGAATTTATGACGTCATGTCTTAAATATTATTTAGAATGTATTTTTTAACTCAATTATAATTTTATCAAAATCATTTAAACTTTAAAACAATTATTAAAATAACATTTAATATCTATTTTAATATTAATATTTAATTTATCTTGTTTTTATTTAAATAAAATATTTAATTTTTTTATTAACTGTATTCAACTTTTAAACACTACTTAAATATTACATCATTTAAACATTTAAAATAACTATTTAATATTTCAACATTCATTTCAACGATAGACAGCAATTACATTTAGTTCCATAATTCACAAACTTTATTATTATATTCTAACAAGCGTGTGTGTGAAGGTATATAATATACAGTCACATGATTACTAACTTTATCAGATGATTTTTTAATTTACGTCTCGGTCTAAATTACCAAAACTGATATATTTTATAAAAATTTGGAAAATAATTTAAAAATGTAGAACTAAATATAATTCTCACCATCATAAAGTTTATCTCAAAATATACTCTATTAATTTTGACTATTAAATATGATTATAACACTACATATAGCATTTATTTAATTTATTAGTTTTAAAATATCATACTCGAATTAATAATATATTTTTAACTATTTATAGCTGAATTATTTTATATGGCCAGCTTTTACAACCATAAGCAAGGATATAATTAAGCTTTATTTAACTGTTTTCTTTAAAATAATCCATTACACTTTTACATACCAGGTAATTTTCAGCCTTAAATTGTACTATAAGATCTAATCGATCATACAATTATCAATATATTACACAAACGTATTTTAAAATTTAAAATTTTTTTTAGCAATTGACCATTCTACCTTATTATGACCTATAGATAAGGGCACAATATATATATATATATATATATATATATATATATATATATATATATATATATATATATATATATATATATATATATATCAGGGACAAAGCAACCATGTATTAAATGAACTGAGTGCTCCGTAGAAAAATTCACTAAAACTTTCAAAAGCTTTAATTAACATTTAACTTAAAAAATTCACTTTCAATTTTTTTTACCAACAGTTTAATTGTTTTTATATATGCAAAGAATAAATTTGTGACTAACATATTTTCTGTTGATTATAAGAAGTTCAAACAATGCTAAGATCTAGTTAAAACTTTTTAAAATGTTAAAATTATTTGGAAGATAAAAATATCTTGATAATGTACTATGTGTATTTACATGAATCACAGTCTGATTAGAATGAGCAATTCAAATTCATTATTTTTTGTATGGAATTTACTGCTGATTTTCAGGTTTTTTATGAAATTTGGCTAACACATTCTTGGTTGATTATAAGAAGTTCAAACAATGCTACTTAGATCTAACTTTACAGTTTTAAAACATTTTAAGAATGTTAAAAGGACATTTGGAAGATAAAAATATAATTGATTCAAATTATAAAATTACTCCTCTGAAAAATTTAAACAGGGATAAGAGTGTTCAGATTTAGCTTCTACTTATGTGTGTTACAACATATATATTGTGAGTGTTCAAATTGATGATCCACATACATATATAAAAAAAAAAAAAAATAACATAGTAAGCAATTCAGCATAATAAATTTAACGAAGTAGGATTAATATTATTTTATACATTTCATATATAAATGCAATCACCATAGTAACAATATTACATACAGTTTAATGTTTTTTATGTTGTGTATATTTTATTTGTAAAATATTTAAAAAAAAAAAAAAATATTGTTATTAAAAAAAAAAAAAAAAGGTTATTATATCAATTTTATATTTTGGTTTGTAAAATATTATTTTAAGAAAAAAAATTGTAATCGAATTTAAATGTGATATTCGTGTGTCTTCTTATCTATGACCGTGTCTTCTTATCTATGATCGTGTGTGGCCGCAAAGATAAAAAAAAAACGTCAGAAAGAGAATCTATAAAAATGACGTGACAGAAGATAAAAGGGGTCAGATTGGTCAGTCATTCTCAGTCACTCACTCAAGCACGCACACACTTATTATCACTTTGTATGGTAAAGGACAAATCTATTTGTTGTATCTTAAGAAAATGAACCTTTTCAATATTAAAATTGTTGGTTTGTAAAACTATAAAACATGGAGTAGTAGCAGAATTATCTGCCCGTTCAATCATTCGGGCGGACAAATTGAAGGATTCCCGAAGAGCTACGGCAATGTAAAAAAAAAAAGAAACCTATGAAAAAAAAAAAAAAAAAAATGCTTTATAAATAAAGAAAAGACAAATGGATTTGCATAGACATCGTCTCCCGACTAACCAAATGGATCAATTCACCTCATAACCTGGATTGTCGAAATACACTCACCTCTACAGAATGGAAAGAGAAAAAGGAAACTTTTTAATGAGTATTGCAAAGTTTACAATTACTATTTCGGACGGAGAAAATCCTCTTTACACTATAAATGAAGGCAATCGATAGACTAATAAACAGTGAATGGACAGATTTATATATATGGTATGATTATTTATTTTTTATGAAAAATATGTGTGTTAATTTTTTTTATATGTAATACTATATGATTTTTTTTTTATTATCTAAAGAAATATAATTATTAAATGAAAATGATCGGAAAGACTCAAATATAGTTATTATTTCATATTCATTTATCCGTAATTATTTTTGATAAACGAATAAACTTTGATACCCTTTTATTGCACATTTTGGTATAGGGTATATGTAAATTTTTATTTTTTTTAGTAAAATATCTAAGAACCTTTCCCATCATTTATTCATTCATTTTTTTGTATGTGTCGTTAACGTTCTTGCAACACGTATATAGAGATACATATAGCAACATGATTATTTTATTTAGTCAACCAATTTAAAATATAAAGACATTTCGGATGTATACTATCATTAATATTGTCAATCTTCTTTTTTTTTTATAATTAAATAAATTGAGTTAATTTAAATATCAAGACTAGTTTACTTATTTTGTTTTATTTGGATTGCGTAAGACGGCGGAGCAACTTAGGTAACAGAATTCAAACTCAGCTTGGTAAGCGAATTGAAATAGAAGATAAGGTATATTTTGCTTATTAATATTTTATTTTGTTTCTATATAAATTTCATAGTTATATTTGCATTCGAATATTATATATCCATATTATTATATTATTATGTCTCTTAATTAATATTACAAAGACAATCATTTCATGTTTGTCTGATTCCGTAATAAAAATCTAAATAGATTATACTTTATCGTTCGGTTTGGAGTAGTTCGTTTGAATATTTCTTAAACTCCTATAAAATGAAGAGAATAAACTTCATTGACCGATTTAATTGAATATTATTTTCATTTATAGAAATATCAAATATAATCATGTGTTTTAATTGTTGCCAATCAAAATTTTTTATTCAGTTATTTAAAGTTTTCAAACAAGTTGTATTAATATTCACAAGTGAATAAACATCCAAGAGAAGCTCGATATATTTTTAGTTAATATAATTGGACATTGTAAAATTAGAGATGAGCTAATAGAGTATTGATATTAAACTCCAGTGAAATATTTTAGTTTAAAACCTAAACGAAGCATTAATTAAGTATCATTTTATTGAGAGATATTTATAAATTATTTTGTAACTTATTGATAATCTATCGACGTCTATTAATTTGTTTAAAAATTTAAATGAGTGTATAAATTTTCAAAGTGTTATAAAACTATAATAAAACCAGTTGAGGTCCACAGAAAATTATTAATTATAGGTTGAGGTAGAAAGAATTGTATATCGTTTATTGACGCGAGTATTTATCTTTATATTTAGCGTTTGCTAACATGGATATATGCATATTTGGGGTTCGGTTATTATTTTGTTTTGTCGTTTAAATAATGTCTGTATGCAAACCAATGTTTTGTAAAGTGCTATTACAGGTACTTAGAAAATTATCCATTAAGTTATAAAGACAGTACCTTTAAATAATAAAGTGGAGTTAAAGTACTATAACAGTAACAGGCTAATAAAATATATATATTGGAATCTAGATTAGTTATTAATTGGATTGGTTTTGATTAGATTGCCAATCAAGTGTTAGCCTAATCCTATATTATTGTATAGGGCAATAGTAGTTGATTTCACCGCTCTATGCAATTTATATTGTAGTTGACGGTTTTGTTGATGGCTGGAGCAGATAATCTCATTATTTCTTCATTTTTCATATAACTTAAGTAAATTAAACTTTAAGAGAGATTATTTGTGCTTTATGATGGTTTAATATATAATGGCGACCCGATTGAGCTAGACCAGATTAATTTATATTGGATTTTAGAATTTTATCAGATCAGATTGATCATCCTAACCATCACCTTCATCCATCGATTTAATCAGTTGCAAATTGGCACCAATATTTTGGGCATTATTTTTATTAGATTTGAATGGATCACAGCAATCGACAATACCGTCGGTTACAAAAATGGCGCGCCAACTCGGGCCGAAATAACCAATTAAAGACCCAAGTTTGAGTCTCATATAGATGTTAAAACATAGTATTATTTTTATATGCATTGGTGGAGTTATGTAGTTGATTATATTAGATCATAGGTTTAAGTAAGATATTAAAATACTTGTGCTTGTCGTTCTTTGGGGATTTTGGATTTTGTTCGCAGATGCAGGATTGAACGGATGGATATGTTTTATGTAAGGATAAATAAAAGTAAAATATTTCGCAGGTTATTTAAAATAGAAATATTATATTTAACATAAATAGGAAAATAAAAATGGAAAGCCATAAGAAAGAAAAAGTATCAAAACCTGAAGGAGATTTGTATCCAATTCTAAAAGAATTAATGGAAAATATGAATGATATGAAAAGTGATATAAATAATAAATTTTGTGATATGAATAGTGATATGAATAATAAATTTGAAGGTATAAATGATAAATTTAGTGATATGAGCAAAGATAATAATAAGTTAAGAGAAGATATAAGTGGTGAAATAAATGATAAATTTAGTGACATGAATAATAAACTGGGTGATATGATTAAAGAAAATAAAGAATTTAGAGAGGAGGTAAATATTACAATTGGCCTATGCAAAATAGAGCTAAATGCTACTAATGCAAAGTTTGAAGAATTTAAATATGACTTAGATGCTCAGTTAAAAAAATCTGATAGTAAATGTGATAGCAGATTTAATGAGTTAAGGGACCAGTTAAATAAATCACAAGAAAGATTAGAAAATAGATTTGAAAACTTGAATGAGGAAGTTAAAAATTGTAAAGTTGGGTACAAAGAATTAGAGAAAAAGTACACAAAATTTGAGAAAGCTTACAAGGATGGTCAAGAGGCTTCAAAAGTAGAAGTAAACAATCTTAAGCTAGAAGTTAAGGATCTTCAAAGCCAGATGAAAGTTGAATATAAAGAGGTGTGCAAGAAACATAATAAGGCTGATAATGAAATAAAGAAATTACAGAAAGTGTGTACAGAATCGCAGAGTAGTCTACTAGGTGTCCAAGAAGAGTTAAGCAACATTGAGCAAGGGAAGGCAAGAGAGTTAGATGATTTAAAGGATAGACTAGATAGTCACCAATCATCATTGCAACAGTTAGAAGAGCATGCTAAAAATCAAGATGAGGTTTATAATGAAATGAAAGATAATAGCAGAATACTGAAACAAGAGATAGACAGGCATTTGGAGGAACAGGAAATAAATCTCAATCATAGGATATCTATAATGTTGGAAGATAAAATAGTGGGAATAAAGGATACTATGGTAAAGGGTAATGATAGTCTAATGGATAAGCCATATCAATATTTGGCCACAGAAAATAAGTTAAATAGAAATGATCAGGATATACTATCAATGTATGGGGATGAAAATAATAAATTAATGCATAGTCCAGAAGAAGTTAAGAGAGAAAGGATAGATGGAAACATAGCAAGGTTTATTCAGCTCAAAGTCTTCAAGGGTGATTATAGTGAAAACCCTATAGAGTATCTAAGCGCACTAGAAGAGCTGTTCTCATTAAGTAGACTAAGTGAAATGGAAAAATTGTCAGTGGCTAGTAATCATTTGAGTGCATCTGCCAAACATTGGTGGAAGTCCTTGTTTAATAAGCCCGAAACATACGGGGATTTTAAATATCTGTTGTTGAATGGTTTTTGGGGCGAAGATAAACAGGACAATATTAGGCACCAGATTAGCCAAGATAAATATAGTGTTAGCAAGGGTAGCTTGACTCAATTTTTCCGGATGCAGACAGCAAAATTGAAAATGCTGACCGCATATCCATTGTCGGAAAATCAAATAATTCGTATCATTAGGAGAAACCTGCCACGCCATATTGAGCAAACTCTGATTGCTGCCGATAGGCATACTGTTGAAGAGGTGTCCGATATACTGGGATCACTTGAGGCAAGTGAAGCACCTACAGGAAGTGGTCATAAATACCACAGAAATGATCCTACTTACAATGTTTCTCCCATTAAATGTTATAGAAATAGAAGGGCCTTAGATAATAGAAAGGATAGGTATTATAGAGGCACTAAATATGCCCAATCTTTAGCACCAGTAAATACAAACAGGGCCAATCCCAAAGGTTATGAAAGAGTAGAAAAGGGTGCATGTGCAGCAGGAAGTTATCCTGTCAGCATATCGCAGAACACACCTGTGAAAATGCTAGGGGCTAGGCCTAAGACTAATCCTTTAAATTAAATATGGCCTCGTTGGAATGTTCCTCACTGCGGGAGCCTCATAGTATAATGAATTTGTGTATGACTGGAAAATAAAAGAATTTATATAGGAACATATTTATTTGAAGTAGAGCCAAATCAGTGACCCGCAGAATTATAAATTCAAAAAGTTTTTGAATGTATATGAGGGACCATTCCGAATAAAAAGAAAAGTGGGGGAGAATGCATTTCTCATAGAAACCCCAGAAGGTGAAAAAGGTACCTTCAATGCCCGAAGCTTAAAACCAGCAGCACCACCCGATTAAATAAAAAGACATTCACTAAAAGTAACTTTATTAGTATGTCTTATGATACTTATTATTATGACCAAAAGTCATTAGCAATAGTGTAGATACACATATAAAAAAATATATATATAGAGTGAGAAATATTTATAGTTAAAGCACTTTTGAAAATTTTCTTTGTATAGTATGCAAGTACTGTTTAAAAGTAAACCTTGTGGAATTGACTGATGATGGTGAATGTGTTATTTAATGCATTGGAGATATAGAGTGTAAGATTTTGATATCTGTGCTATTTGTGAATTGTAAATATTTGTATGGTTAAGTCTTTTCTTTGAGGAAGTTGACAGAACTATAGATGTATGTTGTGGCTCATAACTCTATATAAAATGATATTGAGGTCTGAAGTCGACAAATGTCCCAGACTTATTATTATTCGTTGGCAGGTAGGAAGAAATCCTTGATGGCAGGATTTAGCTCTTAATATGAGTTATAATTTTAAAGAGAAATGTTTAGTAGTTTCCCTAACCTGTATAAAATAAAGCTATTCAAACATAAATGTCCCTGATTAGCATCAAGATAGAGCACAGCTTAGTTTGTAAAGTAATTGTCAGATCCTCCAGAAATTAAAATTAGATTTAATTAACATTTAGTCGATTTGCTTTAGTATTAGAAGTGGTTTAAAAATGGCATATCTCTGTTGTTTTGAATCTCCAGCTCACTGTATGAGTTAAGTTTCATTTGCTTAGATTATTTTATAAGAAAAGTGACTTTAAAAGTTGATATTTTCAATGTCCAAAGCAGGAATTGAATAAATATAAGATATTAAGTAACTAAAGTTACATTCTCACTTTATGACAATATGTCTAAAGAAAATAATAATCAAAGCTATTGTTGAGTTTTAAGAAAATAAAACCGTGAATATGTATATATTTTAACAATGCAATGAAAACATATGATTATTAGAAAGTAACTAATAATATTTGGCTTATAAATATTTGGCTTGTATGAAGCAAATACTAAATAATTTTCTTATTTGACTCTAATTTTAGAGCATTGTTATCCAGAAAGTTGCAGAGAGGAATATACAGATGTAATGATTTGATTGTGAAAAAGGAAGGAAAATATATATACACGTATAGGTGAAATAATTAGTCAAGCATAAATGGAATGAACGAATTCCACATTGCTTCTATAAGAATAAGATATTTTAAATTTTTTTTTAACGTTTCAAATGATATTAAAATCAAGACAGATAGAAATGGTAGACGTTTCTCTAGACGGAAATTAAAACGCTTAATGATTTTAGAGAGGGAAGGAAAAAGGTGTCGTTATTTTTTTTTTCTTCGTGGAGGGGAGATGTTGTGAGTGTTCAAATTGATGATCCACATACATATATATAAAAAAAAAAAATAACATAGTAAGCAATTCAGCATAATAAATTTAACGAAATAGGATTAATATTATTTTATACATTTCATATATAAATGCAATCACCATAGTAACAATATTACATACAGTTTAATGTTTTTTATGTTGTGTATATTTTATTTGTAAAATATTTAAAAAAAAAAAATATTGTTATAAAAAAAAAAAAAAAAGGTTATTATATCAATTTTATATTTTGGTTTGTAAAATATTATTTTAAGAAAAAAAATTGTAATCGAATTTAAATGTGATCTTCGTGTGTCTTCTTATCTATGACCGTGTCTTCTTATCTATGATCGTGTGTGGCCGCAAAGATAAAAAAAAACGTCAGAAAGAGAATCTATAAAAATGACGTGACAGAAGATAAAAGGGGTCAGATTGGTCAGTCATTCTCAGTCACTCACTCAAGCACGCACACACTTATTATCACTTTGTATGGTAAAGGACAAATCTATTTGTTGTATCTTAAGAAAATGAACCTTTTCAATATTAAAATTGTTGGTTTGTAAAACTATAAAACATGGAGTAGTAGCAGAATTATCTGCCCGTTCAATCATTCGGGCGGACAAATTGAGGGATTCCCGAAGAGCTACGGCAATGTAAAAAAAAAAAAAGAAACCTATGAAAAAGAAAAAAAAAAAAAATGCTTTATAAATAAAGAAAAGACAAATGGATTTGCATAGACATCGTCTCCCGACTAACCAAATGGATCAATTCACCTCATAACCTGGATCATCGAAATACACTCACCTCTACAGAATGGAAAGAGAAAAAGGAAACTTTTTAATGAGTATTGCAAAGTTTACAATTACTATTTCGGACGGAGAAAATCCTCTTTACACTATAAATGAAGGCAATCGATAGACTAATAAACAGTGAATGGACAGATTTATATATATGGTATGATTATTTATTTTTTTATGAAAAATATGTGTGTTAATTTTTTTTATATGTAATACTATATGATTTTTTTTTTATTATCTAAAGAAATATAATTATTAAATGAAAATGATCGGAAAGACTCAAATATAGTTATTATTTCATATTCATTTATCCGTAATTATTTTTGATAAACGAATAAACTTTGATACCCTCTTATTGCACATTTTGGTATAGGGTATATGTAAATTTTTATTTTTTTTTAGTAAAATATCTAAGAACCTTTCCCATCATTTATTCATTCATTTTTTTGTATGTGTCGTTAACGTTCTTGCAACACGTATATAGAGATACATATAGCAACATGATTATTTTATTTAGTCAACCAATTTAAAATATAAAGACATTTCGGATGTATACTATCATTAATATTGTCAATCTTCTTTTTTTTTTATAATTAAATAAATTGAGTTAATTTAAATATCAAGACTAGTTTACTTATTTTGTTTTATTTGGATTGCGTAAGACGGCGGAGCAACTTAGGTAACAGAATTCAAACTCAGCTTGGTAAGCGAATTGAAATAGAAGATAAGGTATATTTTGCTTATTAATATTTTATTTTGTTTCTATATAAATTTCATAGTTATATTTGCATTCGAATATTATATATCCATATTATTATATTATTATGTCTCTTAATTAATATTACAAAGACAATCATTTCATGTTTGTCTGATTCCGTAATAAAAATCTAAATAGATTATACTTTATCGTTCGGTTTGGAGTAGTTCGTTTGAATATTTCTTAAACTCCTATAAAATGAAGAGAATAAACTTCATTGACCGATTTAATTGAATATTATTTTCATTTATAGAAATATCAAATATAATCATGTGTTTTAATTGTTGCCAATCAAAATTTTTTATTCAGTTATTTAAAGTTTTCAAACAAGTTGTATTAATATTCACAAGTGAATAAACATCCAAGAGAAGCTCGATATATTTTTAGTTAATATAATTGGACATTGTAAAATTAGAGATGAGCTAATAGAGTATTGATATTAAACTCCAGTGAAATATTTTAGTTTAAAACCTAAACGAAGCATTAATTAAGTATCATTTTATTGAGAGATATTTATAAATTATTTTGTAACTTATTGATAATCTATCGACGTCTATTAATTTGTTTAAAAATTTAAATGAGTGTATAAATTTTCAAAGTGTTATAAAACTATAATAAAACCAGTTGAGGTCCACAGAAAATTATTAATTATAGGTTGAGGTAGAAAGAATTGTATATCGTTTATTGACGCGAGTATTTATCTTTATATTTAGCGTTTGCTAACATGGATATATGCATATTTGGGGTTCGGTTATTATTTTGTTTTGTCGTTTAAATAATGTCTGTATGCAAACCAATGTTTTGTAAAGTGCTATTACAGGTACTTAGAAAATTATCCATTAAGTTATAAAGACAGTACCTTTAAATAATAAAGTGGAGTTAAAGTACTATAACAGTAACAGGCTAATAAAATATATATATTGGAATCTAGATTAGTTATTAATTGGATTGGTTTTGATTAGATTGCCAATCAAGTGTTAGCCTAATCCTATATTATTGTATAGGGCAATAGTAGTTGATTTCACCGCTCTATGCAATTTATATTGTAGTTGACGGTTTTGTTGATGGCTGGAGCAGATAATCTCATTATTTCTTCATTTTTCATATAACTTAAGTAAATTAAACTTTAAGAGAGATTATTTGTGCTTTATGATGGTTTAATATATAATGGCGACCCGATTGAGCTAGACCAGATTAATTTATATTGGATTTTAGAATTTTATCAGATCAGATTGATCATCCTAACCATCACCTTCATCCATCGATTTAATCAGTTGCAAATTGGCACCAATATTTTGGGCATTATTTTTATTAGATTTGAATGGATCACAGCAACCGACAATACCGTCGGTTACAATATATATATTTGGTGCTATTATATAAAAACTGTTGTGGCAAGTGAAATAAAAACATTATAAAAAAAAGAAGTGTGCTTCCATTTCTAAAATACTCATGCTTTGTCACACACACATATTACTTAAAGTTTATTCAAAGCCATTAAGGTTTCACAAAGACATATTTCAGATATTTTACTCAAACAATGTTTTTTTTAAACGTTTTTAAGAATTGATTAAAATCCTTCAGTTGGGAATCTCAAATGATGAAATAAAAATTTATCCTTGCAAATCATAAAAATAATGACAGAATTTTATTATTTTGAAAGAATCCATTAAATTAATGTAGTCAATTTTAAATATTAAGTGAAATCAAAACATGTTGTTTTTTTTCCATTTCTAAATGAGGTTTAGTAGATAATTAGTAGTTTTCCCTGGAGGTAAAATTCATGAACATTGGCATTTTCTTTAGGAAAAATATTTTGAAAAAAGTTCCATTAATTTTGAAGAAACTTACTTAAAAATAAATTTCTTAATATGCAGGTATTTATACAATAATTATTTCTTTAATATTTGCTTTTTATCATCAAATAACTGAATTGTTGTTATTCCGGAAATAGTTTTAAAATTTCCATTTTAAGAAAAGTATTTAAATTCCGTCTGTCCATGCATTTTTGATTATGTAGATATTTTAAATGTTTTGATTATTTATTTGGACAGTCTTAAGAAATGTGTTCACCCAAAGAGGTAAATGATTTGTAAAAAAGTTTTACTCCTTCATGTTGGCCCCATATATATATATATAGTTTCTACCATGTAATTAGTTTGATTATCATCATTACTCATGTTTATTAACCCTTTTGTCTTTGTATATAAAAATTCCCTGTAGTTTCCATACACATAAACATATTGGCAGAGGATAATAAAGTCTTCGAAGAAATTATAGTGCCCATAATAAAATTATTTTAAAATTACAAACATTTTAAAACGTATTTAAATAAAATATTATTTACTTCAATAAAATAAAATATACAGATTACAATATCAAACTAAATATTTAAGTTATAAATATTAAAATAAATCATTTTACTTTATTTATCATTTTTACAATATATATATATTATTGTACAAGCTTAACACCTGCATTTATACATGTAATATATGCAGGATTCGAACTCAGACTTTCACACCACTCACAACTCCCAGTGCCATCTTATATTGTTGACCCACCTGATCACACACATGTTGAAAAGATAAATAATCACCAATATATGTATTTCATGCTAAACCAGCACTCATCAGTTGGTCCAAATTACTATCTCCACATATATATATATATACAATCAGTATTCAGCTTTATATTAAGATAGCCAATTTTCATACTTTAATGGACAGACTTCAAATTACTCCAACACACAACTCTTCAGCCTTCCATTTTATTGAAAATCTGATGATGGGATATTCAAAGCACACATTAGTGCCAAAGTATCCATGTTGATGTTTAATCATTCTGACCCCTCATGATGCGGGTTGGAGTAGTTTGAAGCCTGTCCACTAAAGTATGAAGATTGCCTATCTTAATATAAGGCTAAGTACTGATTGTATATATGTGTGGACATAGTAATGTGGACCAACTGATGAGTGCTGGTTTAGCACGAAATACATATATTGGTGATTATTTATCTTTTCAACATGTGTGTAATCATTGGGTCAGCAATATAAGATGGCACTGAGACTTGTAGATCGTATGAAAGTCTGAGTTCGAACAATTGATATATTATTTTAGTTTTAAAAATATTTTCTATTATTCTTTTTTTTTTTCAAAATAATTCCTCTTTAAATTTTAAAACAGATCAGAGAAGCACAAAATAAACATTCATGTACACATATTCTCGTATTAAAATTTGTCAGTACTGTAAATCATTTTATCATTATGTATAAACTAATATAATTATAGCTTTATTAATCCTGTTTTAATTAACCAATTTATTCACATGTTCACTATATCACATTAACTTTGTTTGAGTGTGTACTTTTAACATTAATTAGGATATCGATTTTTAAAATTGCTACAAAAATTTCAAATGTTATAAACGTTATAAGACGACATCTTGAAAATATAAAATCTCGCCTTCTAAGATACTCAAAATTTATATAATAATTGTTTTTATTATTATAATAAGCTAATAAAATTTTTGAAGTTATCTATATTAGTACATTTTAAGGATATCATCCATCACAATATGTGGCCAATTAAATTAATACATTAAGTTATTAATTTCAATTCCATAATCTTGTAAGCTATTAACCAGCAAAAAATATCTAATCAATATCTGTCATTAAACATGATTATTTTTTAGAAAATCTCCAATAAGTTGAGCTAGATTTTTTCTAATATATATATATATAACAAGAGAGATCAGTTTGATTGGTTGACAACATATGAGAGCCTAAAATTCAAATTAGGAAAACTGTGAAATATTTTTGATTGATTTTATATTGTATTTAGCATAGTTAATTGATATATATTGAAGCAGTCAATCTTAATTAACGATTGAGCTTCATGGTCCTTCATACTCACCAAATTACTAACCTATGTTTGAACCTTATGTTCCATCCCGCTCCTATATTCATGTATATTTATTTTATGTATATGTTTGAGATGAGCATCTAAAAAGTTATAAAACTTAGCTTTTAATATTTTTTACTATTAGTTATTATTAATTCTTTTTATTAAAATCAAAATATATTAGGTACAGCGCATATATATATATATATATATATATATATATATATATGCGCTATATATATATATATATATATATATATATAGGCTGCAGAAAGGAGTTTGCTATTAACTGAAAGGAGACCCTTTGATTCCTCTTGAGGCCTTAAAGGAACCGAGCACGGCAAATTCCTAATGTCCACTCCATACGTTCTTGTCGTTGCAGCTGTTATTACTATGTGATTATTCATATAGTATATGAACATGGATGGGCTGCTCACCAATACACATTAGACAGCATGGTGAGTTTATTGGCTTTTTACCTCTGAGTTTAAGATCAAGAAACACCATGGTCTTTCAAGGCAGAATGAATGTTTGTGTAAATGAAATATTTTTCCAATACATATATACAATTATGACAGACAAAAATAAAGCATGGCCCTTACCAGTTCTGACTTATGGATCTGAGACTTGGACACTTAATAGAAGAGCAATACAGACACTTCAAACCACTCAAAGGAGTATGGAGAGATGTATGTTGGGAGTAACAAGAAGAGATCGAAAATGCAATGTATGGGAAGACAATAAACAGGTGTTACTGACCTTATTGAAAAAATTAAAAGATTGAAATGGAGTTGGGCTGGACATATTGTTAGAAGAGATGATAATAGATGGACAATTGAAATTTTAAACTGGATTCCAAGAGATTGTAAAAGACCCAGAAAGAGACCACATGTGAGATGGATGGATGAAATAAGAAAATGTGCAGGGGTGTTGTGGAGAAGAGAAGCTAAAGATCGGAGAAGATGAATTAAACTTGGAGAGACCTTCATCCTGCAGTGGATTGATAATGGTTGATGATATATATATATATATATATATATATATATATATATATAAACATTACAAGCATAAACCTTAGGTTGTGTTTTAATATTTTTATGCTGGTCTTGTTTAATTTTGGATTTGGGGTAGTTTTGATTATATATATATATATATATATATATATATATATATATATATATATATATATATATATATATATATATATATATATATATATAACAGGAGCAATTACTAACATGCTATTAATTTTACAAATATTTGTTTTTAAGTTTGTAAAAAAATAACTTTTCATTTTAAATTATTTTAAAAACTATTTTTCTTTTAAAAATTCAAGATGGAGTATGCAACTGTTAATTGTCCAAAAATAATTAAAAGGGTGGAAATTTTACATTGTCTAATTTTGGGAAAGAAAGTTTAATTAAAATGTACTCAAAGTAAAAAGGGAAATCAAATTAAGAACTTATACTTTTGCCATTAACATTTTATCAAATCTATTTCTAATCTGAAAATAGATTTGAATATAATTTTGGACAAATTATCTAACAGTTATATCTCCAAAACAATAGGTAAAGAAAATGAAATTAAAAAAAGAAATACTAAAAGCATTCCAAAGCTGTTGCGAAAAAGAACTTCACATTATTTTTTTTAAATGTTCAATGAGTAGAAAACTAATCACCTTTCTTTCCTTTTGCTGGTCATTTTCTTGCCGCTAAGAATTATCTCACTGTTGCCCCCAAATTTAGTAGAAAGTATGATCTAAGAATGGAGGAATGCCTAATGGAAGCTTGCTATTGCATTGGAAATCATTCAATCCTGTTAATTTTGCCATGCTGGAGCCAAACTGTCAAAAATGGACTCTTTAATATAGCAAGGTAATTAACTAAAAACCACCTATGAAATTTACATTTAATTCCTTCTAAACTAATTTCAACCTCAGCTATCCGGATTTCATTTTCAAATTGTTAAATTAAAGGTTTTTTTTTTTATTAACTATTAATGTAAATTTGCTCTCATATTAATAATTTTTCTTTTAAATGTAAAGTATATCATATGCTCTTAATTCTTTAATCTTGGTGTGGTTCATTTCTTCATTTTAAACTATGTATTATTTTATTATTTTTAAGTTGGCAATCTAAACAATCTTGCGAGCCTAATGTATAAAGTTATTTTTCCCTATCTACTTAAACTTCCATAGATTGAGGTTATTAAAACCTCCTTCTTTAGTTAGATCTAAATACACTCTTAATTAATATGCTTGCCAGATTGTTCTTCCAAGTTAACCTATTTTCATGTTTCTCCATATATTAAAAGAAAAAAAAGTATTAGTTATGTAACTCCATTTAGAATAAAGATATTCTACCCAGGGTAATTTTTAATTTTATTCACTTAAAAGTTAATGCTATACAATATTTTTCTATGTTGCTACTATAATTCTGAGGTGATTTCTTATTTTAATTTTTTTATTCGTTTGACTATATTTCAAAGACTTGATTATTCTCAAGTTATAAAAGTTGTGAGGATGCAAATTTTAGTCTGTTAAATAGCTTGGAAGGGAAGGGGGGTAAATTTTAAAAATCTATTTTGTATAAATTAAATCTTTCCCATATATATTATGCAGCATAGTATTAATTGCCTAAATTATAGCATTCGAGTGATGTTCATGTGTATTGAAATAGAAACTTCCATTTCATGTCATTAAAGACATAATTTTATGCTGCATTGCTTATATAGGGCTTCATTTATTAAATATTATGTGCTTCTAGCTTGGAAGGTTGCTATGAGTTTGGACCCATATACTTTCTTCACGCCTTATCCTGCGGACTGTTGACCTTCTGGGGATCATTTTTGTATAACAGGCCTCTCATGTTGGTTACACCTGAGAGTCCTGGGGATGATGGCAAGCCTAATTAAACTCATCTAAGCAGTACCCTAGAAAAGAGACTCTTAGCCACTTCGTTGGAATCATGATATCACTTCAGATTCTTCTGCATTTATATCAGCCCTGCTGCTCTTTAATTATTCTTAATTTATTTATTTAATAACCTTATTTAGATCTTGTAACCATAAAATTGCACTTTGCTCATATAACGATCCGGAGAAAGTGACTTAACGTAAACTGCACTACAGGGCGCCATCTAGGCATTTGAACCTAGAAAAATTTATAAAGTAGGCAGATACGTAAGTCAAAAAAAAAAAAAATTGTAACGAGCACAGACGTTCATTACATTGTTGTTTTTTTTTTATTTATTAAACATGAAAAGTAAATTAAAAAGTTCGCATTTAAAAATTTTCTTTTAGAATTAAAAATTGAAATTAAATATCATCTTAAACTCGTACATGTTAAATCACACAGATAATGAAAAATTATTAAAATAAAACTTTATTAAAGAAAAAGTATTTTAAAACTAAATTTTAAAAAGATTTGGAGATAAAATTATATCTTTAAATTTATCTTTAAATATATTTTTGATTTGGAAAACAGGGTAATTAATCAGAAATGGAAATGATTGTTAATTAGTTAAATGTAAACCAGCCTTGGGCATTTAAATGTAAAAACACGGTCAGATAGGAAAACAATAGAAACTGTTAGCAAATAAGAAGAAATCCCTATGGAATCGGACCGCAGCGAAAGGACCATCGCATCGGTGACGTAATGTAAATTCAATCCTTCACATTAATATAAAAAGGACAAGTTTGGAAATTATTAGTTAGTGATTAGTGAGATTATGATTATTATGATGTGACAGATAGATGTTAGTGCGGAGGTGCGGGAGAAGAGATTGAAGGATGCACGTTCAATCCCTTTAGCTTTGCTAAGAAAGAAAAAGAAATGAACTATCGTTTTTCTACATTGAGGACCAGTTAAAGAAAAAAAACCTCCGGATGGATAAATAAATCGGCCAACAGAATACCAATTTTAGGACGGCGTGGGAATTCACGTTCATGGCAAGCAACAGATAAAGTTGGACGTTTTAAAAATCGTAAGAACTTTATATTCACTTGAAACAATAAGAACTCTAAATTAAAAACTTTTCGTATTTAAAATAATTGCATTAGTTTCCTATCTGACTAAAGTAGTTAAAATGTTATTTGATGTATTTTTTATTTATTTGTGTAATATCATTTCCATTTATTTAATTTTGTTCTTTAAGTTTATTTATGATTTCTGTTTTCCGATAAATTAAAATATATCAATGTTAAACTTAAGTCGGGCGTGAATGGCTGTATAGATTTGTAAAGTTATATTAGGGGAGGGTAATCTTAGGTTATTTGTTTCGTGGTTAAATTGGGTCAATGGATTGGATATATTAGTGTGATTAGTAGATGTAATATTGATTCGCTATGGGCAGAATCGCTTAATACGCCGCACACTTCCGTTTGCCTATGGAAGGAATTATAAGTCGGATACCGCAGTACCTTTCTATGGAGTTTTTTGTTTTATTGCTCTTCTTTGCAGATAGATGTAATATTCCTATCTCAGAAGAGGCAATTTCTTCTTTTAACCTTTTGTGCTGCCGTATTTTATTACATTGAATACATCGATGTATCAGATGAATTGATGCCAGTTTGACTACGAATTTTAGCCTAAGGTTAAATAGGGATAGAATGTTTATTTTCAAAAGCAAATTTATGTGGTCTATTCATACTCGATCCTAAATAAAAATGCATTAAATGTAAGTTGTTTATAGACGCTTGCATGGATTGTTTATTGGTTAACTATGTTTTGCGTTTCCATATTTGATCAAAATATATAGACATTCGATAAATAATGATACCTTATGGTGAGTATCTAAAATGTATTTATTCGGATGTCTTTTAAGTTATTGGTGACAATGCAAGTATCTTATGGTGAATACTATTGGGTTACGTATAAATTTCCCTCCGCAATTGTCAGTAATCAATAATTTTGTATTTTGATCGTTTATGTTTACTTTGAAATGTTTTTGACCGTGAAATCTATGTAACCGATCTATATTCAACATTATAAACAAGCTTTCATAAATTTATCTGTGCGAACTTAATTAAAATGTAAAATTAGAATATAATAGTAATTAAATGTAAATTAAAGTCAAAAATCAAAGTTAAAAATAATGTTAAAATGTAAAACTAATACTAAAATAATTTTAAATCTTATATATATGTGCATAAATAAATGTTTGTATGTTAATTACTGGCAGTGGCTTATTTTATTTATTTTTTAATGTTGAAATCTAATTAGATAAGATCTTATATTATTTAATCTCTGCTGTTCCACTGGGCTAGCGACATGGGCTAACGACCGGATGCAAAATTTAAAAGGAAAAAAAAAAAAAATTTTTTTTTTTTTGACTTACGTATCTGCCTACTTTATAAATTTTTCTAGGTTCAAATGCCTAGATGGCGCCCTGTAGTGCAGTTTACGTTAAGTCACTTTCTCCGGATCGTTACAATATATATATATATCCAATAATAGGAAGTAGTTTAGTTACTAATGTTGTTTTCTTCTTATTTTAAACAAATCCCACCATCACAATTTATCCCATTCATTTAAGAGTATGTATATTTTAGAAAAACAAAGCATTCTTTTCTTCTTAAATCCAAATTTAAAAGATGGTTAAAATATTATGTTCGCTAAGTAAGGATAATTGATTTAAATGTATATTATTTTATTAAATATTCACAAATGTTGTCTTCCATGATTAAACCATTTTAAAAATAGTTTGCTATAATGATTTCTTGAACACTTCATAAGTTTGTACATTAATCATCACCTTTCAGAGCCACCACTAAAGCATTAATTTAAAAATGTGTATGTTTGTTTTGCAACCAAATGATTGCCACCCCTAATCTCACCCACCAAATATACCTATTTAGGTATAATCTGTCGTTTATCCATAAGAGCATATGAATCATGATACCGTGATCAAATTCCAATAAATATATAATTAATTTATGGTTTCATTAAATGTCTTATTAAATATTATATTATTCAAGCAACTTATGTAGTTCGAATTATCTTCTCTCTACTTCCATACCTTCCAACATATATGTGTGTTCTTTTGTTTAAGTGAGTCTCATTGGCTCTTTTGCTCTGCTACTGGGCCAGATTTAAAATGAATTCACATGTGCCATCATTATGTTATTCATTAGATGTTTGATCTGGAGATTATGGAGTGGGTTCGAATTCAGGTTTATTCCTGACCTAAATCTCAGGCTTGACTGGGTTTGAAGTACATTTTGCGAGTTCCAGCTCATGTTAGATGGATAAACATGTTTTGACCAGTACAGTATATATATATAATTCTTTTCTGTCTGAAAGTTACTCTACATAAGCCACTAAGATGACTCTGATCATGGTTAGGTATGCCTGCTTTGGGTGATTGAGACTCGAAGGATCAGCCATCCTATAATGGTCGGAAGGCTAGAGAATGTGTATGGTTTCCCTGCTCATCTTTTGTCAGGTAAAGATGCCAAACTCTCAATTTTAGGAAAATGACAAGACTGTTGAAAAGTGTGTGTGTTGTTCAAACTGTCCGAATGCTCATCATGACTCCAGACAATTTATTGTTTTTTCACTTTGTATTTTCTCTACTATTTCTTTTTGTATTCAAAGGCAATAAATTTACTTTTGAAAATAGTTAAGTGCATTTTTTGAGCTGAGTATCAGAATTATATATATATATATATTAAAAAAATAGTGAAATCTATAAAATTTTATTAGAAGTTTTAATTAAGATGTTTAAAAATATAATCAATATTTTTTAAAATTAACCCATGTATTCAAATCTTAAAATTCAAGAATTAAATTAAAATCTTAGCCAAAAGAAGGCATATAAAAACAGGAAATTAAAGCTGAGTTTTGACATAATTATACAAGTTATGTGTAAACATAATTTGTTCACATATATTATGCACTTGATCTCATAGCAAGCATACTTATTGGTAATTTATATGATGTTTTTAATTTAAACTATTTTTAACATACATTTAATTCTTTGCTTATTTGTAACTCTCTACTGAATTCTATCCTCTGTCATATTCACTCACTAAAAGTAATCAATATTGTATCTTTTTATTGTGTCTCTATGAATTAATATTTTTAAAATAAATATAATCTACTTAGTTTTTGAAACTATGCTTATGTTTACCATAAAATGCTTTTTAGGAATTCTTGTATTTTTCATTCATTTTTCTGATCAATCCAACAAAGGTGTGTTTTTACAATTGTAAATTCCATATCATCATATCTAATAGGCTAAAGAATATAAAGATTGGTCTTCTGTTTTGTACTTGTATTTTTAGAATATTAAGGAGCATATTTAAATTAATTTTTTTTATTGCTTTTATGTTTTTTGCATAAAGTTTCAACAGATGTCTGAAAAGATTTTCATGATCAATAACATAACCAGTTTTAAAACTTAATTTAAGAGTTTTACTATTAACAATTGTTACAACTTAGCATGAATTTCAAATCTCATCATCATTTTAATTTTAGGGTATACCAATCTTTAATCCATCCAACAGTATTCTTTTCCAAATATTGAAGTATTGACTTTTTACCATATGACTTATAACTTCTAAATTCTTTTCTTCCTCCTCTGTTTTTGCTGTTTTCATATATAATATTGAATTTCAAAAATCTTACATGCTTTCACTTTTCAGCAAAATAAAAAACTTTTATTATTGATTACAGTTTCAACCGTACCATGCAGTCTTGATCAGATCTTATTCTATTCTTTCAACTTGAGAAAGTTGAAAGAATAGAATAAGATCTGATGAAGACTGCATGGTACAGTTGAAACTGTAATCAATAATAAAAGTTTTTTCTTGAAAAAGTTGAAAGAATAGAATAAGATCTGATGAAGACTGCATAATACAGTCAAAACTGTAATCAATAATAAAAGTTTTTTTTTGCTGAAAAGTGAAAGCATGTAGGATTTTTAAAATTCAATATTATATATGACTTATAACTACAATATAATTCATATGGTGTGATTATTTTGAAGTATGAAGTTTTCTATAGTGATTTTTCTGTGTAAATAAAGTGGTTGTGATAGTCAAGATATGATTTGCCTATTTCTGGACCCACTTTCAGATCTATAAAATAACTAAAATTCTGTTTAAGATGGAAAAAATTTGGAGGATCAATCTGCCATTAAATATTTACATTTGACATGACTTCTAAACAATTAACCATATGATTATTTTTAATAATCCATATATTATTTAAAAACTTTCATTATTTATAAAACTAATGGTATCACTTTTATAACCTTGAGCTGCAATTTAGTATTCTGATACTATATTTCTTGAAGTTTTCAATTTTTTAAAACTAATGAAAAACAAATAGTTTTTTCTAAATTCTTTAAATTTAACACAGGAAAATAAAAATTAAAGAAATAGATATAGTATTGTAATACTATTAAACATTGATTAACTCCTTAGACACAAGAATCATTCTATATCAGATTTGAAGAACTTTTATCAAGTAAAGTTTATACACACATACTTATATTTAAAGAAAATTTTAAGTATTTACCTTTAATTATTGCTTTATAAAAACGCAGACTATTTCTTCAACAACAACAAAAAGAAATATTATTCTTGTATTTTTTCCATATATACACTAATGCAATTTTTTAATATAATTCCCTTAATTTTGTAATAGTTTTGACTATCCTGCAGTTTTCATCAGAGCTACAACATTTAAACATATAATCCTATAACCATTAGTCAATATACATATAAAACTACATATTTTACATTAATATTCATAGTCATATTTTCTTTTTAACCCTATACCTTTACTTCATTTATTTTCTAATTATTATTTTCTTATTATTTCTTTAATACTTCTACTTTCCTTTTATTTTTATTTCTTATCTTTTACTTTTTCTTCCATCTTATCTATCATTCTACATTACTTTCCAATACATCTTTATCACCTTTTTTATTTTATTTTTAATACCTATAGAAATAGAAATAAAACATTATTTATAAAAAGAATAAGCATAGATAAATCATAAAAAGGAAAGAAAGAAATTAAATTAATAGGTAGTAAATATAAAATAAAAAAGGTGATACAGATATATTGAAGAGTAATGTAGAATGATAGATAGGATGGAAGAAAAAGTGAAAAATAATAAATAAAAATAAAAGAGAAGTAGAAGTAATAAAGAAATAATAAAATAATAATTAGGAAATAAGAGAAGTAAAGGTATAGTATTAAAAATGAAATAATATTATGAATAATAATGGAAAATATCTATTTTTTATATATAGAATAATGGTTATATGATTATATGTTTAAATGCTATGGCTCTGAAGAAGACTGCAGGACAGTCAAAACTGCATTAGAGTGTATATATAGAGATTTATAAAAAGTAACAAAAAACTCAATATTACAATGAAATAATATTTTTTAAAGGAAATCTTATCATTTGTTTGACATGTCTATATCCAGAAAGCTGGAAAATATGTTAATTGGTCTTATGTAGTTGCCATTGTATTTTTAGAATTTTATAGAACACCCTTAAATTATAATTTTCTAAGGTGACATTTCCAAATATATCAATTAAAATAATAGTTATATGCAATTACTTTAATTGCAATTGTTGTCACATTATTGTAAATTATCCAATCTTTTAATTTGTTAAATGCAATAGCTACACAGTGGACTCTCTGTTGTACATCTCTACCTAATTTTACCTTTATTCTCATGTTAATAACTATCCACTCTAAATGTTTCTGAAGAGTAATCTTCTGAAGATATTATTAAAAGTGCAATATTGATTACTTACATTAGGAAGATATAAATGAAAATAAAATACCGGACAGCCACAATTAGGCAATGGGTTGAAGTATTACAGAAAGAAATTTTTGCTGCAAAAGTTAAAGTCTATTTCAGTGAGTTAACGAATAGATTTCTGTACCAGAATGCTAAATATGTAAACATATTTGTGATCATGGATTGGTTTGTATAGTCGCATAAAATTCATCTTTGGTGCATGATCATCATTGTCATCATCATCATCATTATTATTATTATTATTACTATTACTATTATTACTATTATTATTATTACTGTTATCATCACCATCATCATCATCATCATTATTATTATTATTATTATTATTATTATTATTATTATTATTATTATTATTATTATTATTATTATTATTATTAAATTGGAATGGTTACATTCATAAGTGACTGATTGTTATTACCACTATTTCTTGTTTTGTCATTATTATTTTACTTTTATAATAACTATTTTTTTTTCTAAAAGAGAAGTCCATTATTGTAAGAGACCATTATTAGACTGCTTTCTTGTAGGTTCTTTATTTTTTTAATTGATCAGAAGGTTAATAAGTAGGGTTCCCACATTTATATTTAAGTCAAATACTTATTCTAAATATAATTCCAAAGAGATTTATTATAACTTATACTCCCTTCTGAAAAAATTAATTGGTTGGCTAAAGGACCCTCCATTATCATTGCTTTGTCCATTCAAAAGACTTGACATACTTCACATATTCATGTCTTTTCATAAACTTCATAAAAAGATATGGGTGTTTAAAGAAAGCAATTGTGGTTGCACAAGTATCATTCCAATGAATGTAGGAAAATAATCAATTTTTCAAGAGACTCATAATAATCTGATTCTAATGTGACATAAATAACAAAAGACAGTAAAGAAAAAAAAATAAAGATTAAAAATAAAGTGTAAAAGAGATTTCGAAAAAATTCAGTTTGTACTGGAAACAGTGCTTAATGTTTGCAGAACTATTATCTATTCCACAAAAGCTGATGGATGTGGAACTACTTTCGATCATCCATTCTTAATTGGTATATTTGCAGCTTACTCTTATTCCCCTAATCAGCACCATTAGGTGTTGATTTAATACACAAATAATCCAATTTCTAGAAACAATTATTTTGATGTAAAATCCTTAAAGGTAGTATATTAAAATAAAAATCTATATATAATCAATTAAATGAAGGTTATTTTTTTCAAATATTATAGATTTAGCCTGCATCCTGCCATATCTCTTCTGTGTATTTAAATAGATTGTTCTATATATGTGGGCTCATAGTGTCTTAAAGTCAACATGGGCATGACAATAATGTTGGCATTAACGTGGGATTTGGGCATTCTATCATCAGATTTTCAATGGCATGGAGAGCTGAAGAGTTGGAGGGTGGAGAAAATCCAAACCTGTCCATTAAAGTTTGAAGATTTGCTATCTTAATATAAACTGAGCACTGATTATATATGTGTGTGGGAGATGATGATCTGGATCTAATGATGAGTGCTGGTCCAGCACAAAATATATATATTGGTGATCTTTTATCTTTTTCTCATGTGTGTGACCATGTGTATTGTTATATGAGATAGAGTGGATAGATAAAGGGAGCATGAAAGTCTGTGTTTAAATCCCCAGTCTGTGTTTAAATCCCTGAGAATTACATTTAAATTTCAAGTATATAACTTGTTTTTATTATGCCTATATATTATTATTACTATTAAATGATTATTTTATTTGCTTTATTTTTAAAAGCATTAGAATAATAATGGAATAGTTTATTTCTCAGTTCATAAAAAAAATTTAAAAACCGGAAGTGACATAACTGGACCACAGTTATGGATTCTGAGCTCTACTACCATACAGACTTATATATATATATATTTCATGTGTCATAGCATCGATCGGGAAGCGAACCCGCTAACTCGGGACAACTGCTTGTAAGGCAGCTGTGCTGACCTCTCGACCACCAACGCTTGACGACTTTTATATAATTAACACTGAGGTTAATGTAAATTAAAAAATAAAGGTCGCAAATAATTAATATTTACAGCAGAGATAAAGCTGACAATCAGGGACAACTAAGTGACAGTGGTCGCTTGGGTGCGATATCCTTTGCTTATCTACCGCAGCCTGTTTTCGGAAAGTCAATTAAAAATATACTAACGATTAATCATTTTTTACGTTTATAATTTTCTTATTATACTTAGTCTTTATAGCTTGTGCTGCTTAATAATGTTTAAATCAGTATAAAAATGTTCTTAAACATTATTAAGCAGCACAAGCTATAAAGATTAAGTGCAATAAGAAAATTATAAACGGAAAAAATGGTTAATCGACAGTATATTTTTTGTTAAAAATCTGAATCAAATTTTATGAACTCATTATTATTTATTTTAAAAAATCCTGGATAGTAGAGCAAATTTTCTATAACAATCTACTTGAGAGTTTTTATTTTAATAAGAAATTTGAAGCTATGATAAGTACCTTAATTTTTTTTTTCATATGTCATAGCATCAGCCGGGACGCGAATCCACAACCGTCTGCAACCAACTACTTGCTTGCAAGGCAGCTGCGATGACTTCTCGGCTAACAACGCTTGACTAAGTACCTTAATTTGTTGAAGGAATTAAGGCAATGATCAGATTTGACAGAATTGAACACTCATTGCGTATGATTGTAAAAGTCTTTCTTAGGAAATGTAAAAAAATTGCAATTATCTGAAGTCACAAAAGGTATTAGTATTGTGGGTATTATTCTCTTCAAAGAATGATTTCTTATCAAGCTATCTAAAAAATGATTGTTTTTACTGATGCGTTTTTATTTAAACAAAATAATTCAATTTGAGCATTAAATATTTTTAATAAATTGAAATATGTTCTAAAACTTAAATAGGTTCTCTATATTAATAAAACCTTAATAAGATGCACATGAATATATAATTAGGAATATTATTATTGATAGACAAAGATTTTCACAGAGACAAAACTCTCCATACAGTAGCGCCATTCAGTGCAAGCATGTAATGGTTGATGGTTTAAGACACAGATTTTATTAGAAATAAAAGGATATATATTCAAGATAACATTAAACATAACTTGTCAAGCGTTGTTAGCCGAGAGATCAGCGCAGCTGTCTTGCAAGCAAGCAGTTGGTTGCGGATGGTTGTTGCGGGTTCACCTCCTGGCTGATGCTATGCCATATGGGGAAAAAACATATCTACTCCCATGGTTGTAACTTGGTTAAAGTCTTTCTTAAGACGAGATTGAGGAACAAGAGAATAGTGATAGAATGGAAGACTCTAGAGTCCGCCAATCGTCCTTGGATTGCACCCTGTTCATTCATTTCTGGTGCACAAACATATATATATATTCTAACCTCTCCCCGTGCATCCTCACCCCAAAATATATTGTTCATTACGAATATTCCGGGTTCTAGCTCAGTTAACATATAAATAAATGAAATATTCAGCATTGATTAAAATGATTACTAGCTCTAATTTCTAAATACAAATACGGTTCAATTTTAAAATGAATTAACAAATATTTACTATTTTCATGAGACATGGAGTGACAATACGGGGAATGAGATAGACTACATTGAGACATTATCCACACGATACTACCTCAATGGCATAAGAACACTATTCCCCCTTTTTACTATACTAAATAACTAACTCATAGTATTCTTACGACTTTCCGAGCTCTCTTCACTACGATTAAAATAATAATCATATCTTAATCTTCTTTATAATAAGAATCTAGCTTAATAAAATAAAATAAAATAAAATAAAATAAAATCTCAGGTTCATAAATTATATTCTAACTGATTTAAAATTCCGGTAGTAAAATATGAAAAGGGAATTTTATGTCATAATCTACTACACAGCAACTAACAATAATAAAATAATAATAACAATAATAATATATTATAATCTTATTTTTTCCTAAATAAAATAAATAAATACGTACGTGGCAGTATTTTAATAATCTGACAACAGAATACGTGTGGCAACATTAGCATATAATTTAATGTAATATTGTGGCAACCGACTTATGACCAATAAATAATATAAAATTATTTATTTTTTTTTAATTTTAACATACCAATAAATTCTCAAAATTATTATAACACTTTTATGTTTACCTTTTTGTGCAAAAACTATATGTCTGTTTCAATTATAAATGTATCGTGATTTCATGCATCCATGTGGAGAAATAACAACGCAGACACAAAACTTTAAAATAAATTTAAAACAAAGTTTATTAACAACATAAATAAATTAACAATATTTTTACATTATGTACATTGGATATCCCTTACTCTCCTATCTCAACTTAGTTTACTAGTTTATAAAATTGAAATCAAAATACTATTTATTTTTCCTAGTTAAATCTTATTTTTAAAACGCTTAAGAAAATACAGTATTATTATTTGATTTATTATTATGGTTAGCTTGTTACAAAATACATTTCTTATATGCTTATCACAAACACTTTGCATCCCTAATATTATTAAAATTATATTTTTACAAAATTTACATTCGTAGTAAAATTCTACTAAATAACAAATTTTAGTTTTATATTGGTTGTATGGAATCTTACAAAGTCAAAACATTATTCAACATTCGGTATTAGGTTTTTATTGTTCATTATCCGATGTTTATTAATCCTAATATTCTCATTCAAGCCTTACTTCGGATGATATAATTACAACTATTAATATACCATGCTACAGTATATGTTTTCCACACATTATTGAACTATTTCTTAATAAATATGCAATACTTATTTTCTAAATTATTAAAAAAAATTCATTCAAATTTTATTATCACTTTTAAAATACTTGGTTTAGATTTCTTTTCAAAATATCTTATATTCATTTCTGAATTAATTTTACAATGTATTATATGATTCTTTCTCTCTTTATGATATTTTGGACTTTCAATTTTAAAGTTACACAATTTTATACATTCCAGCAAATAAACTATTCTTACATAAACAATAATATATCTTCAGTTCTATTTTATTCATTATTTCTTTGAAAATATCTTTCTGACGATGCAGATTCACTAAATAAGGATAGCGAAGATAGATGCATAGGATCAAAATATAACTAGAATATTACTCGTCATAAACCTTGACAATCATGGCACAGTGAATTAAAAGACACTATAGAGGAGTGACCTTTACCTGTCTACCAACCTCTATTATAGGAACGATGCTAAAGCTATTTCTTCAGCTTTATTATAACATCAAAAAGTTTAAAAATATGCAAAACACTGTCCAAACCATATGTGTTCAGTTATAGGGCTTAGTTAACTATACTGAAATCACACAAAACTAAATATGATCCAAATCCTTTATTTTCCTATTTCTTAAAAAAAACATCATCTTGGTTTCCTCTCCACTAGTACTTCCAAGTCACTATCCGATCTTATTTCTCAAGATTTTTCTATACTGTACATCACAAATACATATCTGCATTACTAACAATAATAAAATTCATTTATTTTAAAACTATTCCACTGTTCTATAAGAAAATCTTTTTACTACTTTCCTCGTATATTTAATCATATACAAACTATTTTAAAACATCTGAATACTTTATCACACGAAAGTTCAAAAGAATCACACAATTGTTCTGTTAAATTATATTATTAATATACTTTAAATAAATCATTGCATGCATATTCCAAATTACTCCTATCTCATTATATGTTAAAAATGTTGTATAAAATGTGTACATATAATTTAAACTTTCACACTTCATTCTTAATCAATAGATAATCTAAAAAAAATACATTATGCATTATAAATAAATATCAATATTACCAAATGATCTTTATCTTCTCGATCGTGTTCCATAGGCTTCACCATCCATTTGATTCTTGTAGATATAAGACTCACATACATACACTTTATTTTTAAACCATATTTCTAATAATTTTATCAAGCTATTATATTTAAATCTCAATATTACTAAATTTATGTTTATATGTTTTCCCTAATCTCACATAGCATTTTATATTTAAAACAAATTAGTAAAATATTTAAACTATATTTACTGTACTTCTTTATCAACTTTTCTTGAAAACCGTTCATATTAAAGCTAAAAAAAAATGTTTATTATTTCTTCATCAGTCACTTAATGTTCTATTTTAAGGCAAAACAATTATTGCTCTGTTTAATAAATATTCATAGACGACAATCCTTGGTTTTTTATCACATTTAATACAATTATTGATTATGATATCAATTAATCCCGTAAAGAAAACTTCTAAATATTTTCTTCTGTTTTCTGCTAATATTTTCCCGCGCGACTTTTATGATGCATCTTCTAGGTACTTTTATTTAAATATTCAATAAAATTTTTCTGTTTCCATGGATCCATTTTCATTAATTAACTTAAATTTATATTTTCTAAATCAAGCATTTCTCCAATGAACACTTTATAACATTTTTAATTTTTCTTAGAGAAAGTTTTTCTGTTCCTTTTTTTTATATAAAAAACACAATAGCTCTTTCATATCATTCTTAGGTAATTTTCCCTTTCTTTTAAAGTTCGGGTACTATATACTTTGTAATATTTCCTTTAAAAAGGACAAACATTTTTTCTCATTATAACTTTTACATAATTCTTTATAATATACAGCATCTTAATTTTCCCATAGAGAAGAATAAAAAAAAACTTTAGAGTAGCCTTATAAATTTGTGCGTCATAATTTTTTCCTGACGGCAAATAACTTCTCTTTTAAGTTTTCGTATAGCGTCCTAATTATATTCCTCTGAGTTACAATAATAAGTTTTTGGTTGAGCATAAATAAAACTGTATCAAGGCACTTTCCAAATATTTTTCCTTTAACAATATTTTTATATACTGTTTTCTGTAGTATTTCCATTTTCACTGTAAGGTTTTGGCTAAACTTGAATAAAATAACTGGCAAGAAAACTTTTAAAAATTAACCCTTCATGTAAAGGCAGTCAAAATATTATATGTTAAAAAACTTTTAAAATAAATACAAAATTTTAAAATTATATCACTTTTCTAGCTTACGGTCTTATCCAGCTAAAAAAATATGTTACTTCCTCCTTCACTTACACATTACTTTCCCCCGCTTCGTCTAATTCTTATATTTTGTCTGCTAAAATACCTCCGTTGATTGGTTAATGACTTTTTTAACGTGAACAAATTTACACATTTTAGTTTTATAATAGATTAAGCCCTTTAAAATAAAGAATTTATGACATCATGTCTTAAATATTATTTAGAATAGTATTTTTAAATTCAATTATAGTTTTATCAAAATCATTTAAACTTTAAAACAATTATTAAAATAATATTTAATATTTCAACTTTTACTTTAAGGATCAATAGCAATTATATTTAGTTTTATAATTCACAAACTTTATTATTATTCTAACAAGCGTGTGTGTGAAGGTATATAATATACAGTCACATGATTACTAACTTTATCAGATTATTTTTAATTTACGTCTCGGTCTAAATTACCAAAACTGATATATTTTATAAAAATTTGGAAAATAATTTAAAATGTAGAACTAAATATAATTCTCACCATCATAAAGTTTATTTTAAAATATACTCTATTAATTTTGACTATTAAATATAATTATAACACTATATATAGCATTTATTTAATTTATTAGTTTTAAAATATCATACTCGAATTATTAATATATTTTTAACTATTTATAGCTGTGTTATTTTATATGGCCAGCTTTTACAACCATAAGCAAGGATATAATTAAGCTTTATTTAACTGTTTTCTCTCAAAATAATCCATTACACTTTTATATACCAGGTATTTTCAGCCTTAAATTGTACTATAAAATCTAATTATCCTACTATTATTTATATATCATACAAACATATCTTAAAATTTAAATTTTTTTAGTAATTGACCATTCTACCCTATTATGACCTATAGATAAGGGCACAATATATATATACTGTTACAATGTCATCATCACAAACTTTCAAACGAATGCACCTATATACTGTTACAAAAATAATTGTTAATAAGTCAATTATTTTATATAGCGCGATATTTTTTATAAACTGTAATATTTAAACAGCATTAAACTGTTGCACATGTGCTTTGGATTTCAAGCATGTAAAAGTAATTTAAAGTGATTATTTAATATCTTCACACTTTCACTTTCAAACACTTAAGATTCGCCCATACAAAAGAGTTTGGGTTCGAAAAGATAGATGGCCATTCTATCTTTTCCAAAGACTTTATCATGTGTTTGAAGTGTTAGTATTCATTCATTTTAGAGTTAAAATCCAAAGCGCATGTGCAACAGTTTAATGCTGTTTAAATATTACAAAAATAATTGTTATAGCTGAAACACAGGCTTATTATATACCTGTGTCTATATATGTAATATATAGGATATATGAGCACAGACTTTCACATGACCCACTACTCTCCACTCTATCTAATATCACTGATCCACTCAAGCACATATATCCTGAAAAGATAAATAATCACAAATATACATATTTCATGCTAAAACAGCAATCATCAGTTGGTCCAGATTATTATCTCCCACACATATATACTCTAAGTGCTCAGATATATATTAAGATAGACAATCTTCATACTTTAATGGACAGGCTCCAAACTACTACACACTCCAACTCTCAAACGTCCATCCAATTGAAAATCTGATGATGGAATGCTCGGCCACCCTGAAGCTGAGATTCTTGTCACACCCATGTTGACCTAAAGTCAATCTGAACACCTCATGTACAGGACATAATCCATTTAATACATATGCAAGGATGGGCAGACATCTCTACAATGTAATAAGTATGAAGATTGTCTATCTTAATATATATCTGAGCACTTATAGTAGATATGTGTGGGAGATGATAATCTGGACCAACTGATGATTGCTGGTTTAGCATGAAATACGTATATTGGTGATTATTTATCTTTTCAGCATATATGTGCTTGAGTGTATCAGTGTTATTAGATAAAGTGGAGAGTGGTGGGTCATGTGAAAGTCTGTGCTCATATACCCTATATATTAAAAATAATTGTTATAAAAGTAAAAGATAAAGTTGAAATTAGCATGCATTTCTGCTTAATATTAATTATTATTTTAAATTCTTAAGTTTTTTCTATGAGTAATAATTACTTTCGCTCATGTAATCAAGAAAGAGCTACATAATATGAATGAAATTCTTTGACTAATTTAGTCAAAAATTAAACATCGCGGGTTCGCTTTCCGGCTGATGCTTTGACACATGAAAACACTGAATAGAAATTAAATACAAATTTTCCAGCATAATAGCATTTTGCCATATGACTTACAAGCGTATGCAATATATAGAGAGTCATAAAATAATTTTTTAGGTCTCCTGTAAAAATCTCCTTGTAGATAGATTGATTTATAGAGATAAATTTCCAATATATATATTTATTTAAATTGTTTATCAAATGTCAGAGTTAGGTGAAACAATTTGCGATCCTCAACCTCTTGATTTTCTCTTAGCAATAAAATAATTAAAGCTTTTTAATATAAAATGAGATCTAGCTATCATTAACATCTGGAAAGTAGGATTAAATCAAAGAAAAAAACAAATAAATAACACTTTTCCAATCACCATTTAATAATAACAGATAAAACCTTTGATTACTTTAAAATAATGTATAATATAAAAGTAATTAAATTATATTAATAAATAATTATATTAGTGTGAATTATAAGTTGAACATTTTCAAATGTTATCCATATATTTATGTTATCAATCACATTAATAAAAATTTATAGTGCACTCCTCTTTAATAGACGTAAATTTATCACATTGTAAACCATATCCCAGTATCACCTCTCATTACATATATATTTCATATAAAACTTATCCTTATCAGATGAGTCAAAAGTTCAAATTTTATATTTATGTATAATAAATATATTTTATTTTAATTTTTAAAGTGTGAATAAATTCTCAATCAATCATACATTAGTATACAATTAAGTTACTAATGTCATATATATATATATATATATTATATGATATATTTAGATCTCTCTTTACAATCTCATATAAATCAGTTACTAATCATATCCTATTGTAACAAGTTCCATCAACGTCTAAGTGATGCTCAATAAATATATATATATATTAAAGAGAAAAAATTACCTAAAAATAGATAAAAATCAAGCATAGCCAAATACTTAATTTATTATCATAGTAACAACTCATCTTAAACAAATAATACTTGAATAAAAAGCAATAATTATTTTTTTTGCTATCAATACATAGTTCATGGGTTTAACCTTTTAGCTAGCTAACAATATAAATGTATTTTCTCTTTGTGTGGAAGTGGCTGGTACCATATTTACGTGCATACATAAGCTTGGCGTTATGGAAAGATGCATATTGGGGGGGGGGGGGAATAAGAAGAGATCGAAAATGCAATATATGGGTAAGAGAACAAACAGGTGTTATGGACCTCATTGAAAAAATTAAAAACTTGAAGTGGAGTTGGGCTGGACATATTGCTAAAAGAGATGATAATAGATGGACAATTGAAATCTTGAACTGGATTCCAAGAGATTGTAAAAGACCCAGAAAGAGACCACATGTGAGATGGATGGATGAAATAAGAAAGTGTGTAGGGGTGATATGGCGAAGAGAAGCTAAAGATCAGAGAAGATGGATTGAACTTGGAGAGACCTTCATTCTGCAGTGGATTGATAATGATTGTTGTTGATGATGATATCTCTAGTTATTTTGTAATATCATTTCTAATCAATATTTTACAATTTGTATTTTTTTTTCTTTTTTCATGTGTCATAGCATCGGCTGGGAAGCGAACCCGCTAACACGGGACAACTGCTCGTAAGGCGGCTGTGCTGACCACTCGACCTCCAACGCTCGACACAAATTGTATTTTTTTACTTTAAAATGCAATAAAGATCATACTTAAAACCTTAAACATATAATTAGCTCAAGCATCAGAAATATGATTTTTTTTATTTAGCAACAGGATTCCAGAACACAATGTTACATGTTTTAAAAAAAAACAACCAAAAAAGTCAGAAAATTATTATAGACTTTAAAAAGGTCTTTTATATTTAAAATATTCATTTTTAAAAACCTGAAGTTATGTTAATTATTTAATAATATTAATAATATTTAAAATGCATTGTCAGGTTTAAAAAATACTTCGAAAAGGAAATCCGCTATCATGAACAAAAAAAAGGGCCAGGGTATAGTTATTTTTTTTTAAGTGTCCATAAAATTGTCATGTGTAAAATAAATCAATCTTGTCAAATGTTTAAATAATAAAAAATGAATTGACTTGTTTGATTAGGTATATATATATATGTGTGTGTGTGTATGTGTCATTCAAACCAAATTAATAGGGTCATGTGATCTATGACTCTTATTTTGCCTAATATACTAAACGTTTTGAGAAGATAATATAATAACAATTATAGTGTTTTTAAGTATTATAATTATTAATAGATAAGCTTACGTTAAAAAAATATGACAGTGTTTTATTTGGACCTACTCCCTCCTAAAATTGAGACACAGCTACAATATATATATATATATATATATATTACACCACCACATACACAAGTATTAAATAAAATAGTGGTAGAATTGTCACATTAGTACTATGTTTTCTAACATCATGCAGAAATATAAGCCAAAAGTACTATTTTTATTTTCCAAATAAGACTTTATAAAGTTTTGCAGGAACAAAATACCTATGAAAAAAAATATCAGAGTTGTGTGAGTTTAAAAAATATCAAATTACTGGTAAACCATTTGATTATGGAATACATTTCTAAAAACAGTACAAAATTAGTTAACCCACTAAGTATCACATGATCACCATCTCTTATACTAGCACATAAATGTTATTAAACAAGGCAAAGCTCTCTCCATACAGTAGTGCCACCCTATGCCAACCAGAGTAATCAATGAATGCCAGAAGGCTTGTGCATCCTATCTGGTGCCTACTCATCCAATATGCCCAAACTAATTTCTGGCTTGTGGCCTTTGTCAGTGAGAAGCCTTGGATCTGAGAGCACTGCACTTAGATCTTAGGATCTCTCTAGGTGCAGTGCTCTCAGATTCAAGGCTTCTCACTGACAAAGGCCACAAGCCAGAAATTAGTCTGTGGATATTGGATGAGTAGGCACTAGATAGGGATTTTATGCACAAGCCTTCTGGCATTCATTGATTACTCTGGTTGGCACAGAGTGGTACTACTGTATGGAGAGAGTTTTGCATTGTTTACAAAATTAGTTCTGAACAGCATAGCTGAAATCTTTGAAAATGAAAAAATGCAGCTTTTTAATATTAACTATGAATTAAAATCATTGCTTATTAAAGGAGACCTTTAGACATTGAAAAGGTATTATAAACAAATAATATGAAACACATTGAACAAATCACTTTAGATGATGTCACATATGTTTATCAATAAACTTTTCCTATGTAAAGTTCATAAGAATACATTTATGCTACACTCTTCTTCAAAATCACTGGCTTTTTACATAAGATCTGCAACATAAGTGCTGTAATGTTTGACTATGATAATTGGTTAATGCATGAACAAAAGTATGCATTAGCTGAAATACACAGGCTTATATATACCTGCATCTATATATGTAATAGACAGGGTATGAGCACAGACTTTCACATGACCCACCACTCTCCACACTATCTCATAAACTGATACACTTGAACACACATATGTTGAAAAGATAAATAATCACCAATATACGTATTTCATGCTAAACCAGCAATCATTAGTTGGTCCAGATTACCATCTCTACACATATATGCTACAAGTGCTCAGATATATATTAAGATAGCAAATCCTCCTACTTTAAGGGACAGGCTTCAATCTACTCCAACTCTTCAACCGTCCATCCAATTGAAAATCTGATGATGGAACACTCAAAGGCCACCCTGAGGCTGAGATTATTTGTCACACCCATGCTGACCTAAAGTCAATCTGACCCCTCATGTACAGGACATAATCCATTAAATACATATACAAGGGATAGGCAGACATCTCTAATATGTAATAGCTGAAATACACAGGCTTATATATACCTGTGTCTATATATGTAATAGACAGGGTATGAGCACAGACTTTCACATGACCCACCAGAGTGGTGGGTCATGTGAAAGTCTGTGCTCATATACTCTATGTATTACATATATAAACACAGGTATATATAAGCCTGTGTATTTCAACTATTACATATTAGAGAAGTCTGCCTATCCCTTGTATATGTATTTAATGGATTATGTCCTGTACATGAGAGGTCAGCATGGGTGTGACAATAATCTCGGCCTCAGGGTGGCCTTTGAGCGTTCCATCATCAGATTTTCAATTGATGGACAGTTGAAGAGTTGGAGTGTGGAGTAGTTTGAAGCCTGTCCATTAAAGTAGGAGGATTTGTTATCTTAATATACATCTGAGCACTTGTAGCATAAAAGTATGCATTATAATTGATTAAATTATTTTTATACTTTTAGAAGTACTTTAAAAGTTTACATTAAGTTACTAAAAAATTTTGTTAATCAAATTGTCTTCAGTCATTTATGAAACTTGTTAGTGAATCAGTCATGATTAGAAAACAGTTTCATAGTATTCATGTCCAAGCATTAATCAACATAAGTTCATTTAAATTTGGAACTTTTGGGTAATGAGATTCATTCGATGGTTTTTCAGACAGCACTGCCATTTTCCAAAATGTAATTCTCAGCTTTATATGCTCAAGTTTTTAAATATTAGTTTGTGGAAGCTGAAAATGACTTTACGCATCTCCAATCTTCCTAATAACATTATATTAATAAATGTATTTTAATAATGCTATTAAATGCTGTCATAAACAAGCAGCACAAATTATAAGAAAAATGAGTAGAATAAGACAATTGTTGTGATATCTAGACATCAGGTTTTGTAAGGTGTAGTCCTATTGGTTGACATAAATACTGATCATTTGCGAATCATTATCTATGATAACTATTATAATTCAAGGCTGTTTTTTTCATAAAAGTGGTTTAATATATAGAAAAATAATCACATGATAAACATTGGGAATGTCATGTGATTTTTAAACATTAAAAGTGGAACTTTTCATTGATCTAGTATTATTTAGTTCCTGAGTTCATGATATCATTACTAATTTAAATTTTACAGACAGAATGTTCCAATATTTATAGACTATTTAAAAATGTTATATAATCCCATGCTGCATAGAATACCACAGGAATTTCTCATTTTTGAACAACCTTTATGTATGTATAATTATAACACGGTCTAAATATTCTCAAAAATATTAAATATAATAAACATATCTAGCTAGTTTTAATATATAAGTGTCATCTTCTGAGCTTTAAAATAAGTTGAAGAAGAAATGAGATGACTTAAATATAATTCCAAAAATTACTTAATTGTTTCTTACTTAGGAATTGGCAGTATACCAACGTTTCCTGTTATTTTTTCTGTTTAAGTAATGATAGTATTACTAGGGCAACATTTATGACATGTTTTTTTTTTACATGTGTAGACAAAATGCGGTGATAAAAAAAGCATGGCATGTCTCCAATTTACCACATGCTATTAATCAAATATAATAATACACAACTAAATGATTGTTGAAACGTTAATATATTTAAGTCATCTCTATTTTACTTAAAAACCATTGAAACGCATTCTAGATTCTGTTTTTGTTTTTACTAAATATTTTACAAATTAATTTTTTACATATTAAAATATTGTAAAAAAAAAAAATTTAAACTAAAATAAGGTTTTAATAGATCTTTTAAATATAGATTATTAATTTATACAAATAAAATTAATATGTGTAGAGAAGAGAATAAAATTATATTTAAATAAAATAAAGACCTGCAAAACTAACTGGTACAATAAAAATCGTTCGAAAACTATTTATACAAACTAATAAGATTCAATCTGCATATATATATATATATATGCTATAATGTAAATAAAGTTTATTCTTAGATTTATAGAACTGCATGCAGACAGTATTGTCAAGCGTTGGTGGCCGAGTGGTCAGCACAGCTGCCTTACAAGCAGTTGTCGCGGGTTCGCTTTCCAGCCGATGCTTTGACACCTGAAAAAAAAGTAGAATACTCTAGAAAATTTATTTATTTAACAGAAAATTAATAAAAATTATGCTAAATTAGTACAACTAATAAAAACATGAGCTGAGAGCACTAGAGGGGCAAAATCGCATCAGAATGGCAAGATAGTGGGTAAATTGAAAGGCACTTTCAAGCTGATAGTATTAATGTCTTTTTCAAAAAGGAGAAAGGTAGTCACAATTTAGCAGCCCTAGTCTCGTGAACAGAGCTGGCCCGAGTGTATTGCAATGACCCATGGTCTCCCATTTATCAAGGCCCTGCTCTGCTTGATCTATGTCTTTTTCAAAAATAAAAACATTTTGTCACATCCTAAATTAAATTACATTTCCTTTTTATGCCTATTTAATTTGTAAGTCCTATAATGAATATAGTGTGTGGAGTTATACAATTGTAGATGTACGGATATGCGGTAATGCAGATTTTTTTAATTATATTGTTTACTAAATATTTCAGAATGTTCGGATCACGTTAATGTTAAATCAGCTTTTCATTCGTATTTTTATGTATTGAATCAGATATGTAAAAAATAATAAAATTAGACCAATGTTATTAATGGATTCACATTAAAACATAGAACAATATATATATATTGTTTTTGCATTATATGTATTCTATTTTGTATTCCCAAATATTGATTCAGTAAAATGGCACAAAATCATATTTATAATAAATAAGCAATTATTTATCTTTCAAAAGTAACCTTTATTAGTAAAAAGATTACAAAAATTTTGGGTACACTTACCCATTGAGAATTACAAAGTGTTTAATGTAACAAACAAGGTAAAACAATTATTGATTAAAATAAAGTAAATATGCTTGATAACAATTATGTCCATAAAAGAGTTGCTATAACGTTGATATTAATGTGTATCTGAACATGAGTATCTATACATGGACCTACATGGCCCAGCTACTGAGAAGCTATCCATCACCCAATGATCCCACCCCTGGGACCCTGAAGCGAAGACCCAAATGCTTCAGCTGAATAGGTGGACAAATCCAGCATTGCGCCAACCACCACAACAGGCAGTGCGGTCCAAGGCCCAAGTCCATTAAATAATAAATTCTTGACCTGCAGCTGAGCCATGTCAAGACCATTCCAGATGTCTCTGTCTCCCAATTAACAGTCCAAATGTGCAGGGACTGCATTCAGTCTACCTGCCCAGAATTGGAAAGCCAACTAAGAAAAACTAACACATAGCAAGCTCAGATCTGCACTGCCCAAAACTAACCTATCAAGGGGGAATAGCAGCCGACCAGAGCAGGAATGGTGCTGAAACTTTGACCAGGTACCCTCCCAGCAGATTTTCCAGGTAGCAGCAATAATTATCAACAGCCTGCACCAATGAACCAGCCTCCTAGTGACCGCCACCACCCCCTAGGAAGAAAAGAGGAGTGCAGACCCATTCCCGCAAAATTATTGTAGCAAAGCTTCCATCAAAGTTACAAAATTTGGAGGAGGCCCAAATCAGACCAACCACCTTACAAACTCTCTAATTTTAAAGTTAACCAAAAAAAAATAATTAGTTCAATTTAACACTGCTCTATTAGAAGTACTAATTTGTGCAATTTTAATATATCTAAATGTTTTTATCATATGAAAAAGACCCCTCCCTCCACCATAAAATAAAATTAATTAATTAAAACAATAAATTCTATATAATTTTGTTTAACAAAAGACACAGCAGAATATTAAAAAATTATAATTTAAATTTTTACCTTTTTATTTACAAATTAACTCTCTCGACTTTGGTGACTGTAATGTGATAAATAACAACCAGTTTTAATTAGATTGATTGTAACCATCTTGTTTTTTACGTTGGGTCATACAGAATGTCAGTAATAGAATATTTTTTTGTATGCTTATTATTTCAGTTTAAAAATAACATTTTCTCTGCATCCTCAATTTTAAATCAATTCATAATTCTTTTCAGATATCCAAAGCAATGGAGACATTGCACATGCGAAAAAAAATGCAGTACTGGGGGAAAAAAATATAAATTTCATTAGGCATAAAACTAAAAATAATATTTTTCTCCATATATCATAGCATCGGCCGGAACGCGAACCCACAACGGTCTCAACCAACTACTTGCTTGCAAGGCTGCTGCGATGACCTCTCAGCGCACAACGCTTGACAAAACTAAAAAAAAATTTGTTGGTCTTATGTACCATCAATATTAAATTGTAATCGTGTCCAGTATAAATATTAGCTTTAATTTTAGGCAAACAATTTTGGATTAAAATCCGTATGAATGCTAATTTCAAGCAAATTGAAACTAGTATACATCTTATTTGAATTGCATTGGGGGGGGGTGAGAATGATTTTATGCAATTAATAATAAATTGTGTGTAATGACTATACAATATAAATAAAATGAATAAGGTTAATGCCTTTAATTTTTACTTAAATGGTACATAACTCTGCCACCAAAATGTATTGCACTAATATTCAACAAATTGCTAAGTCATTGTAAAAACATGGTGACCCTACTTGGTAAAATAGTGACATGTCAAAAACCCACTACAGCTATCGTATTTGTTTATTTAGATCAGCACAGTACAAATTGTAGCAAACCTTGCATAGTGATTGCACTATGCAAACTCAGAATCCATTATAGTTTTTCAATATGTAATATATAGGGTATATGAGCACAGACTTTCACATGACCCACCACTCTCCATACTATCTCATAACACTGATACACTTGAACACATATATGTTGAAAAGATAAATAATCACCAATATACGTATTTCATGCTAAACCAGCAATCATCAGTTGGTCCAGATTATCATCTCTACACATGTATGCTATAAGTGCTCATATATATATATATATATATATATATATTGATATTCAATCCACTCCACACTCCAACTCTTCAACCGTCCATCCAATTGAAAATCTGATGATGGAATCTCAAAGGCCACCCTGAGGCTGAGATTCTTGTCACACCCATGTTGACCTAAGGTCAATATGATCCCTCATGTACAGGACAAAATCCATTTAATACATATACAAGGGATGGGCAGACATCTCTACGATGTAATAACTGAAACACACAGGCTTATTATATACCTGTGTCTATAAATGTAATATATAGGGTATATGAGCACTGACTTTCACATGACCCACCGCTCTCCACACTAGCTCATAACACTGATACACTTGAACAATATGTTAAAATTTGTTTTAAAGTTGACTGTGATTAAGTTTTTGTAATGAATTGTATATTTATTTGGCTCTTGTTATACTAATGATAAATAATGTAACAAAACCTTTCTTCTTCTTTCTCTTAAGACCTTATATACTTATATCTATCTGTATACACATGCACCTATATATATATATATTACTTTGTGAGGCAAACGTATTATTCCATTTTATATTAATGTAGCCATTTCCCAACATGAATTTCTGGACATCACTAGGATTCCAAGCGCCAATCTTATGTTAAATAAAAATTACATGAAGGGAGAGACTACTAATAAACAGCCACAGTCTTTAATAAAATATGAGAGGTTTAACCCTCAGCTAGCTCAGGCTTGGGACAGGTGGTGTTATGGCCAGTAGTAGGTGCAAATGGGAACAAGCATTCTTTATTTTTTTAACAAAACAATAGAAAAAAATAAGAACAATTCAATAACAGATTTCTACATATGGTTTCATTATCATCAATATTTATTAAGAGTTACGCTAAACATCAAGTATCGGTATACAAATATAAAAAGAATAATTTAATTTTAACACGTTAACATATAAAACTAAAGCTCTGACATTTTGATTCATAATATACACATATATGCACACACTTTCAAATACATTTATTATTCACAAATGGTTTAAAAGTTGCAGACAGACAGAAAGAGATCTCCCTTCCACTATTTTTTTATTTACTTCTTCTAGACTTAGTTGAAGACAATTCATTTCATACAAGTGTTTCCTCAATCACTAATAGCTATTATGGGTTTACTCAATTTAAACAAAACAATCTCTTTATAAAATTTCTTATGGCGTTCTTCTACATAAATCTATAGAATCGGCAACTGATTTCTATTCATTTTTATTTTATTCATTTTTTTAAAACAACCAACTCAATATGCAAAGTTTATATTACCTACACAACCCTGGGGAGTTTGTGGAAAAATATTTTATAGTTCAAATCAGCACAGATAAACATGTGATCCATCTTGAAGTTTTTTTTTCTTTATTCTGCCTAGGGTCTCCATTTTTGAAAATCATTGCTTTACGGTTCCGATCTTGGCAGTTGCTTCAAATCCAGAAAGGCTTTCATTATTGAATGTAGCAGCATACAAAGTGTTGGAGATGAGGTTTGAACCTGATACATTAGGCTTTTACCCCGACATTTCCATTTCTTCCACCATTAAAATTAACAAAATTATAAAATTAACTTTACTGCACTAACGATCCCGCTATGTTGATCATCAATTTCTGCAGGGACAAAAGAAAGAGCATTCTGGGTTCTTTTCTTTTATATCCCTCCATTTGTTTTAGAAGCTTCACTCATTTTCTATTTTCTGTCTCTGATTTCTGCCCAACTGGATTTTGATCAAGGTGTGAAGTTTTATCACCTTCAGCCTTTCTTGTTTTAAAATCCATTTCTTCTAGAAATTTCTAGGCTTTTAGAACATAATTGAAAGAAAATCTCACTTCCTCCCTCTACAACAATTAAACCCATTCATACGTACATCTATAACATGCCCATACATACTATTTTGATTTGACAGAGTGCCCCCTTTTGTAAGCTATATACATATTTTGTATAACCACCACTGCATAATATAATAATTAATCTATATACCTTAACTATCTATATATAATGACCATCACCTATCAGGCTAGTTGTGACCGGGTTTGAATATATTCTGTCTCAATGACAAGTCCTTATGGTCAATCAAATGATTTATAATTGAACATTGTCTCATAATTTTAATAATTTCACATAAGTAATATAGTATAATACTGTAATACAAATTAAAAAAAGTGAAACTTCAGTATGGACTGTTTTTTCAGTGTGAAGAATAACAATTGTGTGGAAGAATACAAAAAAATTGTTAAATTCTAATTTAGTTTCACTTTTTTGATCTACATTGCTGTACTTTTTGGACAGTGAAAATACCCTTTTTTTTTTTCTAGCAATATTAAACAATTTTTAAAGCGATTTTGTTTAAAGTCATCATAACAACTAATAAGACCATGAAAAATCAAGAAAATCTTTGATCCTGAAAACCAAATTGATTAACAATGATTGGTGAATAGACCACAGGAAGTAACAACTTTAAGCTAAGTTTTGTTTCATTTTACATAGAATTAAGTAGCATTATCATATTATACATAAATAAATTTTAAGTGAATGCCCGCATAACATACACAGCACACTTTACACAAACATATAACATATGTTAAGAGTTTTTAAAATTTTTATATTTACTCAATAAGTTATAATAAGGATTAAAATCAATAGATGGAGTTAAGGTTAGAGTTGGAGTTAGGATTAGGTTTAGGGTTAAAGTTAGAAGTTAGGTTCAGGATTAGAGTTAGTGTTAAAGATAGAATAGAGCATTTTTATTTACACACTGGTGAATGTATTTTATAAATAAGTTTGTATATATAATAAAATGTTTAATATGGTTTGGTATCTGGAGTTTTCTGATACATCTTTTAGCAATCATCTTAAATTTAAAATTATAAAAGATTATTAATATATATTTAAAAAAAGTTTATTTTTAATTATTTATTTTTAAAAAAAATTACTTTACCTTTTTTAATTCTAAAAAATAAAACAAAACATTTTTTCTGTTTGTTTCAAGTTAGTATAGAATTTTATATAGTAGTAGTATAAGAATAATATATTGATAGTACTTTTGTGTCATTTAAAGTCGTTTATCTTGTATTTAGATTTGTAGAGGTCCCTACTGTCGCATTTTAGGCACGTAGTCTTGAGGTTATAGCCTTAATATATATTATTGATAGTACTATAAATTATAGTCTGATAATAAAATCCAAACTTATTATGCAAACTTTTTCTATTTTGCTGAGACTTTTTTCTATTTTTCTTTTTTCCAGACACAAATTGTTAATTTTAAATCACTATTTTCATCTTTTATAAAAATCTACAAATTCTACGCTAAATCAGCTTAGAATTTGTAGACTTTTTTAAATTTAGTTTTTGATTCTTTAACATTGATTCTAGAAAATATTGAATACACAATAAGCTGAATTTCTGTATTAACTTTCTCAAATAAATATTTTTATTTTATCAATATTTTATTTATTAAATACTTATTATATTTACCATTTTCTAAATCCCAAACTTTATTAAAGTGTAATAGTAGAATTATGCTATGGAAACAAGGTGACTTCTGACTGCTATATTGCCATTTTGTGCTCTTATCCAGGTCTAGTGATAATTTTTACCATAACGCATTAAAGTTATTTGTATAAAAGAGAAGTGTTGTAATTATTTTTAGAAGAAACTGTACCCTTTATGTTGGGTTCATTATTTATACAGCAACTAAATGGTTTTTTAAAAATTTTTTTAATATGTCAAGAAAGTCCAAAACATAAACTTATGATCCATCTGAACATTAAATTTTTTCAAATCGTTAATAATTCGGTTTCTGGCTTTCAGAAATAACTCATAATTGTTGAGAAGTTTTGGTTGGATTAAAGTTTTAAATGCTTTTTCTGTATTTTGCCTCAGGAATGATTATAAAAAATACCTTTATTGATGTTAATACATTGCACAGGCTTAAACCTGCATTCACATATGTAATATATGTGGGATTCGAACTCAGACTTTTACACAAACCACTACTCACAGTGCCATCTCATATTGCTGACCCACCTGATCACACATATGTTGAAAAAAATAAATAATCACCAATATATGTATTTCATGCTAAACCCGCAATCATCAGTTGGTCTAGATTACTATCCTCACACATATATACAATCAGTGCTCAGCTTTATATTAAGATAGCCAAACTTCATTCTTTAATGGACAGACTTCAAACTATTCCAACTCACAATTCTTCAGCCTTACATTTTATTGAAAATCTGATGGTGGAACATTCAAAACCCTTGTTAGTGCCAAGGTTGTCATTCTACTCTTGTTGAGATATTAGTCATTCTGACCCCTCATGTACAGGAGAATAATCCATTTCTACCTACATATGCGAGGGATGGGAAGACCTTTTACACACTATTTATATAAATTAATACATTGCACAGGCTTAAAAAAATTTTTAATGCTTGAATCATTATTTGACTTATGATAGGATTTTTTTAGATGAAGAAGTTATATTTTATTTTTGTTTTTGTTTTTGGGTGGTTTTTTATATAAGTCATTTGTAATATCTATAAATGAAATTTTGACTAATATCTAAAAATTTATTTTTTGGCTTCTTTTAAGCAGAACTATACACTACTAACATTTGTGTTGACTATTACATATACTTAGTTGTTTTTTTAATAATAAAACTTAGAAATTTTTTTTTTTTAATTTTGCATACCATATTTTCGTGCAAATATGTGAGCTCACGCATATAATTATATCCTTTAAAAAAAAACAATATAAAAATATATTAACTGAAATACAGGCTTATTATATACCTGTATCAATATATATAATATATAGGGTATATGAGCACAGACTTTCACATGACCCACCACTCTCCACTCTATCGTATAACATTGATACATTTGAATACATATATGTCAAAAAGATGAATAATCACCATTATACGTATTTCATGCTGAATCAGAAATCATCAGTTAGTCCAGATTATCATCTTTACATATATATGCAATAAGTGCTCAGATATATATTAAGATAGCTGAGTCAAATTGAGTTTAGGTCAACATGGGTGTGATGAGAATCTCGGCTTCAGGATGGCATTTTCAGTGTTCCATCATCAGATTTTCAATTGTATGGATGGTTGAAGAGTTGGAGTGTGGAATGGATTGAAGCCTGTCCATTAAAGTATGAATATTGGCTATCTTAATATATATCTGAGCACTTATTGCATATATGTTTAGAGATGATAATCTGAACCAACTGATGATTGCTGGTTTAGTATGAAATACATATTGGTGATTATTTATCTTTTCAACATATATGTGTTCAAGTGTATCAATGTTATCAGATAGAGTGGAGAATGGTGGATCGTGTGAAAGTCTGTGCTCATATACCCTATATATTACATATTATCTCCTTGTTCTGCACTGCTCAGAATTGCTATGAATATGAGGCAACTCGTCTCAAAGCGCTTAGCGTTTAATATTTTTGCACTCTTTATAGCTTCTCTTTCAAGCGCTTCACACGCTTTTAATTTTATTTATTATAATATTAAGAGAGAAGTTTAAAATTCTTAATAATTTACAAAAATGTATTAAAAATATTTTCTATAATAGTAATAAGAAAATAAGAATAATACTATAAAGAAAATCTCTATATTACACTTATAAAATTTATTTCACTCTAAAATTAAAAAAAAAGTGTAATACATGAACAAAAATGCACTAGATAAGAATTTGCAATTTCCTGCATTGTTATCTGTAAATTTTACCGTTATTTTAAAGATGAAGTTAATAATAATTTATTTGGGTAGCTATCGCTTTTTGCTATATTTTATCAGATTAATTCGTGTTGATATATTTGTATTAATAAATAAGAAATTATATTAAATTGAATATTTTCATAAATTACAGATATAAATGACATATTGTCTGGGTATATATATATAAAATTAATAAAACATGTCACAAACTTGCCTTTAAGCTTGTTCTAGAATGTTCACTAGATGGAGCTTACCACTAGCTCCAAAAAAGCTTTAATTAGAAGTGCCAATAGAGAAAGAATTCAAAATCTCTATTGTACTATCATCATCTCCAGACCAATTGGTTTCAAGCTTAATGGCTTACATCAGTGAAGAGTTAGGATTTCAGAAACTAGATCTAAAACTCCAACTCAGAGTACTTATTTAATACGTTACTACCAGTCTGAAAACTCAAATTTTTCAGAAACATAAATTTCTTCAAATCTAGCTTTATAAACCAGATAGCTATATGGGTTCTGAACTCAGTTCAGTTTCACCATATATTAATAGCTAAAGCAATATTACATCACAAAAGCTTTCAAGGGTACACTTATAATAATTAATAAAACAAGTCACAAATTGTGCAACTTGTGTTTAAGCTTGTGCTAAAATGTTCACTAGATGGAGCTTACCACCATCTCAAAACAAGCTTTATTATAAGAGCCAACAGAGGAAAAAATTCAAAATCTCTATAGTAGTGAAAATTTTAGCACAAGCTTAAAGGCAAGTTGCACAATTTTTGACTTGTTTTTTTAGTTATTATAAGTGTACCCTTGAAGGCTGTTGTGATGTAATATTGCTTTAGCTATTAATATATGGTGAAACTGAACTGAGGTCAGACCCATATAGCTATCTGGTTTGTAAAGCTAGATTTGAAGAAATTTACATTACTGGAAAATTCAAGTTTTCAAACTGATAGTAATGTATTAAATAAGTGCTCTGAATTGGAGTTTTAGATCTCATTTCTGAAATCCTAACTCTTCACTGAGGTGAGCCATTAAGCTCGCAACCAATTGGTCTGGAGATGATGATAGTACGATAGAGATTTTCAATTCTTTCTCTGTTGGTACTTATAATTAAAGCTTGTTTGGAGCTAGTGGTAAGCTCCATCTAGTGAACACACACACACACACACACACATATATATATATAACCAGGTTACACTAGTCTTCAACTGGGTAACAAATATAAAATAATTGTTGAGAGGCTTCAAGCACTGATGCATAACAATAATATTGCAATAATCCATGACCACATCATGTCAGATTAATTATCTCATCCCATGTTTATTTTGGAGCCACTTCACGTATAAGTATGTTTAGTGGGATATGAATTAGAATTTGAGATCTAATCAATGATAGGTTATAAGCAGATTAAAGAATCTACCAGTTTCTAAACATATTGCTAATAATGTTAGTCAAATAACAATAATATTTCCTGTTCATCAAAGTTTATATATATATTTTCAATAAATTATACACGGATGGATTCGAATAATATTTCATTTATAAATAAGAAATTAGCTTATAAATTTAGTATGTAAATTAATACACTGTACAGGCTTACACACATCTGCACATATAAAATGTAATATATAAAAGGATTCGAACTCAGACTTTTACACGACTCTCAGCTCTCCATACCATCTCATATTGCTGACCCACCTGATCATACACATGTTGAAAAGATAAATAATCACCAACATGCATATTTTATGCTAAACCAGCAATCATCAGTTGGTCCAGATTACTATCCCCACACACATATACAATCAGTGCTCAGGTTTATATTAAGATAGCTAATCTTCATACTTTAATGGAGAGGCTTCAAACTACTCCAACCCACAACTCTTCAGCTATCCATTTCATTGACAATCTGATGATGGAACGTTCAAAACCCTCTTATAGATTTAGTATAATATGAAACAAATTGCAGATAGGCTTTGTAATTGAAGATATAAGTAATGATTATGAATTTGTAATTTAAATGTTTTAATTTTTGAATACCTGGTCGTTTTTGCTTTGTGTATTCGCACCTATGAACATACGTAATATATATATATGGTATGTATAACGCACACACACACACACACTACACATTTGTGTTTGTGTTGGTTTTCTATTTATTAAATAGATTACTCTGATTTAACGTTTTTAATGTTTGTTTTCAAAAACAAAATTAGTATCATTATAATTTCAATTACAAATTGATAAATTATTCTGAGATATTATTAAGTTAATAACAGTATAATCACAACCTCTGTTTTTCATCACATACAGGAGTCAATATAATGTCAAGTATTGCGGTTATAAATAAATCGCGGCACGCAAGATAATTTCTCTCTAATAATGATATTTAATATATATTCGGATCATCTCAAGTTCTGGATAAATGTAGTAAATTTTTTATTCCATTTTAGTAACTAAAATGATTTAGCGTGCAATAAATCCGAATCTAAAAGCAAACTTTTAAGTATTTTTTTTTTAATAACGTTCACCGAAAATATAAACAATGTATGTGCCTATAAATATATAAAGCAAACTTCTGATCACTTAACATTTGAGCAAAGCAGTGTGATTAGGAAACGCTTGGATGCTGTTGATATTATATTGTCTGTTGATCAATTAACAAAAGATATTAACTTGCATTGGGCTTCAAAATAAATATATATCTCCAATTGTACATTATATTTTCTCATGCATTGTCTTCTGACTGAAAATGGACATTTTTGAGACAATTAAAATTTTTCAAGTTAATCACTTATTTCTCACGAAATTATTTCATATTTAGGGTAGTTGTTAGCCGAGAGGTCATCGCACCCGCCTTGCAAGCAAGTAGTTGGTTGCAGACGGTTATGGGTTCGCGTCCCGGCCGATGCCATGACATATGAGAAAAAGAAAATTAAATATTCAATTTAAACTGCTATTCAATATTGATAAATAAATATAAAATTAAAAAAACACATAAAATCCTTCAAACTTACAAAGAACAACTCATCAGCCAATGGTGTTTGCAATAGAGCATTGCACGATTTTGAATTATTTATGAAGAATATTGAATTACCTTTTTTAGATCAATGTTTGTATTTAAGAATCTATTAAAGTACCGTAGGAGCCGTTATTATCTTACCTTTTTATAAGGTCATTTTATTTTTATTTAATTAATATATATATATATATATTGCTTATAACACTTCTTTCATATGCACTTCAATGCAAACAAAATATTCTTAGAAACTTCTTTATTTTCCTTACAGTTTTGACTGTCCAGCAGTCTTCATCAGAGTACCTTTATGCTTCTTCAGAGATACTCTGATGAAGACTGCTGGACAGTCAAAACTGTCAAGAAAATAAAGAAGTTTTTAAGAAAATTTGTTTGCATTGAAGTGTATATGAAAGAAGGGTTATAAGCAATATATATATATATATATATATGAAGATATGCAAAGAAAGTGAAAGAGAAGAATAAGAGAATATACTTCATTTAATTAAATAGAAATTCAAAATAATTGGCAAAAGATGTTCAGTAATTATTGTAAAGAAAAACATAGCAGTCAAAAAATAAAAAAAAAATTTTTTTAAAGTACTGAATAAAAAATTGCAGAAAAGACAAAAAAAAAAAGTATTACAACATTTGCAAAAAACATTGAAAATAAGATTACAACTAAAAAAAACAAGAAATATCTTTTAAGAAATTTATGAAATCAAACAAAAGTATATTTATTAATAAGGTCTGGTGAAAATTGGAAAGAACAATATATATATAATTATATCAGAAAGATACTTTTTGAAAAAAATCACATATAAATAACTTCTAGTGATAAAAAGAAAATAGTTATATTATCAATGAGATGCAAAAAGATCATTGAAATTTATAGCACTGCATTAGGAATTTTGCAAAAAAAATTTGATAAAAAAGTTTAAAAGAAGATAAAATAGCATTTAAAAAATAATTCACTGAAGGATATGGACTTTTCTAATGTATCCACAAAGAAACACCGAAGAAGAAAATCTTACTTTTATTAAAAAAAAGCTTTCCAATTAGCAAGCATTGAGTATTTAAGTATTTTTCACCCTTTGTTAATTTTTTTATCCAAAAATAAATAGATGTTAGATTATGATCTTGATTGAAAATGGATTGATTACCTAAAAATAACTCAAGTTTAACTAGAATCTAAAAAACACCATTCTGGGTCCAAATCCAAACCATAAACATGGTAAATAAACACATTAAATTATCACTAAACATCACATGATCACTATCTCTATACTAGCACATAATTGTTGTAAACAAAGGCAAAACTCTCCAATACACAAGCCTTCTGGCATCCATTGATTACTCTGCTTGGCACAGGGTGACACTACTGTATGGAGAGTTTTGCCTTTGTTTACAACAATTATGTGCTAGTATAGAGATGGTGATCATGTGATGTTTAGTGGTTTAACACCAATCCTGCCTAATAGGATAGTTGTGGCTATGGTTGTTTAAGAGCCAAAGACACCAAAATGTATGGGTGCTGAATTGAGTTCAGATGCATATGACTACATAAGCTATTGAGCTTAGATTGAAAATATTATTGTTTTCAATTTCATTCTCATAGTTTTGTAGTAGAGTTAAAAGGTGGCTGCTGGAGGGTTGCATTAGATCCTAAGATCTAGGTGCAGTGCTCTCAGATCCAAGGCTCCTCACTGATGATGGCCACAAGCCAGAAACTAGTCTGGGGATATTGGATGAGTAGGCACTAGATAGGGATTTTATGCACAAGCCTTCTCTGTTTGGCACAGGGTGGCACTACTGTATGGAGAGTTTTGCCTTTTTTTACATTAAATTATCCCTAATAATTTACAAAAATAGCTAAATAACTAGTACATTGAAGGAAATCAATATATATTTTTATACTAATAAAGTGAGTATTGGAAAAACTAGAAAACAATCACCCATTTTCTTTTTTAATATCATATAGCTACAATGATGTACATACACAACGGATAACTAAAAAGACAGATAATAGCAGGAATAACTTTAATTTAGTTGGCATACACACAATATTATAGAATATATTATTAAATTGTTTTTTATGACCAAAGTTACAATTGAAAAATTAATTATGATGAAATTAACTAATTTTACATTGACAAAGAAGTTTGACAGAACTGAATATTGTTGTCTTATCTATTAAACTTGTATACCGAATATATTAAGATAAGATTAAAAAACCAACAAATTTTGATGACATTCTATTCATCAATGAAAATAAAGATGACTTCAAAACTTTCATTATAAAAACTTAGAAACAATAATAAAAAGAGAGTGAAAATATGAAGAAGACAAAAATTATGATAACAAGATCAACAATTAATTTTATAAATGATAATGAAGTTAAGGGAGGTGAAAGTTATTCAACAGGAAAAGATTCAATAAAAAAAAATCACTAACTAACAACTTAGAGAAGATTTTTAAATCTAAAAGCATATCTTTAAAAAATAAAGTTCTAAAAAGTATTTATAAAATCTCTGTCTTGTGTTGCGACTTGGGAGCTCTCTATACAGTCATCATTACATCTGATTGGCTGTTATATAAGTATTTAAAATACACATGTGAGAAAGTTTCAGCCTTTCACTTTAATTATGAACTGCTTGTGCTTAATAAATAATATTACATATCTTACTGTCGATTTCATAAGTTCTGGGGAAAAAAAACTTCATTGTAAATTAAAAGATTTCACCTGTTGATTTAGAAATAATACGCAGTGAGTTAAATGTGAAGATGTTTAAAGCTTTACACTCTTAAAACAAAATGCTTCAGACTGATTTAGATATATAAAAATTTAAGTAAAGAAGAAGACGGAACCACCTTTTTTAAAAATAAAATCTGTCTTGTGTTGTGACTTATAAGCTCCCTATACAGTTATCATTACATCTGATTGGCTGTCATATAAGCATTCTAAAATGCGCATGTGAGAAGGTTTCAGCCTTTTACTTTAAAAAGTATTTAACTAAGATAATTTTTGTTACTCTGTATGAACGTGAAAGTAAGATCCTGATTAAAAATTAAGGCAAAATCATTAAATTCTTTTGAAATTTGATATTGACAATATTTCTGAAAATACTCTGCCAGTAAAAAATTAAAAATAAATGAGAGGATTCTTTGATTAACTTAGTTCTTGTTCAACACATAAATGATTAAGTTTGTAATATTTTAGATACTTATAAACCAAACTAATTTATCAAATATATATACAACACCTAGAAAACTTGATTCTTAAAGAAAAATGGCTAGCAATGAAGAGGATAAATTTTATCCTTACAATAATAAACATATTTCTAAACATCAAACAAATCATTCTGAAAAAATGATAAAGTTGATATCAATAATCTATATTGAATGAATAATCTGATTCCTTGTATATATATATATATATATATATATATATACAATACAATGATTATATATATATATATATATATATATATATATCATAATCATTGTCAACATTTATTAATTCACTTCAGGACAAAGGTATCCCTGATCTCTAGTCTCTTTTCTTTATATCACATCTGCACACTTCCTTATTTCATCCATCCATCTCACATGTGGTCTCTTTCTGAGTCTTTTACAATCTCTTGGAATCCAGGGTAAGATTAGTTATTCAACTTAATAGCAGATACCAAATATAGATAGTTCAGGTTTATGCCCAAGTTCTTATAGTGATGAAGTAATAGAAGATTTTTATATGGATGTACAAAAGGCTTTTGATCAGACTAAACAACATTTTAAAATTGTTATGGGATACTTTAATGCTAGTAGTGGTAAACAAATAAAAGATGAAAGTGCTGTAGGTAAATTTAATTATGGTAATAAAAATGAGAGAAGACATAGATTTGTAGAATTTGCAGAAAAAGAAAAACTTTATATTATGAATTTTTTTTTTTTTAGAAAAATGGTAAAAGGAAATGGACATGGGAGCATCCAAATGAAGGTATAGCAGAATTGGATTATATTTTGACTAACAGAAAATACATATTTCAAGATTGTAATGTTCTTAATATATTCAACACAGTAAGTGACCATTGATTAGTAAGATGTAAGATATGTGTCAATGCAAAACTAGAGAGACAAAAATTATTAAGAAAAACAATATTTACAATTGATATTCCTAATCTTCAGAAACATTCTAATGAATTTAAATTAAAACTTGCAAATCGTTTTCAAGTATTAATAGATTTTGAACATGATTCAGATTTGAATGAAATTAATAGAAAAATAACTGATACACTTTTAAAAAGTGCAACAAAGATAGCTGGTAGAAAAAAATCAGCAATTGAATGAAATTAATATATATATATATATATATTACTTAATGATTATTTCCTTTTAAACTATTGTGTTGTCTTTCTTATATACTTCTTCACTGAATTGAATACATAAACATAATCAACTTAATAGACAACTATATATTTTAATTACATATTTATTTTCATCTAATCGACTTTTGTTCAAAATTAAACCTTGTCAAGATGTTAGGTTAATTGTCACATAATTTACATATCATCTTAGCCCTCTCTCTATTAACCAATCTCAACCCTAATAAATATTTTTATACTTACCAAATGTTATTTAATGACCATTTCCCTCCCAACTTTATTGATCCCTGTACTAAATTCATACATTTCTGTTTATTTTTTTGTATATACATTGTCTCAACATTTTCCTTTATAATTTCTACAATATTTTATCATTTCAATACTTTCTTCAAACTTCATCACATGCCCTGTTTCTAAAAAAAAATGGCAAAATGGTCCTGACTTAATATCTCTTCTTTTTATTCTTGTCATGTGCCTTCCCCCTTTGTATCTTATTTTTCACTGATTGACCTATATAAACCATCATACATTCTTTACATGAAATTTTATAAACTATTTCTATCTTATCACTTCTACCATTTCTCATTTTTGCATTACTAACTAACTTTTTTAATGATTTACTATTTTTCTATCCTATACCTATATTAACATTCATTTTTTCTTTCCTATCATTCAGAATTTTATATACCTTCTTAGAATGTGGAATAGAAATCCATTTCTTATTCTTTCTTTCATTTTTAGTACTAACTTTTTATATCCACTTTTATCTCTCAATATTTTTTTTATAATTCTACCATTATATATTCCTTCTGGATCTGCAACTTTTGCTTCTTTGCCTCCTTTTTATTCAATGTATGGAGAGATTAAGGTAAAGCATTGTATAAAGAATAAACATATCAGGAGGATGATACATCTGAGATCCTATCAACCTTTGTGGCAAAAAGTGGGGATACTGAAAGAAATAAAAGAGAAAAATGATAGGCTTACATTGAATGAAAAGGGAACAAAGGAGCAAAAGTTGCAGTTCCAGAAGGAATATATATTGAATATGGATGTAATGGTAGGGTTATAATAAATACATTGAAGGATAGAAGTGGATATAAGAAAGTTAATAATAAAAATGAAAGAAAGAATAAGAAATGAATTTCCATTCCATATTCAAAGGATATATATATATAATTCTGATTGATAAAGAATAAGAAATGAATGAGAATATAGATATGGAAAAATAGTAAATCATTTAAAAGTTAGTGAGTAATGTAAAAATGAGAAATTATAGGACATAAACATGATAAATAAAAGAGAAAACAACATTCAATTATCAGATGGAATATTTAAGACAGATGGAATATTTAAATCAACTGATTTACATAATATGAATAATCAAGATGGATTACAAATAAGGCAGCAACACTATAAAACATGACTATAACTAAGGTGCTCATCACTGAAAGATCATTCAGCTAAATAAAAGATGGTAAAGCATACCACACAACAGATGCAAATGAATTACATATATCACATGATCACCATCTCTATACTAGCACATAATTGTTGTAAACAAAGGCAAAACTCTCCATACAGTAGTGCCACCCTGTGCTAAACAGTAATCAATGGATGCAATGCTCTCAGTTCCAAGGCTCCTCACTGATGATGGCCACAAGCCAGAAACTAGTCTGGGGATATTGGATGAGTAGGCACTAGATAAGGATTTTATGCACAAGCTTTCTGGCATCCATTGATTACTCTGTTTGGCACAGGGTGGCACTTCTGTATGGAGAGTTTTGCCTTTGAATTACATGTATAATAAAGGGAAAATTAATATTACATTGTTTACTTATAAATATGAGACATATCGTAATAAAAAATAATATCAAAACTTTATATATATTAGAATTATCAAGGAGAGATCAAACATAAAATGTATGGATAAAAGATAATAACTGGTGTTACTAACAATATAGTAGAAGAGGATAAAATAGAATTAATTTCGATATATTGCTATAAGAATGACAATAGATAAACAATTGAATACTTAATATTGGTCTCAAAAGATTTTAAACCCCCCCCCCAAGGTCCATATGTAATATGGTTGGATGAAATAAAAAATTTACTAAAATAAATCGCAGGAAAAAAACTATAGATCATAAAACTGAAATAAAATTGAAGAGTGCTCTATTTTATAACAAATAATAATAACTGAAAATGTGAATGATAATAAAGATTTAAAGGCAAATATTTAAAAACTCAAAGACTTATGACTAATTAGTATGGTAAATAACAAAAGAGAAACAGTCAAGCGCTGGTGGCCTAGCTGTTAGATAACTAGCTGCCTTCCAAGCAGCTGGCCCGAGTTCGCTTCCTGGTTAACGCTTTCCCGTTAACTCATTTGACATACGAGAAAAAAAAGAGAGAAACAATTAATTACTGATCCGGTACCATTTTAATCTTTGTTTTTTTTTTTTTTTGTAATGAGTATAATATTTAAATCTAAAACACTATATCCTAATTCCGTACTATTGTGGAAACAATTGCTCTTTACACGTGCTAAAATTGACCCACACTCTCCCATCAGTAATTGTTTAAAAGCCATAAGCTTATTCTTTAAATAAACCAACAATTATTGTCTGTGCCTAAATTAGCCTTTGAATTTGTTATGAACCTAATTTACTTGTGTAAATTCAGTTTATATAACGTAGAATAAAGTGCGTTTTTAGCAGATGTGTGAAAATGTATTTGTTTCCGCAATATTACAGATACATAATCACTATTTATTAATTATTATATCAATATAAACTAATAAAATTTAGTGCCACAGATAGTTAAAAATTTAAAACTTTTTCTTCCCTGTATAAACTGAATTTATGCAAGTAATATTCCAATTTAAAAATCAGGTTCATAATAAGTTCAAACTATTAAGGCACCATCAATAGTTGTTGTTGGATTTAAAGTGGACTGTCAAGCGTTGTTAGCCGAGAAGTCATCGCAGCCGTCTTGCAAGCAAGTAGTTGGTTGCAGACGGTTGTGGGTTCGCGTCCCGGTCGATGCTATGACATATGGAAAAAAACTATAAGTGGACTACTGGGTCAATTTTAGTGCATGGTGAAGAGTAGTTAAATCGCTATATTATTAATGATTATATTATAATTCTATAAATTAGTGAATAGCACTTTGCTTTATTGATAATAAATATATTTCATCATTTAAATAGATTATACTAACCAATGACGTAATAATTTAGACGATTGCTTTTAATGATATTAGATTCATTTCTGGTGAGATATCTAAAGAAATTAAAAAAATATTGTGGAGATATAATTATATATTTTTATTTATAAAAAAAATAAAGAGGACAGAAATAATTATAGTAATTATTGGCAATATTATTCTAATGTATTATAGCAAAAGAACATTGAATAATTTTAGTGAATATGCAAAATAAATGTTTCTACTAAATTGTAAACAATTTTTGAATAAAGGTGTTTTTTTTTTTTAATATGTTAAATGCGTTGACCGGGAAGCGAACCGGGGCCAGCTACTTGAAAGCCAGCTATGCTAACCGCTAGGCCATCAAAGGTTTATTACGACTTTTTCATTATATATTTTGTTTTCAATTGAACAACTTCAAACTAAAATTAACAAGTAACTCTTTTATTTAACTCTTTTTAAAGTTTATTTCAAGACAGAAACTGAATCTGGTAGTGTCACGGTTTATTTTTTAAGATTTTTATTAAAATCTTTTAATTATAAAATGGCGAAGAGATAAATCGGATGATATATATAATTTTAAGCTGATCTCAGTGTTATTAAAGATCCCAAAATAATCCTGAAGGGACAAAGTATTGATTTTCAAATGTTGATACCGTGATTTCTGGAGTTTTAATTAAATAAAGAAGAATTCTGAAAATTATGCATAAAATAAAAAACTATTATAAATATACTCAATTTGTGCAAGTTTTTATACTATAAAAACGCATTTGCATAGGTTTATGTGTTAGCTTTATTTTATGAAATACTTATAGTTGAAAAAAAAGCGCGTTATGCATCGTAATTCATTTAAATGAATATATTTATTTAAAATTTTTTTTTTATACATTCAATAATTTCTGTAAATACATATATCTGTAAGTATGTGTGCATATAAATTATAAATTGCTCAAAAAATATAATGTTTTCAAAATTTTAATAATGTACATTATATTTCTATAAATGAACCTATTCTAAAAAGACATCTCGAAATCTTCCAAGTTTATTTTTGTATTGTTTTTATTGTATTACTTGGAAGTTTACTATCCAGATTCTATTTCTGACTAATATTTTTAGAGAAAAAGCTTTCTTAGAAACGATTCGTATTTACATTTAAAATGCTGCAGTTATTTTACTTAAATTACTGTTTAAGGTTTTTTGGGTGAGAATAAAAAAAAACAATGAAGCCTTTTATTATTACTATAAAATCAAATATATATTTGATTAAAACGAAAAACAGTTGCAAAAAAAAAAAAAAAAAAAAATCAATGATTTTTGCTTTTTAAAAAAAGGTTGTTTACAAAGTTTTTCTTTTATTGGAGAAGATTGGAAGAGGAAGAAGGGTTCAATATTTTTAAATTATTAATTTTAAGCATATTATATAATTTTAAATAAATAAATTTTAATAATGCCTTTTTTAAAATTGTTACATTTTTATTTACAACTGCCAAACTCACTCCACTCACAACTTTGACACCATCCACCTCAGATACACACAATAATGATTATTACTAATCATTTTCTAAACTAGAGATTATCTCTAGCACAGGTAAAAACTTTAAACCTTAGTTAAAGATTAATATATCTGATTTTTTTTAAATTTTAAACTCACACAACATGGAATTATTTACCTTTCTTTTTCCTATGTGTAATATCTTTATAGATATATTAAAGAACCTCCATACTTACCCATTTTTTTAAAATTCATATAAATAAAGATACAATAAAAGACAAATGACCCCCAAGTTGCATTTTGTGCTGAACCAGCATTCATCAGTTGGCCCAGGTCACTATCTCTCATATATATATATATTTATTACACGAAGAGTATTTATAAACAATTCAAAATACAGCAAAACTCTCCATATAGTAGTGCCATCTTGTGCTAACAAGAGCAATCAATGGATGCCAGAAGGCTTGTGCATAAAATCCCTATCTAGTGCCTACTCATCCAATATCCCCAGGCACTAGATAGGGATTTTATGCACAAGCCTTCTGGCATCCATTGATTGCTCTTGTTAGCACAAGATGGCACTACTATATGGAGAGTTTTGCTGTATTTTGAATTGTTTATAACAATTATTGTGCTAGTATGAGATAGTGATCATGTGAAGAGTATTTATCTATAGTAAACTGTTACATTTTTATTTACAACTGTCAAACTCACTCCACTCACAAATTTGACACATCCACCTCAGATAAATATAATAATAATTATTATGAATCATTTACTAAACTAGAGATTATCTCTAATAAAATGTTTTTATATCTCAATTTATGTAAACAAATTACTATTGAACAAAAATTAATAAGTATTTCTAAAATAATAATAATAATTTACTAACACTAATTTAAAAAATAATATTAACGTGCATTCAAAATTTTATTTCAATCATCATTAGTCTTAGCCCTAAAATGAGGACTATCTTTTTAAAGCTTTTTCATATCTTAATTTTTAAAAATAAAGTTTTATAACTTCCTTACTTTTAGTAATAAATATCGTTTACTTTTTCTAATTTTCACTCTTTACTATTATTTTAAACAGATCTTTTAATCAATATAATTTTATATAGATTTTTAATTTTAAAATCTTTTACGGTATTAACCCAGTATAGCTCTTTGGGGTTTAGTGGTATGATTAACATGGCAGACTCTGGAACTGTCACCTATGATGTTTGAACTTCTTTTAACTTTTTTACGGTATATCCTTTGATAATTCATTTTTAATAACACTTCATAACATTGTGATTAGTTTATTAGTTTGCTATGAGTTCATGACATAATATTAGAATCCATTTGAAACATAAATTTTAAAATTTTCTGAAGGTTTGTGATGATGGTGTTCTAGCTGTATTTTTATATTGGACTATTTCCATCATATGTGTGTTGAATGTCTTTAGAAATGTCTAATTTTATTTAAATATTCCAAATACATTCAACTGTTAGTAACATCACAGCAAACAGGTTAGTATATGCACCAACTGTTAGTAATATCACAGCAAACAGGTTAGTATATGCACTGACTGTTAGTAATATCACAGTAAACAAGTTAGTATATGCACAACGTTTCAAGAGGTATTTTTCTCCCCTCTTCTTCAGGTGTTGCTGGCCTGACCAGTGATAATACTAGCATGGGATTTGAACCTGGGTCCTTAGATTATTGATTATTGAATTTTAAGGTAACACTCTAACTAACTGAGCCATTCTTTTCTAAACTTTTCTAAAGACATTCAACACACATATTAGATGTTGGAAATAGTCCAATATAAAAATACAAATAAATTTTAGGATAACTGAAAATTTTTATGCAAGTTCAGAATATTTTGTTTTTTAGCATTCCAAATATGGGTAAATAGGTAGATATTTTTAGCTAGGGGTTAAAAGAAAAGGAGAAAACTGTTCCAAGCATTACTACTTGACAGTTGATTAAAACTGAATAGTATTTTTTCCAGCACTATGTCTATAAAAAAGTGTGCCTATTCAAAAATTAATCCATTTCGTTATTGCTATTATTAAAATATTTGTTGACTAATTTCTAATTCATAAAACTACATTGCATAGTATTATTCTTTTTAAACTGAAAAAAAAAAACCCACAATAATATATATATATGTTAAAATTTATTTAATTATTGATATTCACTAATAAATACTTTCAAGTTTTATAAACAAATAAAAATTTTAAAATAATGTTTTTTAAATATTTAAAAGAATTTATTTCATATAATTTACTTGACTAAAATAGACACTAATCTTATTATAGTTTATATATATCAATTATTATTTTTTGGGGTTAAATCGTGTGTTATTATCCATTACATACCACTATTTTGACGAACTAGCATCCGTCTGTAAACTGTGTGTTATTTTTCATTACATACCGCTATTTTGACGAACTAGCATCCGCCAGTGACAATGGCGGATGCTAGTGGTATGTAATGGAAAATAACACACGGTTTAACCCAAAAAATAATTTATCTATATCATACAACCGTGAAAACATAAAATATATTATTATATATATCATGTATTGGTTGAATTCTTTCAGGTGTTGAACTAAAATTTTTCACTCCCATTTCACTTTTCTATTACAAAAATTCTTCAGTAATTTTCGAAAGTGCTTTCCATTTGAGTTTTTTCCCCTTAAAATATCTAGCTTGTCTCCGTTTTTGTTTCTGAATTTTAACATTTTATTAATATTATTAAGTAACCATATTAATAATAAAATATGTACAAATTAATGCATAAATTAATAGAAAACATTCCATTCTTTAATTATTTATAAATATTTCAATAATTAAAAAATTACTTTTCGTTTTCGACTGATATGTAAAATGAAAAGTTTTTACTCACAAATATTAAAAAAGCTTATTAAATACCATATGAGAAACATATTTTAAAAAAATATCTAAAGTAATTATTTTAATTTTTTTAATTAAAACTTTATTGGACTATTGAGATATTGGGATACCACCAAGAGATTTATTAAAAACTGTAGCACTAATAGCTTTAAATTATTTAGTTATCATTATAAATTAAGATTGTTGAACCTACTACAATAAATAACATGGGTATAAAATAATAAAAAATCCAACTACTAACTAATTCTCTCTTATAAAGAAAATATATTGAATGTTAGTCTTCTGCCTGCATGGGATCTTTACAAGAAATGTTAATAAGTAGTAAATATATTTTTTTCAAAACCAAAAAAAATTAAATTACTACACGTTTATCATTTCTTCAATGTGGTGGACTAATTTTTTTGATGTCATCCAGTATGATTCACAAGAAAGTGGTCAGTCAGCAGTTTTATAGGCTTTCCAACAGTCCAAATAAATTATTGATTCCTCTTCCACATTAATTTTGATGGCTTCCATCAGAGTTGTTGATGTTCTACCATGAATTCTGATGGTGAAATACTTGTCAGTCCCTGTTCTGGAAGAATTCATCTGGCTTGTTTTTTGTTTTTTTTTATGCAAAAGGTTCTCGTCAATTTTAATGACTTTGTTAGGGTCTCCAATTTTATGCTTTTCTCTGCTAAACCAAGCTCTATTTTGCCCCATTTTATGGATGTTAATTTGCAAACCCAACTGTAAATAAATTGGATTGCCATCAAAAATGGAATTCTGGAACTTTTCAACCATGTTCCCTTGTGAAGGCCTATTTTATTATTACATCCTCGAATGTTACAACACTATTACTTATCTGAAGTGTGGAGGTACTCAACTGCATTGATCTCAGTAGTGGGTAAACTCTGATATTCAACATTTTTTACTGTTTAAAAGAAGAAAATGTAGAATTAATTAGAAAATTGGGAAAAGTAAATCAGCACTGCAGTAAAAACATTTTGAGAAGAACTTGTCCAAATAAAATCTGGACAATAAATGAAAGTGTAAATTTATCATTGAAGGGTTTATCAATAGGAGCTCAAGGTTAGACATTTATCATGAATATGAAAAAGTGTACCATGGCTTCTACATTGCAGGACTAATATGTAAGTACCAAAAAAAATTGTGAATATTAAAATGAAAGAGGTAGATTCAGTTAAAAAGTAAAAACTTGATTTTATTTTTTTGGGTGTAGTCAAACTCATACAAGACGACATAATAAAACAAATAAAACAAAATAATAATAAAATTGTTAAACAAGCTATAATATATACATATATGCGTGCATTCTACCCAGTATCAGATTGCAGTGAATTACATTAATGTGTCATAGTTCCTCAGCATAGACTATTTTCAAATCTTAACAAAACTTTGAAACTTTTTCAGGTTTCAGCAAGCTTAGAAATTTTTTTAATAGATAAGTAGCCATTTTAATTATTGTTTAATAAACTAATGTACCTTGCTAATCTTAGTTAGAGGATACATTTTGATAAAATCATAAACAATTACTCCTAAGCACTTGAATAGCCTAATGAGAATTATCTATTTTTTTTGGCATCAAAAGGCTTTATTGAATTATAAATTTAAGTACCACATACATAACATAGAATAAGATAAGATTATGAGGTAACAAGGGAAGATATGTGATTTACATTATATACTCAGTATTTTTATCCTATACTAGAGATGAGAAAAGTTACAAATCTATATGTAACAGAAAAAAATACAATCTTGAAAGCAGCTTAGCATTTTCTGACAGATGCATAATTCTGCATAGGATTTACATGCATCATTGCATTAATGTCTTTTTTGCTTTTAATTATCTAGTTATCATTTTATAATAGCGAGTCATGTCATAAGTTCGAGAAAAGTCACACTAGTGACCATGTATCTAAATATATGTTATTTGGTAAAAAAATTTTCATAAATAACTTGATATTAAAAGGAAATATGCCTATGTGTTTGAAAAGAAAGGTTTTTAACAAATGTGTTTTACCAGTTCTTACTTATGGATCTGAGACTTGGACACTTAATAGAAGATCAATACAGAGACTTCAGACCACTCAAAGAAGTATGGAGAGATGTATGTTGGGAGTAACAAGAAGAGATCGAAAACGCAATGTATGGATAAGAGAACAAACAGGTGTTACTGACCTCATTGAAAAAATTAAAAGATTGAAGTGGAGTTGGGCTGGACATATTGCTAGAAGAGATGATAATAGATGGACAATTGAAATTTTAAACTGGATTCCAAGAGATTGTAAAAGACCTAGAAGGAGACCACATCTAAGATGGATGGATGAAATAAGAAAATGTGTAGGGGTGATGTGGAGAAGAGAAGCTAAAGATCGGAGAAGATGGATTAAACTTGGAGAGACCTTCATCCTGCAGTGGATTGATAATGTTTGATTATGATGATGATGATGATCCATTTTGATCCTAAATGTATTAGGGTGTGTCCTTGCATTTGAACTGTACATGAATTTACATCTGGTACACCTTAATGAAAATAGTATAAATAGGCTGGCTCAAAGGTGTGTATAAATATCTTTTTTAAATGTATTTTAGAAGTGCATGTATGTTCTAATTTTTATTTTTAAATATTTTGGGGAAATCCCACCAGATAGTATTAAACATGGACACTTAAATAAAATATGTGATTGTACCTCTGATTTCCTCTGACGTGGTTTGCATGTGTCTTCAATGTTAGTGCAATTCCAAATAAAGGGTTGGAAGTGCTTCGAGATTTAGTTTTAGGAGAAAATTTTAGTATTTTGGTTCTAATGACTGGTATTTGAATTTATCAATCAACTGGTCATTGGTTTTGTTCAAAAGGAGTTTATTATCATTGGATGGGGAATCACAGTTTGAATAGTCATCCCAGTATTTAATTTTATTCTTGAGAGAGCAGCATGTTAAATTGGAGAATACATAATAAAGAAAAAATTAACTTATTCCAGTAATTGCATATGGGTGGAAACCTGTCTGTGGTTGGTTGTAATTAAAAAAAATATTCCTAGATATGGATATATCCTTGCACATAATAATATAAGATTAAGTGTTTTTTGAATTTGAATTTTTTTTATTAGAAGGTAAATCCAATCCATTTTGAGAGAGGGTGCTGAATCTTACTTAGGAATATTGACGCCATTGTCTTTCACAACAATTTTTTAAATATTGAGTAAATTTTATATATAAAAGTTTTTGTGTATATTATAGGTATATAGCATGTGACCCTTGTTATTATTAGAAGATTAAAAGAAGTCACTTTGGCATAGAGTACTAAATATGATTTGGAAAAAAAATTAATTGTATTTCCAACTTTATTCATTAGTTTTTTCTGTATCTATGATTACATTTCAAAGTTACTCAAATAAAAAGGAAATCTTACAAACAAGCCAGACTTTCCTTTGAAGTATTGCTCAAATTAGAATTCTGAATACATAGACCCTATGTGCTGGATATTTCTAAATTGAACTCAAGTTTAAGTTGGTCTGAATAATTATTTAGCATTTTTATTAGCTTTGTTATGTTTTTTAGTTGATGGAAAGATTACGCCATCCATATAGGAAATACATGAAGCATTTGCTTTCATTCCAGATATAAATATTCCACTTATTTTATTTTCAATTGCTTTAAGGAAAAGATTAATATAAAATGTGAATAAAAGAGCATTTAATGGTAAAACACATGGAATTGGGTTAAATGGAATAAATGATGGTGGGTACTTCCCACTAAGAGTTATCTAAATTTCTTGACTTAGAAGAAGATTCTTAATTAAGTAGATTAATGTCCTTGGTATTGCTATATCTGCTAATGCATTAATTAAAATATAAATTGGTATCATATCAAATGCTAATTTAATGTCCACTTGAGCTACAACTGTTTCATATTTTTTTGTTGTTTCTGACTGTATCGATTACCATCTTATATAAAAATGCTGCCTGCCCAGTTAATGAGCCTCACATTGCAAACTGGTTTTTGATAACAATGGCAACATCTAAGCTCAATTCTATTTTTAATCACCGAGTTCAGGATCTTGTCTGAAGTTTTGAATGTGGTTATATTTTCCTTCTTATTAACAAATGGAACCAGTGAGATGGGATAAAGCCCATTTATGTGATAGATTCCTTTTGTTAGAAAGTTATCTAAATTTGTCAGATATTTTGCTATGAATTGATTTAAATGTTATATACAAAACAAGGTATTTCATGTATCCCTGGGTGATATGAGTTTGACACTGAAGCAAGTTTTCTTCAAACTTTCTTGGTACAGTCCCAGAAAGTTTTGTGAAAGGTTAAATTTTTCTGCTTTTTGCAAGTTATTTTTGTAATATGAATAAAGTGGCTTTATCATGTTGTCACCTGTAATGATTTACCCTTCTATTTTGATTACTGTCAGAATGAAGTTTAGTGGCACTTGCCCCAGTGCCCAATGAATGTATTGCCTAGACCACATAATGATTTGATTTAGGTATATTTTTCCCTCCTTTATCACCAGGTATTCTTTGAATGAGTCACAAGCCGACCAATATGGTTACCTCAGGGCTATTACATTTATAAAGCCATCTGCTGTGGTAATACAAAGTGTAATTCTCTCGAGAAATTCATCTGTAAGTCCTAAAACTTTTTAGGTGGGTGGCTGGTTTTTCACCATTGTATCAACTGTATATGAGATTATGTTCACAAATGCAATCCAATTTTAACAGGGCCCATTTTCAAGACATGAATTTGGAATAATTTACATTCTAAGAAGAGATATTCTTTAGTCCAGCCTGGGAGCAGTATTCTAATAGTACTATTTGTTGTGGTCATAAATCAGTTGTCTTCTGATCTATCAAGTCAACCATGGGATGGTGCTATTTCTAGCTTAATTTCTAGAAATATGCCGTTTCTGTGGCCACACCCAAGCATTTAAGCCTTCTTTCTACAATAAATCCTAGAAAAAGTGTTAATTCAGAGTTAAGCCTTCTTTTTTTTCAAAATAATCTTTATTTGCACAAAAAGTTAAATATACATTTAATACAGAGTTCATGTTTACAATCATGTCTGACACATTAAAGACTAAGTAGTTATTAAATTAGATGATGAGTACAGGATTAAAAGTAAAATTTTATGTTATGTTACTTATCAGGGGTGTTCTAATTTGGCATATAAATCCAATGGCATGTAAAGTTTGAGTGTCATAAATAAATTATACACATGACCATTGCTAAATATTTAATTGACTCCATGTTCGTTCAGCAAGGCTAGGCAGGCATGTTCTTTAATCACTTTCTTTAGCTTTATATAATAACTTTAGGAAAATGTCTTCAATAGAACCGGCCAACTCTCTATCGAATGATACCTTATATCTAATCTTCCATATGATAAAATTTGTGAAAGTGGCTTTCTTTCTATGATAAACTCTGGAAAGAGTGTTAACTCAGAGTTAAGCCTTCTTTCTACGATAAAACCTAAAAAGAGTGTTAACTCAGCTGGTGGCTAATGCTGTGGGTTTTTCCTATGCTAAAAGCAGAGGAAAATGCCATAGTTGTTTGTGTTATGCACTATATTGTAATGCTGTGTTATGTATTTTATGTAACAGTATCGTACGAGGATATATTAAGTTCCTCGTGTCAAAATTATTTAAATTTTCATTGGGGCCTTTTTTTTCCATATGAATTGATGCACTGTTACCTTTTAACAGTTTTAACAGTGTCGTGATTGTTCCTTATAAAGCTGTTAGCCTCTTAAATTCTCTATTGGGGTGGAGTAGCGCAATATTTTGACGATCACACTTTAAGGCATGTTTTAGCGAGTAATTTTACGAGACCAAGAATATGGCTAATTTGAACACAGAATACTTGAAAATATGGAAATTTCCAGACATGGAAGCTGGTGCTGTAACATTTCTACAGCAGAAAAACATCCTGCTGAAATAAAAGAGATGTTTGTGTGGCAAATATATGCGACTTGAGGTCCATAAACATCTTTGAACTTTCATTTGTAAGTCTCCTTCTTGCCGATAGAAATGTTCACTTTGTAAAGGGCAGCTTGTTTGAGAGATTCCAAATGGCCTTCGTCAAATGTAAAATAAAAATAACTTAAATTTTTATTTAAACATACACAAAAATAACCCATTCTTCCAATAATTATTGTCGGCAATCAAATGTAAAATAAAAGTAACAAATTATTATTTACACATACACAAAAACACCCCTTCCACTAATTATTATCAATCAAATGTAAACCAATAAAAATAACATAAATTATTATTTAAACATAACCCAAATTGCTATTTGAATATACACCAAAAAAGACCCTCTTGTCAATAAAAATTAAGAAACAACTATTATTGTCCCATTGTCTCTTATTGTCAAAAATATTATTTGGGAAAAATAATTTAGAAACGAACGAAAGTAAAATTTGTAAACAAAAAAAAGTCAATTCTAATAGAGAATCACTAGCCTGGGAATGTTATATTAATGTGTTTTTGGTTAGCATCAACACCATCAGGTGGCTGACATGATAGATCAGAACACAACCCATAAATCTATATGAGAAACTATTTTTAAGACAAACCATAACAGCAGAATGATCTGAAAAAGACAATGTTTTTGAGTGATATGCTGGTGAATATAAAAAACAAGATTAATTAAAGATGAATATCTGCCATTGTTGAAAAAGATAGAATTCTATGGAAGAAATCCTTCTCCAGACATGAAAGGAAATGCCAGAAGATATAACCATTTTTTAAACAAATTTATTATATGGCATGTTAAGGCCTCCTATTAGAATTATAGGATATACTGAGAGTGCAAATTTTGAATTTAATGTATGTATAAATCTATTTTACCTGGAGGAATGTACATTTATGTTATATTCAGTGTTATTCTGTTGTGCTATAATGTAACAATTGGCATGTATACATCAATATATATTATTTTAAATGAGTTGAATGGACAGATTTTGTTTACCATAATTCCTATTCCAACTGAAGATGAGAATGTTGCTCTGGATTATCTCTGATTATCATAAAATTTTGATGGAACTGCTTGTGATTTGTTGTATATCTTAGTTTCCAGTAAACCAATTATGTATATAATAATATAAAGCCATTTATTATGTTGATGCTTTTTTGCTAGAGTGTAATCCTCTTACATTGATAATTCCTGTTTTTATTAACTTTGTCTTATTTAGTACATAGATATAAATACTAAAGAAATATATATATATATATTAGCTGTTTAGTTCTATCTAAAGATATTAGGTCTTCATGTGACAACTCTATAAATTTATCATAAGCAATTACATTTGGACATGACTCATCTCTGGTATATTGACTGGCTCCTCATTCTAAGTATCACCTACATCAGAATCTGGCAAGTGTATTCTTGACTTTTTAACTGTTTTAACATGGGGCAGATTCTGTGGTATATTCTCTTCACTTAATCCTGGGTTTTGCAAATCACTTTCCCTTTTCTCACATGGCAGATGATCTGATTTGCATTTGATACTCAACACATTTTGTGATGGACCAGGTATTTTTGTCTATAATATCTTATGTAGTATTGTTTATTACAATTGCTTCTGTAAGAATTTTACTTATTTCGTTTGTGTCTTTTGGTGATAGGAAAATGTTTTGAGTTGATAGTTGACCTTACTTTTGAATATTATCATCTATATTTTGTGTATTACTGTTTGAGTCATCAATGTTAATATCAAATATACCAGTCATTGACTTTTCTTACACTGAAAGTTGCATATCATTATTTGTATCATTTTTGTTTCCACACTGATGTGTTGATGTGGCTGTTATTTCAGAGAGTGGTAACTTAATTTTTGGACATGCATTTAAGATGTGACCTCTTTGCTTATCATTGAAGCACTGTGATTTGATTCCATGTATTATTAAAGGGGGTGCTGTTTCCTGGTTAGTAATCAGCATAGGGATGTCATTTGGATTAATTTATTTAAACACAGTTAAATTAATAATTACTACTTAAGATCAGTATAGGTGTTTCTTTTGGATACATGGGTTTGAATGTTACCATTGATCCAAAAGCTCCATTAATTTTTTAAAGTCATTAATGTCATAATTGAAATAGGTATTTTTTATAATTCCATTACATAATTTTCTCTATTCCAATTTACTTTAATTAGTGGATACTTTTCCATTGTTTAAATTGTTTTTCAAATCCATTTCTTTGTGCTTTATCAAAAAAATTTGATAGCAATATATATGTGATTTGGGTGATCAGAAATCCATAATATGGAGTCCCCCATATTTCATAGAGTAATTTTTTTAGAAATCTGTAGAGAGTACAATTTATATTTGTAATCCGTAATTGCTAGAATAATTGAGTGATGGGTAAAAAAAAGTTTAAATGAAAAATAAAAATCTTTTGGTATTGTTGCATTAAGAGCCTTTCAAATTCTGTGTATACTGTCCTCCATCCAGGCCTCTTCCATCACAATGATAGGCTTTTGCAATGTATATGTTAGTATGTCTAATTTAATAAGGTCATTCATTGTCAATCCATGAAATCTTGCATTCTGATTTATATTTTTACTGAAAAAAACATTACCTTATCATGATGCTTTATTCCTTCATTATGTGGGAAATAATGTTGATTCTTTCATTGCTTCTGCATACAAACATGATTTCACTTTGCACATAGAGTTTATGGTGACTGACATAATTTCTGTAGCAAATGTTTACGGTCAAATCCTCTTATGAAGAGTTTTCAAATCAGCTTGTCTATTAATTTTTTCTGATCTCTAATGCTTAACAACAATTCTGTTTCGATCCTTACGTTATGCAATGGTTTGAAAATATGTAAAGGATCAAATCTCACAGTAAATGTAAGAGTCTTTAATCATATGTTTATGATTACACCCCCACACAAAGTGTTAAAAGCAGATAAAAAAAGTTCCTACATCGTGTGAGAGTGGTGTAGTAAAAATTAAACTTCAGAAATATTATTTGTTAAAAGGACAAAATTATTTTTTAAAAAAATGTGTAGAAAAATTATATATTAAACACAAGTTTTATATATAAGTTTGTGTTGCTGCTGCAAATGATACTATTATAAGGAATACATAAATCTTATTTTTATTTTAAGGTGTTTCTAGGGGGTAATTTTTAAAATATAAATAAATAACTGTGATAAAAGATACTTGTAACAACACTAAATTAATTTACATATGTTTACAAGTTTTAAGTAATATAAATATTTGTCCACATAAAAAAAATACAAATAATTACTTACTGTTGCAGGATGTTTTAAAAAATAGTAAAAAAAAAATTAAAAAAATCTTGATTAATAAATATATAGGCGGTTTGAACTCAGACTTTTACACGACCCTCAACCATCCATGCTATCTCATACTGCTGATATCCTTGATCACACACATGTTGAAAAGATAAGTAATCACCAATACACGTATTTCATTCTAAACCAGCACTCATCAGTTGGTCTAGACCAGTGATAGTCAACCTGGTCCCTACTGCCCTCTAGTGGGCGTTCCAGCCTTCATGGTGGGCAGTAGGGGTTTTGTCTGATATTGAAGCACTTTCTTTTTTTTTTAAATTTAATTGATTTTTTAAAAAAATTTCATAGAGATTTATATGCTTTAGCTTGCCGTAACTCTGCTTTATAAATTTTATTAAGTAAAATTACTTCCCTATTTTATAAATCACCATTACTGTGGAACAGATGGGTGTCCAAAAATTTTACTACTAACAGAGATACAAAAGTGGGCGGTGGATATAAAAAGATTGACTACCCGTGGTCTAGATTATCATCTCCACACATATATACAATAAAGCTGATTAACAAACAAATCAAAAAATATTTGAATGAAACTATAATTTTAAAAATTATATTATTTTGTTTTGAAGTAATAGATTAACATTTGATTTTACGTAACGACTCAATAAAATTTATAGTTCAACTCCAGATGCTAGAACAAATTTGCAGCAAATGAGCAACAAGTAATAGCAAACCCCTCCCCCCCCATTATCAAATGTTATCTTTTTATTATGGGGCTCTATTGTCTAGATGACATCACATATTATTGGGAAAAGACTTTATGACATGTAAATAAGCATATGATACAAAATATATAAAAGTATTATTACATGGTATTTAGTCTTTTTTATAATTATTCAATAAAAAATTATATATATATATATTTAATAAGTTGTGAACTGCAAAAGATTTATATATATATCCAAAGCAAATTCAATTATTTTTTAAAAGTAGATTTATATTCTCTTCATATATATTGTAATAGTCAGCCCTCACCGTGAATTTAAAAAAAGGTACACACAATTTCTAAAAGAATATTTTTTGTTTCATTTTAATCGTATATAGTTGCAGTCAAAAATCTGATTTTAAAAATAGAGATCTGTTATGTCTATTTGTTTTACATATAAAGTTGTCTTTTTTTAAAATTGTTTATTTTTTTAGAAAGCTGTTGAGAGGAAAATCTTTTATGTATATTTAAGGGAAAGATTGTTTTAAATTTTAAAAAAGTTGTTTGAAATAATATAGACAATTATTTTAGATTTAATATTTGTCAAAGAATATTAGCGTGCTGATGTATATTTAAAAGAACAAGATATAAGTTTTAAATTTAATAAAAAATTAAATTATTTAAGTTATATTTTTATTTTTTATTAATATTAAAACTACTTTTTAGAAGTAGTTGAATGCAAAGTGTTTGAAAACAAATATTCACGGTGAGTGTGTGGGTATGTATAGCGGACAATGAAGAATTTTAGTGTCACGTGGTTTCTAGGAGATACCTCCGGTAATTTGGACATTACTTTTGCAGTAAGATTGTTTACCCTTAAAAAAAAAACTTGGTACTTGATAAAAAACTTTCTTTTAATATAGTTTTAAAAAATGATAATAGTATTATAGTATAAATATTAACCATGGTAGTCGGTTAAATAAAGATAGTCATCAGTCCTTGTGAAACCTCCATTGCAGTTGCGACATTACTGCTGAGTCTCCATGGAGTAACGTTGAGTTAAAATGAAAAGCCTAAAATAAAAATAAAAGCCTATCTAACCAAAGTAGGAAATCTTCTAAACTTAAACATTACACAAATTGCATTTTAAAGATATCTGGAGGGGAAATGTTACTGTATGGACCAATTAATAGTTTATCAACATTTCAGAGAATTCATAAATTTTTACAACTACCTGTAATCATCTTCCAAACAAGTTTCAGGAACAATAAACTTTTATTTAGAACTTTAAAAAATTTAACCAAGATGAACTTTCTTTATAGATCTGACGAAGACTGCTGGACAGTCGAAACTGTAAGAAAATAAAGAAGGTTAAGAAAATTACTTGCATTAAAGTGTATATGAGTGAAGTATTTTAAGTAATATATAGATCTTCCCTTCTTATTTTGGCAACAAATATCACTTGAGAAACCCCTTCTTATGAGTGAAGTATTTTAAGTAATATATAGATCTTCCCTTCTTATTTTGGCAACAAATATCACTTGAGAAACCCCTTCTTATTTTGGCAACGAGTATCATTTGAGAAACCCCCGTTGAAAATCAGATTCAAAATGAACTTTGAATTTAGGACTTTAGATTAGAAAAAAAAAAGAAATAAAGACATTATTTCCATTAATAATAACTTTATTATGAATTGTTGTTTTGCATTTTTTCCTCTTAAATCTCCCAAAGAAACGTTCTTTTAAAATAACAAAGGTAATATTTTTTTTTAAAAAAACTCTCTATATATAACACATGTTTGCAAAAATCCTATATAATAGGTAAATGGTTATATTTATTAAGGGTTATATAATAATTGTTATTATTATAAACTTTAAATCTTATAGATACATCATTCCAGGGTAAAAGGAATTGTGTTAATATTTAGTGAGTCATTAGGGATAGAGGTGTTGGTAAATTTAGTTTGTTCCATGAATAGTTTGAATAATGTCTATTGTATACTTGACATTGTCATATGCACCAATATATAATTTTTATTTGCATAAAAGATAGTGAATTCTTTTTATTACAAACTTGTTTTTTTTTTTTGAGAGATTCAAACTCCTCTCATTTAGCTGTTTCATTTTTATGTAAGAGATGTTAAAATGCCTCTTATTATATGTTAAATGAGAGAGTGCATGAATACTTGCAGCAATATATTTATTTTGCTTTTGACATCTTATTAAGTACACCATTACTTGTGATCATAGGCTAGCTTGTTCAGAAGCTCCTATATATATTATTTTGCCCAAGTTTGATGTGTTATTGGAAAAGAAAAAAAATTACCTGCAAAATACATATAAAACTATATTCCAAATTAGTTATTTTATTAGTAAATAAACAATATTCTTTTATATAACCCTGCTTAATATATTCTTTTTGAGCTTATAGAAACCTGTGCCGAATATCATTTTGGATTTTTTATTTATTTAATACTTCGAAAAGCTTTAGTATCTTCATAAATATGTTTGTTATTAATGATAATATGAAATCACTTAAATGCCAATAAAATGTATATAATTTTTTATTAAATTTGATTTTCGTGTATTTTCTTTATAAGGTCAATACTTATCATTGATTTTTGGTCACATGTTAGATTCGCTTTGGCATTTTGATATTTACTCTGAGATGTTAAATATGCATGCACTAATATTTTCTTTTGCTTAGCTATATTAAATTACTATTAAATAATACAGCATTGTAATATAAAAAAAAAGAATGATGTTTACAGTAAAAGAAACTACAGGATTATTCATTTACTTATTTTAAATATATTTTGAAATCAATAAAATGCCCCTTTGATTTCTCAAAACATTTATTAAACTAATTAATATGGATGATATATTACAAATATGGAGATGAGTTATGGAACTAACATTATTGAGTTAAACAGGGTTAGGTATTTAGTGTTTAAGTTCTTTGTTAACTTTATTAGAGAGTCTGATATAGCTTCCATGTCTCTTGAAAAATGAATGTTGTGGAAAGAGTTTTGTCTCTTTGTTTAATTTTCTCTATGCTTTGAATAAATAATGAGTTTTCATCTGGCTTGGGATGTTGGTATTGTGCCTTGCACCTTACAATCCAAATGGCATAGGTGATGAAAATTGACAGCCTGATTGTAGGAATATCTCTTCCACGAATGCATTCTTTTATATTAAGTATTTTGTAGTAGTCTATCTTTGAATTGTTAAATATTATTGTTTTAATATTACCTAGACCCATGCATGTTTTAATTATGTGGTCAAATGTTTCCTCATCCCTGCCACAGCTGTGGCAAATTGATTGGACTTTGGTGATAGATCTTTTATATCTGAGGAACCAGTTGACCGGCATGGCATCCAGATTAATTTTAAGTAAGTAATCTAAGTATTTTGGTTCTAGAGCCCAATACTTGAATAGAGTAATCAGCTTGTGATTAGTTATTCCTAATCTTGTAGTAGAGATTTGATTATTTTGTTTTAGGATGCAATGGGCATCCCATAGCTTGATCTTGCTTTGATAGTTGTTATGGGCATTTGTATTTTGTTGCATTGTTGACAGGATTAGATGGTCAAGCCAGCTTAATTTTTTGGGGGGTGGTGTGTCGGTAGGAATTATGGATTCAGTGATCTGGTCATGGCCATACTTTTGGACTAGATTATATATCAGAGTGTGTGATTTCTGATAGTTAATTGAAGTGATGGAATGTAGTGACATTCCATTTAATCTTTTGTTTTCCTGCATGTTTCTCATGTTGATGGAAACAGTTTGTCCTTTCCATAGTAATCTTGAGCAATATTGCTCAATTTTCTTGATGAATGTTTTATTTGCATTCATCATTGGCAGGTAGTACGCACTTTTGCTGTAAATCTTTATATTTAGCAGTGAAACCTTACCATAGAGCGAAAGGTATACCTTTGAGAGGGTCTTAGTGATCTGGTCTGTGGACTGGAGGATTTTTGCCTGAGGTTCTTTAGACATTGCTGATTGCGATTTTGAAATATTAAATCCCAGAAATTTTTGTGGTTCAGCTTGGAAGCGCGATTTGATTTTTTTTCCAGATAGGATAGACCAAGCTGTGGATTTTCCTGTATTTATTTTTAGGTCTGATAGATTTGTATATTTGTTCAATATTTTATATAGTGTGTTTAGATATTTCTGAGTTGGCAGAATGATCAAGATATCATCCATGTAAGCGACTGCTTTGATCGCTCTTTTGAGTCTGGGTATATATACTCCAGGTAGGTTATCTTCAATGTCTTTAAGAAGTGGATTGATGTAGCAGGCAAACAGGAGAGCACTGAGTGGAGATCCTTGTGGAATTGAAGTATTCGGAGTAAAACTGTTTGTATATACTCCATTGAGTGATATGTGAATTTCCCTATTGTGTAGTAAATTGTCCAATATCTGAATTATCTGGGAGGGAACACCAAGGCCCTCCAAAATATTCAGCAGTGTGCTGATATTGATTGAGTCAAATGCCTCGGATATGTCAAGTTGTACGGCAATGGGCTTGGATTTTCTGTTGGTTCTGGTGTAATCCAAGAGTATTTTGGTTTCACCAATCGCCGTGAGTGCTGAGGAGCCTTTTTTGGCATACTGAGAGGGCATGATATGACTCAGGATTTTATGTTGTATCTTATCTTTAATGACACCCTCTATAATCTTTATTAAGAGTGGAGACATGGATATGGGTCTTATGTTGTTTATATCAGTAGGGTCTTTGCTCTTTTTCATAAATGGCACCAATGCAACTGGATATAAATTTTTAATGAACCTTTGCTTTTGCGCAAGATGGTCAATCATTAACATGATGAATGGGACAGTAAAATTGCTTAAGTGGGAGAGAAGAAATTTAGGTATCACATGCATTCCAGGATGGATGCTGTCTGGAAGGGAGCATAGTTTGTTTTTAATATCTTGGACTGTGATCAAATGATCATCACTGGATGAATGTCTTGTCCAATCATGATCTACTGATGAGTTTTGTTTTTTTAATTTGTTTTCAAAGTGTAGTTTAATTTTTTCAAGCATGTGGTATCCAGTCATGCTGGTGCCCTGATGTTTAATTAGTATTGGAGTATTTTGTTTTTTCTGTGGCCCCAGGGCCCACCTGAGATATCCTCTAGTCCAACAATATTGAGGAGCCAGATATATCTTGGATCTTTTCAGAGACACATATTCAGCAAGGGCTTTTTGCTTTGCTTTATATTCATTCTTAAGTGAGATGATGTCATCTATCGAGTTGCTTTCAGTAGAGAACTGTTTAAGTTGAGCATTAATGTTCTCTAGGTCCTTTAATAATGAGGTTGGGCACTTTGACCTGCAGGAGTACTGGACTATTAGAGTTTGGAGAACTCCCACTAGTGCAAACCAAGCCTCTTCAGGTGGTCTTGAAAGTATATCTATTTTCCTAAATAGAATATATGCCTCTGATGGGATGGCTTCAGTTATGTTGGCCTTTTTTAGCATTCTAATCGTTTTGTTGTGATTCAGTTGTGTGAGGTTATCAATTTGCATTGAGATGACCACTGCAAAGTGGTCAGAGAATGCTACAGGCTGAAGCACTGCCTCCATAATGTAGTGGAATTTGGGTGTGTAAAAGACCAGATCTATCAAAGATTTGTGTCTTCTGGTATAGAATGAAAAAGCACTATCTGGAAAAAAACCTTCCCCACTAAGAAAGCTTCTATTCAGAAGATGAAGGTATTTATTGACAAATTCTCCATAGGAAGTGTTAAAATCCCCAACAATCACTGTTGTCCAGCTACTGGTGGAGATTATCAGGTTGATGCTATTAACTATTTTAATATATGAACTGACATTGTTAGGAGTGTATATGTATATAGCATTAAAGGTGGTAGTTCCATATGTGAGTTTGATAGATATTATATTTTTGTCTGTGTAAGTAATTTTAAAACTATCTGGAGCATTTTTACTATTTATAATTATGCCTACTCCTCCAGATGCTACATTACTAGTGCTAAACTGAGTGTAACCCAATTTGGATAGTTCTTCCATGATAATACTGCTGGAGTTTATGTGATATTTAGTTTCTCCCATGAATAGTATATGTGGTAGGTTGTTTTGAAACCAGTGTTTTATGTCATATACATGGGCAGTGGAGTTGATACCTCTTATATTCAACCCCACAATCTTACAATTAATAGTCTGCACTATGTTGGTGACCGCTATAGATAACTGCAAGCGGGTGTAGATGGTGAATTGGTCTTTGGTCTTATATTTGGTCGGAGGACTTGAGAATCTTCTGAAAAGGTTGGTGTAAAAAGATTGACAGATTCACATGTGTCTTCTCTATCTATTCCATTTGATGGGTTTGGAATTATAGGGTTACTTGTCTTTTTTATCTTCTTGATACTGCTTGTTGTGCTAGATTTAATAGTATTTGCTGGAGCTATGGAACTACAACCCTCATCTTCTGAGTCTATCTTTTGGTTTGTGAAAGATTTTCTTTTATTGTTTATAATTATGGATTGTGTAAGCTCCATTTCAGTTTCATCATTAGGTTTATACTCAGATTCAATGTGTGTTTTGTTTTTACAAGACGACTTCTTAATTATTTTGATTTTGACGTATATTTATTTGAAATACATGTATATTTTATAAGTTTAGCTGGATCAGACATAAGAGATTCATTATTATTGATCTATTATTTATAGTTACAGTTTTTGGCTTGATCAGTTCATAGAGAATATTGAATAAGAAAAGCCAATTTCACTTATCCACTATCTTTAGAAGTACAGTACAGTTTTTGTCACTCAAATACATGGAATATTTGAGGAACCAGTTTCCTGCATTATTTACCATTACAATATATATATATATATTACAAAGAAATCAAGTCAATATCACATGATCTAATTTAACAAGCTTGTATTACAAATCTTATATTTGCGAGCTCTATATATAATATTTGTAATACGAGCTTGTTAAATTAGGTCATGTGACATATGACTTGATTTCTTTGTAATATTATTTTTTCCACTAAGGCTTTAGTGATTTTATGTTGCTAAATTTATTAATATATACTGTATTTGAACTTGGTTCAGTCCCATATGGCTATTTAAGTAAGATAGCTGGATTGGAAGACATGTGAATGTCTGAAAATTTCAGATTTTCTACTTAGTAATTATCCATTGGATAAAGTGCTGGTCTTGTCCTAGTATTTTTAATCTAATGCTTGAATATCTCAGCACCTCATTGAGGAAGCCAGTACCAGAAATCTGTCTGGGATTGAGGATATTCTGCAAAGCTTGGTAAGAGCTTATTTACAATCTCTCTATATAAAGTATAATAATTTTTAAGGCTACATGGGTTTATAAATAATCATCAAAATCAATTAAATCTTAGACAATTTCAATATTATTAACAATCAACTATCTCAACATGTTGCCAAGGCAACCTTTTATTAGCAATAAAATTGAAATTTCACCTTCATTTATGGTCCAATATATTTATATAGAAACTCAAGATTGCAACTTGACTATAGAGATTGAAATTATTGATACAAAGAAGTTTAAATAAACCTCCTTAAACAGATAAATAGAACCTGTTCTGAATACAGACTAATAAATAGTCAATTATATTATTACAAACTGTAATTATAATTTTCAAATTGCATCCAGGGTATTACTTAAATAGTCAGTATAATAATACTCAAAGCTAAATGAGTTTATAATTGACTATTTATTAGCTTGCATTCAGATCAGGTTGTATTTAACCCGTTTAAGAAGGTTATTTAAACTTGTGGTCAAACAGCAATCTTTAGTATCTCTATAAATATATTGGACTATAAATAAATGTGGAATTTTTTATTGTTAAAAGGAAGTTGCCATGACAACAGGTTGAGATTGTTGATTTTTATTGAAATTTGGATTGTCTTATTGTTGACTGATTTTTATGATTTACATATTATGTATTTATGTATGACAGTTTTAAACTATAAAAAACATTAAGAAATAAATAGTAATAATTTATAATTTATACAAATATTGATTTTATTATTTAGATTGTAATAAATTCAATTTGTAGCGATTACAATTTAAATAATAGAAAGTACTTTTATATAAATGATATATTATTACTGTTTATTTCTTACCAGTATGATAATTAAATTTTATATACTTTGTGATAGAAGAAATTCATTGGATATTATGACTAATACTGCTGCATACCTGGGTGCAGCAAATGTAACAGTATGAATTGAGGCGAAAAAGTCCTCCACTAATGAAGATCGACCTGCCACCTACTGAGCAAGTGAGCATAATAAAATTGGTATTTGTGCATATCTACTGATGATGATTAAATATATCAATAGCCACTGTTTAGTGCACTATTATATATATATTTAATATTTTTGTTGATGAGAAAATAAAAAAGATATAAACGTATTTAACTGAAAGTGAGAATGCCAATTGTGATGATGATAAAAATCAATAAAAAATGTTGATTACAATAATTTAAATAAAATAAGAGAAGATTACCATGATTTAATGACAAATATTTATATTTGTAGTCAAGCACTGGTGGCCGAGTGGTCAGCACAGCTGCCTTACAAGCAGTTGCCCCAGGTTTGCCGGTTCACTTCTCAGCTGATGCTTTGACATATGAAATATATATATATAAATACGTATATTGGTGATTATTAATCTTTTCTACATGTGTGTGGTCATGTGTATCAGTTGTATGAGATAGTGTGGATAGTTGAAGGGTGCTTGAAAACCTGAGTTCAAATCCTCTATATTTACAATTAAGCTCCCAGGTTTGTGAAGAGTGCCTGGTTTTCAAATATTTACATATCAAACTTGTATCCTGTCCATCCCTCTTATATGTATTTAATGGATACTGTCCTATACATGAGGGGTCAGAGTGACTTCAGGTCAACATGGGCATGGCAATAATATTAGCATCAGCATGGGATTTGAGTTTCATCATCAGATTTTCGGCTGAAAAGTTGGAGGTTGCAGTGGATTGAAGCCTGTCCATTAGAGCATTGATTATATATATATTGTAACCGTCGGAAATTGTTTAATGCTGTTTTCCAATATAAATTAATCTGGTCTAGCTCAATCGGGTCGCCATTATATAATAAACCATCCCAAAGCACAAATAATCTCTCTTAAAGTTTAATTTACTTAAATTAAATGTAAAATGAAGAAATAATGAGATCATCTGCTACAAACATCAACAAATCCGCCACAAATACAATATAAATTATATAGAGCAGTGAAACCAACTACTATTGCCCTAAACAATAATATAGGATTAGGCTAACTACTTGATTGGCAATCTAATCAAAACCAAATCCCATTAATAACTAACATAGACTCCAACACATATATCTTTACTAGCCTGTTACTTTTTTTTTTTTTATAGTAATTTAACTCTACTTTATTATTCAAAGATGCTGCCTTTATAAATTAATGGATAAGCTTCTAAGTACCTGTAATAGCACTTTACAAAATATTTGTTTGCATATAGACATTATTTAAATAACAAAACAAAATAATACTTGAACCCATATATGCCTATATCTATTTTAGCAAACGCTAAATAGAAAGATAAACACTCGTGTCAATGAGCGATATACAATTCTTTCTACTTCTATCTTTAATTAATAATTTTCTGTGGGTATCAACTGGTTTTATTATAATTTTATAATACTTTAAAAATTTATACACTCACTTAAATGTTTAAACAAATTAATAGACATCGATGATTTACCAATAAGCTACAAAATAATCCATAAATAACTTGTTTGAAAATTTTAAACAATTGAGTAAAAATTGATTGACAACAATTAAAACATATGATTATATTTGATATTTATATAAATTGAAATAATATTCAATTGAATCGGTCAATGAAGTTTATTCTCTTCATTTTATAAAAGTTTAAGAAAATATCCAAGACGAATTATTCTAAACCAAACGATAAAGTATAATCTATTAGTTTTTTTTTATGACGGAGTCAGACAAACATGAAATGATTGACCTTGTGATATTAACTAAAATAAATGATAATATGTATATATAACATTCGAATGCAACCATAAATATGAAATTTATATAGAAACAAAATAAAATACTAGTAAGCTAATCATACCTTATCTTATATTCCAATTTGCTCACCAAGCTGAGTTCAAATCCCGTTACCCAAATAGTTACGCCGTCTTACGCAATCCAAATAAGACAAAACAATTAAACCAGTCTTGATATTCAAATTAACTCAATTTATTAGATTATAGAAAAAAAAAATTGACAATATTAATGATAACATACATCCGAAATGACTTTATATTTTAGATTGGTTGACTAAATAAACTGATCATATTGCTATGTGTTTCTCTATATACGTGTTGCAATAACAATAACGACACACACAAAAAATAAATAAATGAATAACTGATGGGAAAGGTCCCTAGATATTTTACTAAAATAAAGTTTACATATAATCTATACCGAAATGTGGAATAGGAGGGTATCAAAATCTATTTGTTTATCAAAATAATTACGGATAAATGAATATGAAATAATGAATATTTTTGAGCCTTTCCAATCATTTTCATTTAATAACTTATACTACTTTTAGATAAAAAAAAATCATATTTTACTACATATATAAAAAAATATAACACACGTACATTTTATATAACAAAAAAAAAATCATACCATACATTTCTAAATCAGTCCGTTCACTATTTATTGGTCTATCGATTGACTTCAGTTATAGTGTATAGAAAGGTTTCTCCGTCAGAAATAGTAATCGTAAACCCTGCAATATTTCATTAAAAAGTTTCCTTTTCCCCTTTTTTTTCTCTTTCCTCTTTTTCTCCTAAAGATGTGAGTGCACTTTGACTATTCCCATTATGGGGTGAGGTGATCCATTGGGTTCCTGTTCCGATGTTTATGCAAATCCATTTTTTTTTCCTTTTTTCCCTTTTTTATTTCCTTCATAGGTTTTTTTTTTTTTTTCACATTGTTGCCGCCTTCCGAGACCCCCCTTCAACTGTCCGCTGAATGATTGAACGGACAGACAATTCCCTTATTTTTCCATGTTTTATAGTTTTACATCCAAAAATATTGAAAAAAGTTCATTTTTTTTTTTTTTTTTAAAGACACGGAAAATAGATCAGTCCTTTACTATTGCAAAATGATAAAGCTTATTTCCTTTTATCTTCTGAAACATCATTTTTATATGTTCTCTTTCTGACGTTGTTTTATCTTGGCGACCACACACGGTTATAGATAAGAAGATACGTGAAGATTAAATCCAAATTCGATTACAATTTTTTTTTTTTTTTTAATATTATTTTACAAACCAAAATACAAAATTGATATAATAACCTTTTAAATCATTGATACACATCAATGATTTACACCCATCTATATTTTTCCCTTTAATAATAATATTTTTATAAAAAAAAAAATCTATAAATAAAATGTACACAACATATATGTAAACATTAAACTGTATGTAATAATGTTACTATGGTGTCTGCATTCATATATGAAAAGTATAAAATAATATCAATCCGATTTAGTTAAATTTATATTATGCTGAATTGTTTACTATGTTTTTTCTTTTCTTTTCTTATCATTTTTTTTTTTTTATATATACCTGGATCATCAATTTGAACACTCACAACATCTCCCCTCCACAGAGAAAAAAAAAAATAACAACGACGCCTTTTTTCCTCCCTCTCTAAAATCATTAAACGTCTTAATCTCTGCACAGAGAAACATCTATCACTTCCATTTGCCTTGATTTTAATATCATCTGAAATGTTAGTAAAAAAAAATCTAAAATATCTTATTCTTATAGAAGAAATGTGGAATTCGTTCATTCCATTTATACTTGACTAATTGGTTCACCTATACGTATATATATATATATATATTTTTTTACAATCAAATTATTACATCTTTATATTCCCATCTACAACTTTCTGGACAACAATGCTTTAAAATTAGAGTCAAACAAGAAAATCATTTAGTATTTGCTTCATACAAGCTAAATGTATTATGGAACAAAATTCATTTATAAGCCAAATATTATTAGTTACTTTCTAATAATCATATATTTTCATTGCATTTTTAAAATATATACATATTCACTATTTTGTTTTCTTAAAACTCAACAATAGCTTTTATTATTATTTTCTTTAGACATATCTGTAGTTCACTTCAGTGATACTACTATGGGCCTAAATTTTAAACATTCAATCTTGTCATAAAGTGAGAATGTAACTTTAGTTATTTAATATCCCATATTTATTCAATTTCTGCCTTGGACATTAAAATATCAACCTTTAAAGTCACTTTTCCTATAAAACAATCTAAACAAATGAAACTTAACTCATACAGTGAGCCGGAGATTCAAAACAACAGAGATATCCCACTTTTAAATCACTTCTAATACTAAAGCAAATCGATTAAATGTTAATTAAATCTAATTTTAATTTCTGGAGGATCTGACAACTTTTTTACAAACCAATCTGTGCTCTACATTGATGCTAATCAGGGACATTTATGTTTGAATAGCTTTATTTTATACAGGTTAGGGAAACTACTAAACATTTCTCTTTAAAATTATAACTCATATTAACAGATAAATCCTGCCATCAAGGATTTCTTCCTACCTGCCAACGAATAATAATAAGTCTGGGACATCTATCGACTTCAGACTTCAATATAATCTTATATAGAGTTACGAGCCACAACACACATCTATAGTTCTGTCAACTTCCTCAAAGAAAAGACTTAACCATACAAATATTTACAATCTACAAATAGCACAGACATCAAAATCTTACACTCTACATCTCTAATGCATTAAATAACACATTCACCATCATCAGTCAATTCCACAAGGTTTAATTTTAACCAGTACTTGCATACTATACAATGAAATTTTTCAAAAGTACTTTGACTATAAATATTTCTCACTCTATCTCTTTTTTTTTTTTTTTTCATATGTGTATCTACACTATTACTAATGACTTTTGGTCATAATAATAACTATCATAAGACATACTAATAAAGTTACTTTAGTGAATGTCTCCTTATTTAATTGGGTGGGGCTGCTGGTTTTAAGCTTTGGGCATTGAAGGTACCTTTTTCACCTTCTGGGGTTTCTATGAGAAATGCATTCTCCCCCACTTTTCTTTTTATTTGGAATGGTCCCTCATACACATTCAAAAACTTTTTGAATTTATAATTCTGCGGGTCACTGACTTGGGGAGTTCTTACAAATACAAAATCTCCTACTTTAAATCTACAAGGCTTATGAGAGGTGTGGGTAATTCTTTTCTGTCCCATCTCTCTCAAATTCTGGCTAGCCTTTGCTAAGTCATGATCATAATCTACTTTTTCTTCAGTTATAGTCGGTAATGGTGTTTTAATTAATATGGGCTCTCTATATCCAAAATGCAAATACGTTGGGGTGTATTTAGTGGATTCATTCTGGGTTATATTTATATAGTGAATGACATCCTTTAATTTATTCACCCATGCACGATGGTTGCTTCCTAGGTATACCCTAAACAATCTACCCAGCTCACGCATAATTCTTTCACATGGGTTAGATTGAGGGTTCCTAATTGAACACAGAATATGTTTTATACCCTGCCGTTCAATCCAACCTTTCCACTCCTTAGATAGGAATGATGTAGCATGGTCTGTCAAAATAGCCTTGGGTTTCCCTATATTTACAAATTGTATTTCTTGCAAACATTTAATTACATTCTTGGAATTTGCTCTGGTCACCGGATATGCCCCTACAAATTTGGAGAAGACATCATAAGTGACCAAAACAAACTTAAACCTTTTATAAGATGGTAAAGGCCCATAGAAATCAATTGCCAAGAGATCGTTGGGACGAGCAGGTATTATTGGTTGCAATGTCCCAGCATACGACTTGTTAGCATATTTAGACCTCAAACAGATTTCACAATATTTGAGCCTGTTCATTATGGATGCATACAATCCAGGCCAGTAGAACAGTCTGCGCATAACATATTCTACCTTTCTGGGTCCGTAGTGCCCATAAAGACAATGCACATAATATATCAATTGATTTCTAATACATAATGGTATCACAACTCTCCATGATTGTTCATGGTCCTCCTTTACTTTATAATACAACAGACCTTCACTCATCTTATATCTAAAAATTACTTTATTCTTGATTATTCTTTTTAAGGCCATTGATTCAATCCCTGCATCCAAGTATTGAATAATAGCACTTAACTTTGGATCACCAGATTGTAAAAATTTTAAGTTCTTTAAATCATTTTCAACTGATTCATCAACTACCAGAGAGATTACAGTGATGAAAGCATGATCGAGATTTAAGTGACAAGTGTCTATCTTGACAGAATTCCTACTTAGAATATCTGCTACTATATTGTCTTTTCCTTTACAATACTGAACCCTATAATTAAATTGTTGAAGGAAGAGACTCCACCTAACTAGCCTTTCACTGTTTAGATAGCTTCGATTGATAAACTCTAAACTCTTGTGATCTGTAATAACAACTATTTCAGATCCAAGCAGATACTGTCGAAGCTTTTGAAACGCCCATACAACAGCCAAGGCTTCCTTTTCTGTGGTGGTATAATGTAATTCTGCACCCTTCAACAATCTACTCAAGAAATATAAGACATGGGGCTTCTTTTCATGGTCCAGCTGGAATAAAACTACTCCTAGACCATACCCACTACTGTCAGTTTGTACATAAAATATCTCTTGGAAATTAGGGTAATATAAGATTATAGTATTTAGAAAATTTGATTTTATTTTTTTAAATTCTATAGAGTGGTTCTCAGTCCATTTCCATTTCACATCTTTCCTTAATAAATTCAATATATGAACAGTGTCATATGCAAAATTTTCATAAAATCTATGATAGAAATTGCAGACACCAAGGAAAGAACGTAGTTGCTTTCTATTCTCTGGAATAGGAAAATTCTGAATAGACTGTATTTTCTCTGGATGCGGTTTTATTCCCTCATATCCTACAATATGTCCTAAAAATTGTATCTCCTTAACAGCTATTCTACTCTTTTTTAAATTTATTTTAATATGTTTCTCTTCACACTCTCTCAGAAACATATTAAGATGATGAATATGCTCTGACATGTTTTCAGAGGCAATCACAACATCATCTACATACATAGTAATGATGCTCTTTACTTCATCAGACAATACTTTGTCTAAACATCTGAGGAGTCCAGCTCCACTATTTATAAGCCCAAAAGGCATTCTTTTAAATACATATGAGTAGCCCTCATATTTAAATGCAGTGTATTGCTGATCTTCATCATGCAAATATACCTGCCAATAACTAGCTGTTAAGTCGACTGTGGAAAAGACCTTTTTGTCCTTAAATTTAATGAGCAATTCCTGCACAGTAGGAGGAACATCACGTTCTGGAATCGTTAATTGATTCAAGAACCTTGCATCCAAGCAAATACGTATGGACCCGTTCTTTTTGCGAACGACCACTAATGGACTGTTATAGGCTGATGGACATTTCTTAATAATCTTCCACTCAACCATTTGATCAATTTGTTTTCCTACTTCATCTTTATATTGGTGAGGGATGGGATAGCTTTTACATTGGAAAGGGCTATAGTCCTTCAAGCGTATCCGATGCACATATCCCTTTATCACATCAGGCTTTTTAGAAAACACATCCTTATATCTACATAGTATCTGAAAAAACCTTTGCTTATAATTGTCATCTAACTCAGATGATTCATTGACCTTTGCATATAAATCTGACTTTGTAGAATTATCTTGGATGGTCAGTATATTTACACTCTTAATGGGTATTGACCTCTCAAAACTATGCTTTTTCCCTTTTATAATTATTTCCTGATTTGCATAATTGATAATACATCCAAACCGATTCATGAAGTTGGATCCTATTATGACCTCATGAATAAGTCCAGACATAATCAAAAAGATTTGTTCTACTGTAATTGAATCAATTTTCACATTCAGCCATACTTGCTGAGTAAATAATTTTGCCTTTCGACCATTTGCCATTATAACCTGTGTCTGTCTCAATGGCAACATAGGGATTTCAGAATCGATTTCAGCAATCTTATTATAAAAATTTTCAGAGATAAGGGAAATTTTGACTCCCTGAATCAAGTAAAGCCCTTACTGATGTACCTTGAATAACTATAACAATTTCTGGACAATAATTAAGGGTATAACTTTCCAAATCCCTATCATAATCATTATCTTCTGTTTCAAAATTTATTGATTCCAAATAACTAAAAATATCATGGCTCCCCAAATTCACTATACTATGAGGCTCCCGCAGTGAGGAACATTCCAACGAGGCCATTTTTAATTTAAAGGTTTAGTCTTAGGCCTAGCCCCTAGCATTTTCACAGGTGTGTTCTGTGATATGCTGACAGGATAACTTCCTGCTGCACATGCACCCTTTTCTGCTCTATCATAACCTTTGGGATTGGTCCTGTTTGTATTTACTGGTGCTAACGATTTGGCATATTTAGTGCCTCTATAATACCTATCATTTCTATTATCTAAGGTCCTTCCATTTCTATAATATTTAATGGGAGAAACATTGTAAGTAGGATCATTTCTGTGGTGTTTATGACCACTTCCTGTAGGTGCTTCACTTGCCTCAAGTGATCCAAGTATATCGGACACCTCTTCAACAGTATGCCTATCGGCAGCAATCAGAGTTTGCTCAATATGGCGTGGCAGGTTTCTCCTAATGATACGAATTATTTGGTTTTCCGACAACGGATATGCGGTCAGCATTTTCAATTTTGCTGTCTGCATCCGGAAAAATTGAGTCAAGCTACCCTTGCTAACACTATATTTATCTTGGCTAATCTGGTGCCTAATATTGTCCTGTTTATCTTCCCCCCAAAAACCATTCAACAATATATATTTAAAATCCCCATATGTTTCGGGCTTATTAAACAAGGACTTCCACCAATGTTTGGCAGATGCACTCAAATGATTACTAGCCACTGATAATTTTTCCATTTCACTTAATCTACTTAATGAGAATAGCTCTTCCAGTGCGCTTAGATACTCTATAGGGTTTTCATCATAATCATCCTTGAAGACTTTGAGCTGAATAAACCTTGCTATGTTTCTGTCTATCTTTTCTCTCTTAACTTCTTCTGGGCTATGTATTAATTTATTATTTTCATCCCCATACATTGATAGTATATCATGATCACTTCTATTTAACTTATTTTCTGTGGTCAAATATTGATATGGTTTATCCTTTAGACCATCATTACCCTTTACCATAGTATCTTTTATTCCTACTATTTTATCTTCCAACATTATAGATATCCTATGGTCGAGATTTATTTTCTGTTCCTCCAAATGCTTGCTTATTTCTTGTTTTAGTATCTTGCTATTATCTTTCATTTCATTATAAACCTCATCTTGATTTTTAGCATACTTTTCTAACTGTTGCAATGATGATTGGTGACTATCTAGTCTATCCTTTAAATCGTCTAACTCTCTTGCCTTCCCTTGCTCAATATTGCTTAACTCTTCTTGGACACCTAGTAGACTATTCTGCGATTCTGTACACACTTTCTGTAATTTCTTTATTTCATTATCAGCCTTATTATGTTTCTTACACACCTCTTTATATTCAACTTTCATCTGGCTTTGAAGATCCTTAACTTCTAGCTTAAGATTGTTTACTTCTACTTTTGAAGCCTCTTGACCATCCTTGTAAGCTTTCTCAAATTTTGTGTACTTTTTCTCTAATTCTCTGTGCCCAACTTTACAATTTTTGACTTCCTCATTCAAGTTTTCAAATCTATTTTCTAATCTTCCTTGTGATTTATTTAACTGGTCCCTTAACTCATCAAATCTGCTATCACATTTACTATCAAATTTTTTTAACTGAGCATCTAAGTCATATTTAAATTCCTCAAACTTTGCATTAGTAGCATTTAGCTCTATTTTGCATAAGCCAATTGTAATATTTACCTCCTCTCTAAATTCTTTATTTTCTTTAATCATATCACCCAGTTTATTACTCATGTCTTCTCTTAACATTTGATTATCTCTGCTCATATCACATAATTTATCATTTATTTCACTACTTATATCTTCTCTTAACTTATTATTATCTCTGCTCATATCACCAAATTTATCATTTATTTCACTACTTATATCTTCTCTTAACTTATTATTATCTCTGCTCATATCACCAAATTTATCATTTATATCACCAAACTTGGCATTTATACCTTCAAATTTATTATTCATATCACTTTTCATATCATTTATATTTTCCATTAATTCTTTTAGAATTGGATACAAATTTCCTTCAGGTTTTGATAATTTTTCTTTCTTATGGCTTTCCATTTTTATTTTCTATTTCTGTCAAATATAATATCTCTATTTTAAATAAATTGCGAAATACTTTACTTTTATTTATTTTTACATAAAACATATCTATCCGTTCAATCCTGCGGCTGCGAACAAAATCCCCAAAGAACGACAACAACAAATATTTTAATATCTTATTTAAACCCATGATATAATATAATCAACTATATAACTCCACCAATGCATATAAAAATAATACTATGTTTTAGCATCCATATGAGACTCAAACTTGGGTCTCTAATTGGTTATTTCGGCCCGAGTTGATGCGCCATTTTGTAACCGTCGGAAATTGTTTAATGCTGTTTTCCAATATAAATTAATCTGGTCTAGCTCAATCGGGTCACCATTATATAATAAACCATCCCAAAGCACAAATAATCTCTCTTAAAGTTTAATTTACTTAAATTAAATGTAAAATGAAGAAATAATGAGATCATCTGCTACAAACATCAACAAATCCGCCACAATTACAATATAAATTATATAGAGCAGTGAAACCAACTACTATTGCCCTAAACAATAATATAGGATTAGGCTAACTACTTGATTGGCAATCTAATCAAAACCAAATCCCATTAATAACTAACATAGACTCCAACACATATATCTTTACTAGCCTGTTACTTTTTTTTTTTTATAGTAATTTAACTCTACTTTATTATTCAAATATGCTGCCTTTATAAATTAATGGATAAGCTTCTAAGTACCTGTAATAGCACTTTACAAAATATTTGTTTGCATATAGACATTATTTAAATAACAAAACAAAATAATACTTGAACCCATATATGCCTATATCTATTTTAGCAAACGCTAAATAGAAAGATAAACACTCGTGTCAATGAGCGATATACAATTCTTTCTACTTCTATCTTTAATTAATAATTTTCTGTGGGTATCAACTGGTTTTATTATAATTTTATAATACTTTAAAAATTTATACACTCACTTAAATGTTTAAACAAATTAATAGACATCGATGATTTACCAATAAGCTACAAAATAATCCATAAATAACTTGTTTGAAAATTTTAAACAATTGAGTAAAAATTGATTGACAACAATTAAAACATATGATTATATTTGATATTTATATAAATTGAAATAATATTCAATTGAATCGGTCAATGAAGTTTATTCTCTTCATTTTATAAGAGTTTAAGAAAATATCCAAGACGAATTATTCTAAACCAAACGATAAAGTATAATCTATTTAGTTTTTTTTTATGACGGAGTCAGACAAACATGAAATGATTGACCTTGTGATATTAACTAAAATAAATGATAATATGTATATATAACATTCGAATACAACCATAAATATGAAATTTATATAGAAACAAAATAAAATACTAGTAAGCTAATCATACCTTATCTTATATTCCATTTTGCTCACCAAGCTGAGTTCAAATCCCGTTACCCAAATAGTTACGCCGTCTTACGCAATCCAAATAAGACAAAACAATTAAACCAGTCTTGATATTCAAATTAACTCAATTTATTAGATTATAGAAAAAAAAAATTTGACAATATTAATGATAACATACATCCGAAATGACTTTATATTTTAGATTGGTTGACTAAATAAACTGATCATATTGCTATGTGTTTCTCTATATACGTGTTGCAATAACAATAACGACACACACAAAAAATAAATAAATGAATAACTGATGGGAAAGGTCCCTAGATATTTTACTAAAATAAAGTTTACATATAATCTATACCGAAATGTGGAATAGGAGGGTATCAAAATCTATTTGTTTATCAAAATAATTACGGATAAATGAATATGAAATAATGAATATTTTTGAGCCTTTCCAATCATTTTCATTTAATAACTTATACTACTTTTAGATAAAAAAAAAATCATATTTTACTACATATATAAAAAAATATAACACACGTACATTTTATATAACAAAAAAAAATCATACCATACATTTCTAAATCAGTCCGTTCACTATTTATTGGTCTATCGATTGACTTCAGTTATAGTGTATAGAAAGGTTTCTCCGTCAGAAATAGTAATCGTAAACCCTGCAATATTTCATTAAAAAGTTTCCTTTTTCCCCTTTTTTTTCTCTTTCCTCTTTTTCTCCTGAAGATGTGAGTGCACTTTGACTATTCCCATTATGGGGTGAGGTGATCCATTGGGTTCCTGTTCCGATGTTTATGCAAATCCATTTTTTTTTCCTTTTTTCCCTTTTTTATTTCCTTCATAGGTTTTTTTTTTTTTTCACATTGTTGCCGCCTTCCGAGACCCCCCTTCAACTGTCTGCTGAATGATTGAACGGACAGACAATTCCCTTATTTTTCCATGTTTTATAGTTTTACATCCAAAAATATTGAAAAAAGTTCATTTTTTTTTTTTTTTTTTAAAGACACGGAAAATAGATCTGTCCTTTACTATTGCAAAATGATAAAGCTTGTTTCCTTTTATCTTCTGAAACATCATTTTTATATGTTCTCTTTCTGACGTTGTTTTATCTTGGCGACCACACACGGTTATAGATAAGAAGATACGTGAAGATTAAATCCAAATTCGATTACAATTTTTTTTTTTTAATATTATTTTACAAACCAAAATACAAAATTGATATAATAACCTTTTAAATCATTGATACACATCAATGATTTACACCCATCTATATTTTTCCCTTTAATAATAATATTTTTATAAAAAAAATCTATAAATAAAATGTACACAACATATATGTAAACATTAAACTGTATGTAATAATGTTACTATGGTGTCTGCATTCATATATGAAAAGTATAAAATAATATCAATCCGATTTAGTTAAATTTATATTATGCTGAATTGTTTACTATGTTTTTTCTTTTCTTTTCTTATCATTTTTTTATTTTTTATATATACCTGGATCATCAATTTGAACACTCACAATATATATATATATATATGTGAGAGATGATAGTCTGGACCAACTGATGAGTGCTGGTTTAGCATGAAATACATTTATTGGTGATTATTAATCTTTTCTACATGTGTGTGGTCATGTGTATCAGTTGTATGAGATAGTGTGGATAGTTGAAGGGTTCTTGAAAACCTGAGTTCAAATCCTCTATACTTGAAATATATATATATATTTCTATGTCATGTGCTTGCTATGCAGTATATACTTATGATATTCTCAGTCATACAGTATTACAAAAGTCTCATGGTATCAAATCAGAGATAAAAAATAGTATTCATGGCTCTTAATTAATGAAACAAAAATTTTTAAATTTAATTCACAAAAACAAATATAATCAATAAAGATATATTTAATAGTTCAGAATTTTTTTATTGTCTTTAAATAACAATGCCAGCAAACATATTTTACAATAACTTGATGATTTTGATTTTGTAAGACAAGATCAAGTAATTTATATGGCATTTAAAATTCTTTGTTTTCTTATTTTTTATTGAAGAATAAAAAACCAAATTGTTTTAAAACTTTTTTAAGGATTCTTTTGAAATCAATACATTCATGAATTCTTTATCAACAAGCATATGAATTGAAACTTAAAACGTTTCCCTCTTCTGCGTATTTAAATGGTCTTAAGGTCCTACATATGATGGTGATAATGCTTTGGGGTCAAGATGGGCATGACAATAATATTGTCATCAACAAGAAATTTGGGTGATCCATCATCAGCTTTTCAATTATATGGATGGCTGAAGAATTGGAGAGTGGAGAAGATTGAAGCCTGTCCATTAAAGTTTAAAGATTTGTTATCTTAATATAAACCGAACATTGATTGTATATATGTGTGGGAGACAGTGATCTAAACCAACTAATGAGTGCTGGCTCAGCCCAAAATACGTATACTGGAGGTCATTTATTCTTTTCACATATATGTGGTCATGTGTGTCAGTTGAGATGAAGTAACAATTAATAAAATACCTTTTTCTAAAATGAAATAAAATATTGTGCATATATATTGAAACTGACAGCCTCTATCTAGAAAATTAGTGGAGGTAAGTAGTTATTTAAAAAAAAAAATAGAAAACAAAAATCACAAGCAAGATTATTCCATTGATTTCTTTAGTAAGGTCAATCCATTAAAGCTCATTGCAGATATTGGAAAACAATAAACAAAGAACTTTGCTAATTGCTCAACAAGCTTTGCAATAAATGCTTAGCAAGAGAAAGCATTTAAAATATCTCTATCACAAACCACACCCAAACCCCAGACCAATGGTTTCATGCTTTAGCACTCCTCAGTGAGGCACTAGGATAGTATCAGACACTAGATCTAAAAATACTAACCCAAAGCCAGCATCTAGTGACTGAAATTATCCTAGCACCTCACTGTGGTTTCTCTTGCTAAGAATTTATCAGAAAGCTTGTTGAGCAACTAGCAAAGCTCTTTATTTATATTTTACAAGCTTAAAAAAGGGGTCATGTGATATATAACTATTTTTTATTGGAAATAATAGTTGTAAAAATATTAGGGCACAACTTTAGCTTCAAAATGATCAGAACAATTGTGAAATGAATAAACGTATATGATATTAAATTAATATACATATGGACATTCACTACCAATACCATGTTTCCCCAAAAATAAGACCAGATCTTAATTTTTACTTTGAAACACACCTTAGGAATTGTTTTCAGGAGAAGTCAACCTCCCAAATGTTTTTTTCACCAGTGCCCTCAGAATATTCAAATTTTCAGCTAGCAATATGCACTGGAATATTTACATTTATTTCAGCACAAAAACTTATCTGGAGTTGAAACATTATTCCATTTAAATCTGCCATTAAATCAAGTGTTAATTGAAAACTTATGAGTTTGGAGTGGTAAGAAAAATGATTATTACAGAAGCAAAACTCTCCATACAGTAGCACCACTCAGTGCAAGCCAAAGTAATCAACAGATGCATGAAGGTTTGTGCATAAAATCACTATCTAGTGCCTACTCATCCAATATTCCCAGACTAGTTTTTAGCAATGGCTTTCATCAGTGAGGAGCTTTGGATCTGACAGGTTGTGTAAGCATAAATAAAGTTGATCATGTGATGTTTTGTGGCTAAGAATGATTATCCATACAAAAATGATGAAAAAATGCAAGTACAAAAATTTAGAAAAGATTTCTGTATTTCACTCTGCTTTAAATAGAATTGATACAACATATGGTGCACTGAATTATGAAAATATATGTAAGACACAACCATATCCATCCATTATTGAGGCAGCACATTATAAACACTTTCCAAATTACTCATAATAGCCCCACTTGGATTTTTTTTATAACTTTTATTTAAGAAAAAGATTGATTTAACTTAAAATAAACTTTAATTATTAAAATCACTTTATTATTTAAATTCTTTTAGGAGGGGGGAAAACATTTAAAAACCAATCCTTATTTTTCTTTTATCCTTAATATTTAAAAGATACCATGATCATATTGTAAACCTAAATCAAGCATTCTAAATCTAGATATTAAATATAAATAAAATAGATACCTAAAATTACATAAATGATACGATAAATTGTCTGATATACTGGCTTGAACAGGTAAAATTTTAAAAGTTTGTTCAATCTTTCACTAAATCAATAAATTGATTATCGTATGTCGAAGATTTGTCGAGAGGAAATTGTTTCCATATGTACATAGAATTATTTTTTTTGAAAATGTTCAATGGGGAAAATACATAAGTACCTTTACAATTTATATTGACATTTATTTAAAGCATTAATGTCAATAATATTATTTATGTATACATTCATTACTTTATAATTCAATACATACATTATGTGCTTCAATAAATGAAAAGAAATTCATTTATCTGGCTGATAATCTTAACTAGGTCTTATATTTGGGGTAGGGCTTATATTACAAGTATGCTAAAAATAATGTTAGGGCTTATTGTCTGATTAGGTCTTATTTTTGATAATAATAATAATAACAACAACAACAACAACAACAATAATAATAATAATAATAATAATAATAATAATAATAATAATAATGATGTTAATTAAAAAAATTGTAATCATAATAAAAATAATAAATTTCACGGTAATAAACTATTATAAACAGTCTTTAAATCTGCAGAAGTACTTTGATTAATACTTCTACAGATTTAAAGACTGTTTATAATAGTTTATTACTGTTAAATTTATTATTTTTATTATGATTATAAATGATACATTTATTTTATAGAAAAAATAATAATAATAATTCAGCTTAATCAATTGTTGTTGCTTTAAATAAATAAGATATTAGTGAAGTATGGATATATAAAATGGATTTATTGTTATTCATGTCAATCAATTTTAGAACAAAAAAATGTGAGATTGCTTTCATTCTAATATAGAACTTAAAAAAAGGGAAAATTTTTGAAAAGTTAGCAATGTTTAACTCTTTACAATATAAAATTTAAACCACTATGATTGGCTAAAACACAGTAATGAGAAATAAGTAAGGGGTTCTCTATCTTTCATTAACTGTATTTCTAATTAAAAACAATTCGAAACCTGGATTAAGGGTTTATTGGTTAATAATACTGATGCATTATTTTCTGATTATAGAAGGCTCAGAAATGAAGAAAATTATTGGATTAAAAAAGTGGATTTAATGCAAAAAGGATGAAAATATTCAGTTAATTTTATTTACTGTAATCAAAAATTTATATATATATATTATTTACGTGAACAAAAAATTATATATATGTTAATGTTAGTCAAATATTTTCTTCAAATATAAACAAAAAATAACTAATTCTATGAATAGCATGGTAAATTTATATTCAAACAAAAAACTTATACATACATTTTGTAGAAATATATGTGTTCAATTAAATTATTAAAGATAAAATATTATTGGATTGCTTTATACAATGTTATCGACTTTAGTCAATACAAAAAAGCGCAAATATAAATATTAAGATATCAATGCATATTTAGTGCATGTTGAAGAGAGCACATTTATAATGAATCGGTGAAACACTGACAATATATAGTCAAAATAAGTCGTAGATCACATGTCTCTATTCTCTTAAGCTTGTAAGTTATAAACAATGAGGATTGCCAATTCCTCAACAAGTTTTGTGATAACTACTTAGCTAGAGAAAGCATTTAAAATATCTCTGTCAGGACCCCTTCCCCCAAACCTCTGACCATGGTTTCATGCTCTGGCACTCCTCAGAGAGATGCTAGGGTAGGTTCAGACACTAGATCTAAAAACACCAACCCGAAGCCAGCATTTATCTAGTGTCTGAACCTACCCTAGCATCTCTCTGAGGAGTTCCAGAGAACTGACAATATTTCTATATTAAAATAAATTCACATTTGTTAAAGTTGTGCAGATATATTTTATTATTAAAATCTTTAGATTTGATTAATAAAAAATGTAGTTTAATATTATATTTAATATGATTTTATCAAACAGAGAGGGCAGTAATTAATAAATAAATTAGATCTAGTATGAAACTTAATACATATAAAATAATATTTAATATATATGATATTTATAATGTGCACATCGGGTTAATTCATGAGAGGTGTGTCCATAATTGTTTTATACTCAAACAAAGCACATAGATTGCTAAAATATTTTATTATGTAATATTAAAATTTTAAAAAAAGGAAGGGATATTTGGGAAATAAATAGTTTAAAATTTTCATTTAATATCTCTGACTGAAATCATAAATGAAAATGCTTACAAATAACAACATATCACACAAGATACAATCTGAGTGAGAAATGGTTGTAAAATACAATTTAGTATGTTTTCTTATTTTACAGAAAATTTCTGCAGGTGAATATGGAGACATGATATATTTCTGATCTACACAAAAGTATTTGAAATGTTTAATTACTACATTTATTATTTTTCTGTAAGTAATAGTAAATATTAAGGAAACATTAAGTTTCTATGGAATAATGCATTATGGAAATTGTGAACTATATTTCTATCTGATATTTAGTCATTTATTTATTTATCTATTATTATGATTCAATTTTGTTTTGTTGACTTACTTATATTTATGCAAATAAAGTCATAGTTTTATTTATTTGATAGTTGTTGTTCCAATTCATTTCATTCATTCATTCATTCATTTATATATTTTATTTTAGGAATGGATTAATCTTATATATAACTGTGGTTAGTTAGTCTGTAATTCATCATGACATTGTTAATTTTACTATTCTTCTGATATTTTGATTATCAAGGGCTTAAATATAATTGGTAGAGATTTAACAGACATCTTTTAGATAGATATTCTGACTTAGAAATATTTATAAATTTAGATAAATAAATCCTCAGATTAGGAAACACCATGGTCTTTCTTCTCAGTTAAAAAATTAAAAGACAAGTGTAGTTGGGCTGGACATATTGCTAGAAGAGATGGTAATAGATAGACAATTAAAATCTTAAACTGGATTCCAAGAGATTGTAAAAGATCCAGAAAGAGACCACATGTGAGATGGATGGATGAAATAAGAAAATGTGCAGGGTGATATGGAGAAGAGATGCTAAAGATCAGAGAAGATGGATTGAACTTGGAGAGACCTTCATCCTGCAATGGATTGATAATGGTTGATGATGATGTGCTCATAGTATACTTATCTATGATATGTAAATCAATGATTGATGACTGAATCATCTGCTCTTTCTCACTCATCTATTATTATAATATATATTAATTTCATAAATGTATTTGATATATAAAGATTTGTATCAAGAAAAATATTAAAATAGTAAGTTGATAACAGAAGTTAAATATTATTTATTTAAATATCTAAACTGGCAGATTTAAAATAAATTTAAAAGATATAAATGCTATTAAAGCAAATTTATTTGTATCAAATCAATTTATGTGTTATATTTACAAAGATCATTTTCCTTAGTTATATCTCAGCATGGCATTGATCATTTTCTAGTATCTGTAATAATTTTAATGAAACTTCAAGCCTTTATTCTTGATATAGGTTGGTTAAATCATAACAGAATATTATAATGAGAATAGCCATCTTTATATAAATGTAAAGAAATTGATCCAAAGTCCATTTTATATCTTTAACTAAACATGGTTTTAATGTAGTGGTTAAATTCAAAGTATAAAACAGCCTATCTTAGTTATTTTTATATCAGCTCTGCTGTTAATTCTGTACTGCTCACTGCACTTTTAACTGGTACTCTATAACTAATTAATTTTTTTCCTGTTTTATATATGTTCTTTTGATAAACAGTTGTTGTTTTTTTTGTAATATTTTCTCATAGTTATTTTTATGATATTCAAACTCCTTAATTAGTTTATTAATTAAAAATTTACTTTATCTTTATCTGCATAGAAACCTGTTTACATCTTGATTTTTAATTAATTAAATGATAAAGCTTTATCAAAACATATAAAAACAATTTTGAAACAATGTTTATCTTGTCTTTATAGCAAATTTTTAACTATTATATTTTTTAAGACTAAATACACACACATAATGGATTGCTCTAACATATTTATATACAATAAAACTTTACATCTAAGTCATTTGACTGATCTTAAAATCCAAAGTTCATAAATAGTAGTGAACTTTGTGCGATATATGTTTTAAGCACACACAGACACAAAACTGTGTATGTATATAATATATAAACTACGTGCTTTCCAACTGATGATTGCTGTTTTAGCATGAAATACGACTACTGGGGATTATTTATCTTTTCAACATATATGTGTTCGAGTGTATCAGTGTTATGAGATAGAATGGAGAGTGGTGGGTCATGTGAAAGTCTATGTTCATATACCTATATATTCTATATATTTTATGTAAATACTTATGATATAATTTATGCAAATTACAATGCCATATGATAATGATTGCAGTAAAACAAGCACACCCAAGTGTTTATAAAAAGGAAAAATTCAAAAATAAAATAATTGTTTTTTTGTTTTTCACTATTATCTTCACATTCTTTTTAATTTTTATTTTATCAATTTAAAAGTTTTAAGTTAATTTTTTTTCTAAATGACTGAGTAAAAAGTTAAGTTATTTTAGTAATACTAGTCTAAATGTGTGTGTTCAACTATCTGTCAAATAGTAAATCATGAAAAGATGTGATAAATTAAATTACTTTTTAAGGTAGATTATAAAGTGTTCTTAAATGGAAAAGCTAGCTAAAATGGCCTACACATTGGAAAGTGTATGTTTTGTTTTGCCCTTTTTATAAAAACATTAGTTAATTTGAACTTTTGGCTAATAACAATTGTCTTAACATTTTAAAATGTTACATAATTCAATATTAAGCCAATAAACATCACATGACCACATCCTCTTATGCTTGTGTATAACTGTTGTTAAAACAGGCAAAACTCACTATATATATATATATATAGTTTTGTAGTTAAATGGAGATAAAAGGTGGTTGCTGGAGGGTTGCATAAATCCTAAGATCTAGATGCAGTGCTCTCAGATCCAAGGCTTTTCACTGACGAAGGTCATAAGCCAGAAACTAGTCTGGGGATATTGGATGAGTAGGCACTAGATGGGGATTTTATACACAAGCCTTCTGGCATCCATTGATTACTCTAGCTCGCTGTGTGTGGCAATATATATAGTGAGTTTTGCCTGTTTTAACAATAATTTATTATTGACATTAATTCTAGTTATTAAGGAATTACTTATTACATTTTAACACAGTTCTGACCTAAAGATAAATAATTTGATTTGTAAATAAGTATAAAAATTATTATATTCTTGCAGAATTAAAAAAATAATAATGATGAATTATATTAAAAGCATTGACTATATTAAAAAAAAATGAATTGCAATAATTTAAAATTTGCATTGTATAATTTTAAAAAAGAAAAACATCATAAAGATGGCAAGCATTGGTAGCCGAGTGGTTAGAATAGCTGCCTTACAAGCAGTTGTCCCGGCTTCATGAGTTTGCATCCAGGCTGATGCTTTGACATATGGGAAAAAAAAGTCATAAAGATAAATTTCTGTCTTGCATTGATGGTCGAGAGGTCAGCGTGACTGCCTTACAAGCAGTTGCCTGAGTTGCGGGTTCGTGTCCCAGCCGATGCTATGACACTTGGAGGAAAGAAAAAAAAAAGATAAATTTCTTTTTAAATACTTTAAAGAAAATATTTTATTCATCTATTTTTTTTTTATTAAATTAAAATAAGCAAACATTTGATTGATATAATTATTTATTTCAAACTTATCTATATAGTTATATATAATGTTTTGTACTTTGCTTATTTGTTTGGAAGATATTATATTACCTTGACAAAAAAACTGATTTAAACTTATGTCAAGCTTTGATATTATTAAAAATATGAGAACCTTATAATTTGGGAACTTCACAAAAGAACTTATATTGTTTAAGGTCCTGCTCTGTTCATTTCTCCTTAATTTTGTGCTTCAATTATGAATATTGTTATAAAGGTATTATTGCTCTTAACCTTAATATGTGCATTTTCTATTTTCCAGAATGAAAGACTATTATGCGGTATTTTCCTTAAAGAAGATAACAAAAGGAACTTAAATAAAAGGAATTATTTTCATTGTATGATGAAAAGGACTTTAATCCTTAATCTGAAATGGTAAAACAAAATATTTAACATATATGTCTGGTACATTTAAAATTATTATTGTCATTATGTAATTTTTATGATTTATTCTTATATTATTATTAATACTATTTATGGTATTATCAATATATTTATGATGGTCTCCATCTGCGAAGTGGATTGTGTAAGAAGTATTTTGGTAAGGCATTTATTTGAAGGTTATTTATTTTTATTATTGAGAGTTCTCTGAATTATTATTTCAGTCTAATGAATGAATTATTGTACCTGAGGTAGAATAGCCTTTTATATTTAATGTAAATGTGTATGAATGAAATTATTTATAAGTCAGAGTGTGTGAATTTAGATAGTGAACAAAATTTAATGTTAACATTGTTACGCAATTATGATTTGTTAGTGTATACATATAGTAAGACCAAATAGATATGCTGTTGACCTTTGAATGTGTGTAAGTTGATTAAATATTTATTACCATTATTATCATATTCATGCCTCTTATGGTTAGTAATTGATATGCTGCTTGAAGTTACCAATCAATTTAGGCAGCTTTAGGTGGATATTTTATTGGATTTTTTTTGTATGCATTCTGTCTCTCCATGAGTAAGAGTGTGGCTTGCACTGCCTGCACATAGTTACCGGGTACCTATACATATATTTACTTATTCATATTTTCATCATCTACTTTGTCTGGAATTCAATGTTAATGACTATTTTGGTATTTTAAAATAATTTAAGGCATGCCCATCTTTATATTATTAGTTCTACTACAATCTAAGTTTAACGTATATTGTGAGTATTGAGCATATTTATGTCTTCACCCCATCGCAGATGTTAGTCATATTATAAGTGTAATTATTTTGCATAATATTTTTGCTGTCTTGATAAAATCTATCATAAGTGCATCTTCACACTGATAATCAAAGCTAATTTTACTTTGTAAAGTATATAATATGCTACTGGTGACATGCATATGAGTAAATATGCATATTATTTTACTCTGAATGCATAATGTTGAAATGACTATATTCGATAAATAGCAGAACTTTTAAATAATAATATGTACTATTAGTGTAAATTCTTTAGGAACGTGTTACGGAAAGAGATTTTATTTTTCAAGTGTATCAATATTTTATTAGTCTAATTAAGTTAAGTTAAAAAATGATACTTATTGTAAAAAAATCATTTATTGTATAAATATTATTTTACACTGTAAATAACATTTTTTGCTATTAATTAAATACATTCCTGTTTCATTACCATTACATTATTACATTCATTACTCAGAAATTCTAATTTAATAAAGTTTCAACATTCATTATTTTATAAGAATATATTTCAATGGTCACATAGAATTTATTTATCTTTTACTTATATACTTGTTTCTGATGCACACCAGTGAAGCTATAATTTTAATTGTGCTTCTTCTGGCTTAGGGCTTTCAGGGTATATTTGCTCCCATATCCATAGTCTATATCATTCTCTATTTTGTGTTGTTGTTAGTGTACGCAAATGTATGCAAATTATTTAACCAGTCCATTCCTTGGAAATCGTAAAGCAGGAGTCTTGTTTGTTCATGGGCCTTTGAGTCATTCACAATGAAATATGCTTGTTTTGCTTTGCATTTGGTATCATTTCTTTCCAAGATCATGATTCCCACATTGGTGGGTTCGAATCTGTGATTATATGTTTTTGGTGTTCTAAGAATATTGAACTGCTTTCATTTTTAGTACACAATCTGTTATATACGTACAGGTGTTGAGTTACTCTTGTGGTGATAGTAGCCTGAGTTTCACCATAATATATAGTCCCACAGCTGGCTTGTGGGAATGTTATCTTATATAGCACCTGGGAGGTTTGGTCTGGATTGATGGTATCTTTGAAGTTGTTAATAAATCTGTTAGTAGCTGAAAGCATTCAAAAACCTACTCTAAATTGTTTGGATAGGTTTTTAACTAGGTCTTTGGCCACTTTGGGTATGTATGGTAATTTACTTGCATTATAAAAAGATAAATACTATGCTTTTATTTCAAATGCACTTGTAATGTATTTGGTAACATAAAATATATTCTTTCTACTTACTGCATTATTCCATGTTAGTATTTATTGAAATTTTATATCAGAAGATATAAAATTTAGATACTTTATAGGCAGTAGAAATAAAATATTTATCTTGAAGAACTTTAAGATATTTTTAGAAATGTTTTATCTGCTAGCTATATGGATCTTCTAGTTATATGGTACTTAAAATAGTTAAATACGTCATTATTGTATATTTATATTTCTGCTTATCTAAAGTACAAATATTTAACAATAAAGCTAAAAGAAGGTAAATGTTTAATGTATAGCTGGAATCATTATTACCTTTTAAGAATTTTAAAATATACTCCAATTATCATTCTTCTTGTGCAAGGACATTTTATTTTTGAAGTCTGTGATATAGACATTTAGACCCTGAGAGGAAATTATTTAAAATTGTAAGAAGAGCCTAAATTTTAAATTAAGTAAAAAAAAAAAAACCTGAGATAAGATTTAAATTGATATAAGAATCTTATATTTTAGTAATTATAATTAGATATTATGTTGTCTATAAGAGGACTCATGCTCTGTGAAAAATCCATAAGTTTTATGGTGCCTACTGTCAGGTCACTATATATTACTGAATTTCAGTCAACAGTCCATTTATTTAGTCTGTACATCTATATGTATGTAAAATAGCTTTTTTATCAACAGTAATTTTATGCTTGTAGATGCTTAACACACATGTTAAAATAGATTTTTTTATTTGCCCTTGTTTCTATGCAAATGTAATTTGGCCACATATATGGCTAGACTTAAAAAAATTACTTAATTAAATAGAATATATAATTTAATTGCTCACAGCTTTTAATTCATAATTTCCAATATAGCAAGCAGTATCGGCACATAGATGGCAGAAAGAGTGCATGTTTGAGTAGTCCGAACTCTGACTACAATGAAATCCTATTAGCAATAGTTTTTTTCCTAGACTCTGAAAGAATTAGGTGTCAATATATGTCACATTATTTGTAGTCACATGCTAAGCCATTTGATAAGTAGAAAATTAAAATCAAGTATTTTTTTTTTTAATTTATAAAAATAACATTATAACTATAACACAGTGGTTTTCATATCTTATATCCATCAAAGTAGTATAGATTCAAAGATAATTTTTTTATCAAAAATTTTTAAATTTTTTTAAAAATACAATGTATATTTAAAATGTATATATATATATATTAAAGCATTGTTTTTATTTGTATAAAAAGTTTTTCTTTTTTTGTTACAATAATTTAGATTTATAGTATTTCTTTCAGAAGGAATAATAAATTGAATAATCTATTTGTATAAGAGATGTATTCTGATTTAATTTTAAATAATTTAATTCAAAATAACATAAATATTATTAATTATTTAATTAATATTTAAGTCATTCTAGACTTTATTTCAACATTTATGTAATAACTTTTGTATGTGTACATTTTTTCTTTATAAAACTTTACACACACACACACATATATATATATGCATCCATTTTTAAGATTACTCATCTATTGCATTGTGAGTATGAAACAATCTTTTCATATATATATAATCGAGTCTTATAATACTATATATATATGATCACTAGATGGAGCTTACCAATAGCTCTAATCAAGCCTTATTTTGCTAGTGCCAAAAGAGAAAGAATTCAAAATGTCTATCAGAAATCCCTATCTCCAGACCAATTGGTTTCGAGCTTGTGGCTCACCTCAGTAAAGCACTGGGACTCTAGAACTAGATCTAAAATACTAACTCAAAAGTCAGCACTTATAAAACATGTTTCTATCAATTTGAAAGCATGAAATTTTCAGACACGTAAATGTCTTCAAATCCCGTCTTACTAACCAGATAGTTATATGGGTCTGAATTCAGCTCAGTTTCACAATATAGTAATAGCCTCTGCAATATAGCATTGCTAAAGCCTTTAAAGGTATATTTATAATAATTAAAACGTCATAAATTTCATAACTTGCTTTTAAGCTTGCATTTTGTAATCCCTAGATGGAGCTTATCAATAACTCTAATCAAGCTTTATTTTATATATGCCATTTGTAAAGTAAAATATAACTTAACATAAATTGAGATTATTAAGCTAGCTGGAGTAGAAGATCAATTAATTTAATTTGTGATACATATATAATTTTTTAATACTATAATGCAGTCATTATGCTATTGAAATTTAAAATATAATTAAGCATTGAGTAATTTTCAGACAGCAGATAAAAGTTATTAAATAGTACTCAAATATTGTTTTACCTCTGATAAAATATTATATAATTTGAAAGTACCATTTTTTATATTAAAAAAAATGTAATATCTGAAATCTATCCAAAACCCATAAATTTAAAGTAAAAGATGCTAATAGATTATCATAAACTTTTATGCTTATTTTAAAATATTCAAAAGAAATTAGACCAATTGCATTAGAAGACATTAATTAGGAAATATTTGCACGCTTCACTATTAGAAGGCTTATTGAGCTAATATCTTTTAAATAATAACACTCACATACATCCTGGTATCAGAGGTAACTGAGCTGCGAAATTAATATATTTTGTTCAAAGGACATTTATACAACTAATAATAATGTAACATATAAAGCAGAACAGATTGACTTCAAGTCTGCTTATAATTTTTCAACTGGAACTATTTTTTATCAGTCTTAGGACTTACTGATATTCAGCAGTGAGGTCATGAAGTAAAATAAAGAGATACTTACGGGATACTGAATTGTCAACCACTAAAGAATGATAATAAAACTTAAGGTATATGTTATAAATATTACAAAGAGCTTTTTTTGAAATTTGGAATAAAGTCCAAAAATTCTAGCCACCCGGCTGTTCTCTGACCTGAATGAAGAACATTATTAAAAAATTATCAACATTTATTCCATTTTAGATTTTAGTACTATTAGATTTTAAATCTATTTTTGGACTCCCGTAATCATTCTGTAAAATTTAAATTTGAACTTTGAATTTTTTTCCATTTGATGACAGCTGATTTGTTATTTAAACTAACTATAATACGTCTAATTAATAGTTCATATCTCTTTATTGATTGATACAGAATTAAAAAGTTTTTGGATCAAGTCTTAGCTAAGAAATTAAAACAAAAACTCTAGTCCATTGATTAAACTTCTTACTTAACTTTCTCTTGAGTGCTTTAATGTTGGGTCTACTATTATAATTAATTAATTAATGATATATACAATATAATTAGCAATTAAAAAATAGAATCAAACAATAGATCTCTCTCCCTTGCAAAATCTGTGATTTTAATCACCCACTTTATTTCACTTTATTGTGCTAATTAAAATCTTCAAACCACTCAAAGAAGTATGAAGAGATGCATGTTGGGAGTAACAATAAGAGATTGAAAACGCAATGTATGGATAAGAGAACAAACAGATATTACTGATTTCCTCGAAAAAATTAAAAGACTGAAATGGAGTTGGGCTGGACATATTGCTAGAAGAGATGATAATAAATGGACAATTGAAATTTTAAACTGGATTCCAAAAAATTGTAAAAGACCCAGAAAGAGACCACATGTGAGATGGATGGATGAAATAAGAAAGTGTGTAGGGGTGATATGGAGAAGAGAAGCTAAAGATCGGAAAAGATGGATTGAACTGGGAGAGACCTTCATCCTGCAGTAGATTGATAATGGTTGATGATGACTAATATTTGATAATAAAAAGAATAATATTCCAAAAAAACAGGTGACAAATAAGTAGTTCTATAGAACAAAATAACTGCCACAATCAAGTATTCTTAAGATAGGCATAAGCTAATATTAAAAAAGTATTCATTATAAATTTTACCTAATGCTATTTTAGATAATTAAGAAGAATTAGATTAAATTAGATCTAACCATTCTTTGTTCAAGATTTTACCAAAAAATATTACATTTGTATTCTAACATGTAGTTGTAGATAGTTATTACCTATGGTAAATATATGAACCGTATTAAAATGTACGCTAATATATAATATCATATATGTTTAAACATAAGTGATAAATAATCATTAATATTACTATATTTTATTTAACCATTTTACAAATATCTACATCTCATTAAAGTGTTATTTATAATTAAATTCAATTTTTCTACTGTAATTTTTAAATTTTATAATGTACCTTAAAATTAAAATGTTGGAATAAATTATATGAACAGTTGTCAAGCGTTGGTGGTCGAGTGGTCAGCACAGCCGCCTTACAAGCAGTTGTCCCGGGTTTTCGGGTTCGCTTCCCGGCCGATGCTTTGACACATGAGAAAAAAAAATTATATGAACAGTTGCAGAAATAGCTATTCACTATTGATAATGATATTGTGGGTTGTTCTATTTCTTAGTAGCATTTCAAATATAGTGTTGCTTTGGTAAACATGTGGATTTGTTAAATACAAATTTATATTTTCGATTTAGGAACATTTCCATAGTTTTTAAAAATGTACGCATATATATAATATCAATCTTGACAGTCTGATAACTATATTCTAAGTAAAAACATTTAATTTGTACGTACATATGCGCGCATTGCGTTTGTTTTATAAATATGTTTCATATTATTTTTCGCTTCATTTTTAATGATATTTATCTGGTCACAATGAAACGGAAATAATTATTTAAAAGAGAAATTTGAGAGAATAATAATAATAAAACAAATATGAAAAGAAGTAAAATTTTAAATCATTTATTAAATGAAAATTTAATGACCTATAATGAAACATTGAAGATGTGGTAGTAACTAACTCAAGCTTAAATTTCATTCGAATCGTTATCTTTAAAACTGTAATTATTTAAGAAGCATAGTGAAAATATTTTACTTAATGGAAATTAGAAAACGCAACCTCTGGCAAATAATGTTTTAAAATAAATGAAATATAAAATGTTTTAAATAAGTAGTTTTCCAGCTAATACCGGATATTGTGTTGGTGTTCCACACTAGTTTATTACTACATTTAATCTTGCTTTTCCCCTCCTTATTTATCAGTTTTAAATTTTTATTTTATTCTTCTTTTAGCTTTCTTTTCAACTTAATTATATTAAAACTATATATATGTTTCCTTTTTTTTTTATATAAAGTGATAGTTCCACTTTTACAAGAATGCAATGTAATATATATAAAAGAATGCAGGTAAAATAGGTCTTTACATAGCTCACAGCGGATCAAATGTCTTTCTATCACCCTCTCTCTCTCAGTAATGAAGACTTAACAACTGCCAGGTAATAACAATGTTTTCTTCTTATTTTATCCTCTAGCTAAAAAATAGCTATTGATATTAAATGATTAACAGAGCTGTTTATAAGTCCACCTATTCAAGAGAGAAAAATCTGGAAACTGAATAAATTTTCATCCCAGATCAACTTTTTGAAATTCACGTTTTTTTTCTAATTTTAAAGTCAACATGGGCATGACAATAAGATTCACATCAACAAGGGATTTGGGCATTCCATCATCACATTTTCAATGGTATGGATGGCTGAAAAGTTGGACTGGTGGAGACGATTGAAGCCTGTCCATTGAAGTTTGAAGATTTGCTATCTTAATATGGTTCAGCACGAAATACGAATATTGGAGATCATTTAGCCTTTTCACATGTATGTGGTCATGTGTATCAATTATATAAGTTAGAGTAGATAGCTGTACGGAACTTGGAAGTCTGTGTTCAAATCCACTATAATATTTCTTTTAAAGGAAATCGTTTTCAAATTTTACTACGTATCACTTTAGATTTTAATTTTAATTTTGTTTTATATTTACATTAATGGTTTACTATTAGGTAAAAGTATTCTTTTCCTCAAAGTCTATTTTAAGCTCAAAACATGTTAAAATTCCTTTTTTTTATTCTGATTTGAACAATATTAGCATTATTACAAGAAATATTTTTAAACCGTTTAAATAGTTCAAAATAATCAGAGGTTAAAAATTATTACTTCAGTAAGATTCATTAAATTTTATAATATTGCTACAAACTGAATGGAAGGGGAAAGGGAGGGCCAATAGAAATTGTTACCGATGTTGGTGAAATGTTACCGCATTTGCTTATTTAAAATTCGTTTTTTTTTTTTTTAAAAAAAAACACAGACAATGAGAATTCCATGGATTCAATATATATTTTATTTCATCTTATCGAATAATTCAATTTTTTTAACCGTACAACAAACTAGCAACAATTCAATTATAGTACAGCATTTCCAAAACAAGAATTAGTTTACGACGACTTAAATTATGAGATATAAATCATGTAGAATTTATATAAGGAATTACGATTATATTGTTTAATATAAAATAAGACATTGTTTCTTGTTATATTAGGAATTCGAAATTCTGATATATCAAATTTACATAAAACAATTTTTCTTAGAAACATTACATAATTCAACTTTTATTTTCTTCATATATTTCATTACTCAAAAATAAAAAGTTTGTCAAGCATTGGTGGTCGAGAGATCAGCGACAGCTGCTTTACAAGCAGTTGTCCCGGGTTAGCGGGTTCGCTCCCCGGCTGATGCTATGACACATGGGGAAAAAAATTATAAACTTACATATTTAAAATACCTTTTCATTACATTCTGCAATCTATTTCTCATAACATTTTGTATTAGAATTCCAAACAACAGAGCAATAATTAATTGTAAGAACAAGTATAACATAAAATAAATAAATGCAAAACCTTTTTTGGTTTGGCTATAATTCCAGTAATTCTACTGCAATTAAGGATAATTTCACTGATGTGGGTTTAAAAAAGACTATTACTATTATATCCTTTCTAGGAATAACAATATTATTAACAAAAATAATGAAAGCAATCTGATTAATGTTTTATTAAAAAATCAGACTAATGTTTTCTCAATATTAATAATCATATGATTTTTTACATTAAATCACAAAGCTGTTTGTAGAACTTTGCAATCTTAAATGATCAGATAAGTGATCAATTCTAAAAAATAATTTTATATTATTAACAAACTGTAATTTGAGATATAAGTATAAAATGAAAATAAAATAGGTCCAAGAGTGCTTCTTTGAGATTCTCCACGTTTACAGTAGTAAATTTCAGATTCTAGAGGATAAGATAAATGGGACTTAAACTACAATAAAGGAGAAAAAGAAAATCCCAGAGCTAATTTAGATAATAAAATGTTATGATTTACTGTATGAAAAGCTTTACTAAACTCAAAATATATTACACTCAAGTAACCTTGTTCATCTATAGTATTAGCTATATGATTGCACATTATTACAGATTTCAACCTAGTGATCTGTTTGTAATAAATTCGAGCTAAAATGGATATACATCTCTTAACTTGGAAATAATAATGAATTATATACATGTTTTTCAAAAGTTTTTGAAATGATGTATATCAGTGTTATGAGATAGAGTGGAGAATGGTGGGATGTGTGAAAGTCTGTGCTCATATACCCTATATATAACATATGTTGATACAGATATAGAATAAGCCTGTATTTCAGTTATTACATAGTAGAGATGTCTTTTCATTCCTTGTATATGTATTAAATGGATTATGTACTGTACATGAGGGGTCAGATTGACTTTAGGTCAACTTAGGTGTGACAAGAACCTTGGCCTCAGGGTGGCCTTTGAGCATTCCATCATCAGATTTTCAATTGGATGGATGGTTGAAGAGTTGGAGTGTGGAGTGGATTGAAGTCTGTCCATTAAAGTATGATGATTGGCTATCTTAATATATATTTGAGCCCTTATTGCATATATGTGCAGAGATGATAATCTGGACCAACTGATGATTGCTGGTTTAGCATGAAATATGTATATTGGTGATTATTTATCTTTTTGATATATATGTGTTCAAGTGTATCAGTGTTATGAGATAGAGGGGAGAGTGGTGGGTTGTGTGAAAGTCTGTGTCCATATACCCTATATATTACATATATTAATTAATACAGGTATATAATAAGCCTGTATTTCAGTTATTACATAGAGAAATATATAAAATTTCCACTGGCTGTTGCCTTTGACAGTAGCTCAGGGGATTAGATCATTGCCTTAAAATTCAATATTTAAGCATCTTAAGATGTAAGTTTGACTCCTATGCTAATACTGTCACTGGCTAGGTCAAAACTACCTGAAGAAAAATGGAAAATAATGCCATGCAAAACATTGTAACATTTACTAATCTGTGTTGTTTATTTGTATGTTATTATTAACAATTGTTTGTATTGGAAAAGTTTAAATAAAGTTTAAAAATTTATAGACATTCATCATTTAATGATAGATAATGGAATTAGTCCAATATACTAGCACATTTAAATGAATTTATGTTTAAACATACTTTTGGAAAAATCATACATAATCTTCCCTATTTTTTAATCATATTTGATTTCTTTGTACACTATATGTTAGAAAAGGTCAAAAATAAAGTTCACTCTCATTCTGGAGTGCATGGCCCTAATCAATTCCATTTCTGACATTTCTAGCACTCAAATTTCTTGTGAACTTCTGAGTAATAATGCCATTTACTTATTTAGGAGTTTTAGAACTTCTGTAAAATATATACTTTGCCATAAGTTCTAATATTCCTAAATAACTTCCATTGTTTAGGAATCCAAAAATTTTATTTTGTCTCCTCTCTGTCCTGCTAATATAAGAAAGTGGACTGCCTATGTATGTATAAGTTTATCAAATTTATGTAAATTACATGCGATGAACTGTGTATGTCTGATAGTCATTTTTATTACTATTACCACTCTAGAAAATATGCATACACATGCATATTGTTGAATGATAATTAAAGCTAATATATGCAAATCAGCCCTATTATGCAAGTAGAAATAGTACATAAAATAATTTAGTAATGTGAAAAGTAACAATGGAGATATATATATATATATATATATATCTATATTCAATATATATATATATATATATATATATTGAATTAGTTAGCAAGAGTCAAAACTGATTAATTAATACAAGACTGATTAATTAATAACGTTTATCTCTAAGTAAGTAAAAGAGTATCACACAGATATACGTACTATTTATATATTCTACTCTGTGAATAATCCAGTTTTGTAGACTACTTATTATAATCACTATAAAGAGTGTATAGTGAAATGTACTTATTATGTATTTTTATACTTATTGCAAATGAATACACTTGTCTTGTTAAGTTCTATTTTGTGTATAATTATTTATTTAATAAAAGTATTGATGCAACCTGATGGGTGTTGAAGAAATATCCCAGAGTTCACAGTAGAAAGCCATAACATCAATAACTCTCTGTGAAACTTTTTAATATCCACGTATAGTTTTTAATGTTATAGAAAAATCAGGATGCTACCTTTTTGATCAAATACATCAACTACAAGTTGTTTTACATTACAGTGCTGTTTTCATCAGAAGTTAATTCAAGACATTGCAGAATTTTTCCAAACATAGCAACCTATGACCAATTGATGGGTGGAGATGAAAATACTAATAATATAATTTGGGAATGGGGTTGAGTGGGACTATTAACCAAAGATGATTCACTTCTTCACAATTCAATATATTGCAATAAATATAGATTTTTGAAATATATATTTGAGTTGTTGTGCAGTCAATTGTATAAATTTAATAGCTTTTAAATTTGTATTTTGAGGAAGATTATCCTTTGTGTTCAAAGTATTTGTATCATATAAGTCTTCCAATGTATCTCAGCAAGATTATTACTAAGTCCATCGAAGGTATTTTCTGCTATTGTCTTTTTTTTCGAATTATTAAAATGGCATTTGAATTATCAACTAGTTCTTGGGCATACTTTTCATTCATGTTCACTCTCAGTTTGAGTATTATTGCTGACATTGATAATCATACAGATGAAGTTTTTAAAAATTCTTAATTTAAGAATGACATCAGTTGTATGGCAGTTTTCTTGACCTTTTCATATAATTTTCTTTTTTTTTTTGCTTAACTCTTAAAAGATATGATTAATTTTAAGAAATCTAAATTATTAAAACTAAAACTAAAAAATAGAAAATATTTCAGTTATTTATTATTTTAAACCACTAAATATCACTTATACTAGCACATAATTGTTATTAAACAAGGCAAAACTCTCCATACAGTAGTTCCACTCTGTGCCAACCAGAGTAATCAATGGATGCCAGAAAGCTTGTGCATAAAATCCTTATCTAGTGCTTACTCATCCAATGTCACCAGACTAGTTTCTGGCTTGTGTCCTTCATCAGTGAGGAGCCTTGGATCTGAGAGTACTGCACCCTAGATCTTAGGATCTAAAGCAACCCATATGACTACATAAGTTATTGAGCTTAGATTGAAAATATTATTGTGTTTTTAATTTTATTTTCATAGTTTTGTAGTTAAGTAGAAATAAAAGGTGGCTGCTAGAGGGTTGCATTAGATCCTAGATCTAGGTGCAGTGCTCTCAGATCCAAGACTCCTCACTGACGAAGGCCACAAGCCAGAAACTAGTCTAGGGATATTGGATGAGTAGGCACTAGATAGGGATTTTATGCACAAGCCTCTTGGCATCCATTAATTACTCTGGTTGGCACAGGGTGGCATTACTGTATGGAGAGTTTTGCCTTATTTATTATTTTATTATTCAAAATTATTTGTTATTCATAATCTTTTATTGTATTTAAACTAAAATAAAAAAAATACATTTTGTAATTAACTTTGTTAATTAATAATACTGATTCTAAATAATGGTTATATTATTAATATTTAAATTTAAAATAAAACATTTCAATACATTGTACAGGCTTACACCTGCATTTGTATATGTAATATATGTGGGATTCAAACTCAGACTTTCACACGACCCACAACTCTCAGTGCCATCTTATATTGTGGACCCACTCACACACATGTTGAAAAGATAAATAATCACCAATATACGTGTTTTGTGCTAAACCAGCACTCATCCGTTGGTCCAGATTACCATCTACACACATATATACAATCAATTAAAGTATGAAGATTGGCTATCTTAATATAAAGCTGAGTATTGATTGTATATATGTTTGGAGATGGTAATCTGGACCAACAGATGAGTGCTGGTTTAGAACAAAATATGTACATTGGTGATTATTTATCTTTTCAACATGTGTGATCAGGTGGGTCAGCAACATAAGATGGCACTGAGAATGAAACATTTCATAAATGTTTACATTTGTTAAAAGTATATTTTTTCTTACCTATTATTATTGAAAGTAACAAAAAGAACTCCAGCCTAGTAAAAATCTTCTATTGCACAGAATATTAACGCACCATTATAAAATATTACTGTTGAACTACAACTCAAGCAATCAATATGTATAAAATGAGAAATCTTTTATCATTGGAATATGCAAGTATACGATTTTAACAACTTTGACATATGTAGTCTGACCAACAGTTATAAGTCTTTTGTGAAAATAATATCAGAAATATTAAATAATCCAAGTGCTGTAGCTTCCTGCATTCAATGAATCCTAAAATTTTTATGATTTGTAGAATGCTTTTGAGATAAAAGCACCATAAAGTATACACTACCATAAAGAACAAACAAACAAACAAAATCTGATTGTAGCGATGGACTTGTTTATAAAGTCTAAAAACTGTTGTATATTTTATTATGCAATTATTTTTTCCTTCTAGATACTCCTCCTCCCCATGCCTCCACTTAGACTATGACTAATTGGTAATATATCACTGATTGTATATTTATAAAGTATCTTATATAGTATGTCCAAATTCTTAAATTAGTATTAAATATATACAATAATTTGTAATTTTTAATAGAATATGCCACTAACAATAACAAGCTAAATTCTGAAAAAAAAAAAAGATATATAACAATAATAACCTAGATAAGTCATCTCAAATGTTTCTTCCAGATACATGTGCAAAACTAATTTGAGCTGGTCTCCTTGTTACTAGTGGTTTTAAAGAGAGATTGCTACTTTAAATTAATCAGAATTAATATTTTGCTTGTAATTTATTCAAAATGAGATTTTTTTTACCATGACAGATATGTCAATAATATTACATTATTAAACTTTAATTAATATACAAAATTAACAAAGCGTATGCCACACTTGAATGAGAAGCTATAAAGATACACAGAAATTATTACACGCTAAGCGCTTTCGAGGTCTTTTGCCTCATATTCATAGCGGTACTGTGAGCTGCAGAATGAAAAAATAGGGCAAGGGAAACAAAACAGTATGCAAAGCATATGCAAATGAACTAGATAGTCCAACTTTTGGAGATGTCAAAGCAGGTATCTCGAAAGCGCTTAGCGTGTAATAATTTCTGTGTATCTTTATAGCTTCTCATTCAAGTGTGGCATACGCTTTGTTAATTTTGTATATTAAATTATCGAATGAGAAGTCTTAAAATCTTTAATACTTTATAAACTTTAATTACTAAATAATAGTATCTTAACTATCGATTTTAATAAAAAAAAAATTGTATAAGTTATACAGTATAATAGAGATTTTTATAAAATTATTACTTTTAATAGAAAAAATATTGAATGAAAATAGTTATTAATAGAATATCTTGTTGACATGAATTAATTTGAATTATTTTCAAAATCTGTTAATATTTTAAAACGATTAGTAAGTTCTAATTTAAATTCACTGAAGTCTTCTTGAAAGTTAAAGGAAATCAACTAACTATTATTTATACTAACTTTCATTTCTCTAATTTTGCATTACCATGTATCTAATATCTTACTGCAGTGAATTTATTGAGAACATTATAATCTTGAAATACATATTTTCTGGTAGTTAAAATATATTCATATTCTGCTTTATCTTCATTTGGATGTTTTCATGTTCATTTTCATTTAGCATTAGACACAAATTCCACAAGTCCATATTCTCTTTTATTCCTATCACTATTACCAAATTAAGCATATCATTTTCATTTGTCAATCGTTTTCAATTCTATCATTTGTCTGCCGTAATAATTTTAAAATGTTGTTAGTGTGGGAAAAATCCTTTTTTCCCTCATATGTCAAAGCATCTTGCCGGGAAGTGAACCCGCAACAACTGTCTGTAAGCAACTGTTTGCAAGCAACGGCTTGCAAGGCAGCTGTGCTGACCTCTTGGCTACCAATGCTTGAGTATATATATATATATAAATCCTTTTCTTCTTCATCACAATAAAAGCTGATTTTTCTTCCATTAAATTAAATAATTAATTTTGCCACTCTAATATACCACCAAACCTCACAATACTACTCTTGAACTTTTTATTGTAATAAATCTCCCTCTACTTATGCTTTCAATATTTGTGCCTTTATAGTAAAGTACACAACCACTTTTCAAATTAAGAGTCTCATCCCTTTTCTTTTAACAATCCAATAATGTCGCATTGAATATTAAACAATTCTTCTTTCATTTCCTTAAATCTGCCTTCACTCAAAAGAAATCAGCAGTTTTAGATACTGCTTCCACAATCACCATATCTCTTAATCTTTGACCATTAACTGCTGCCTTGCCTCCTAGAAATAAGTATCATAATTTAGTTTCGTCTGTTATGATTCTAACTATCATTGACACTACACTCATCCTACTTTCAAAAAAACTAAACTGATGTTTCAGTTAATAAAAATCAGCAATTGAGGAAAAAGATTTTGATGTTTCTTGGTCTTAAACTCAGAGGTAAAACACTATAAACTTACACATTGGTTAAATATATATTGGTGATCAGTTTAGCTATGTTAGTTTAATATGTGAATAATCACATTGTAATAACAGCTGTAATGACATGAATGTATGGAATGAACATAGGAATTTGCCTACTCAATTTTTTACACACACAAGTATATATATATGTATAAAACAGTATATATAATTATATGGTTATTAGCCTTCTAATATAGTGCCTAGCACAATTGCTTTTATATGCGCTGTTTTAAATTCTGCAAAGTTTTATTGTAATATTTTCAGGTTCAAAATTTTTCTAGGATTTTTTTTTTCAAACAATTATCTCATAGAAAATAGCGGCCCAAATAAATAAATATTGGCCAATTATTGCTATCTTATAAGTAACCAGAAATAGAAAAAAATTGATTATTAATACTTGGTTGTTGTTGGAGAAGTCTTTGCATTATAATAAACTATTCAAAAATTGTTTTATCTGGTATTTTTCATTGGAACATTCTGCCTGTTTTTTCGTTCTCAATTACATTTTTATCTTTATGGAAATTAACAAATTAATTTTTATTTATATAAATATCATATTTTATTTTATTTATTTTTCTAAATATTAAATGAATAAATAATTCTTTATATAAGTAAAAGTAATAAAGATATTGACTAAAATCTTTTAGAATGAAGTTTGCAAAATTGAATATTAAATAAATTTTGTGGTCAAAATATTATTTAATTATCAATATGAGTAAATATGTGTTATTTGTTGAATATGTAAATTATATTATTTAATGAATAAAGTATATTTACTATTGATTTAATACTTTGATATATGTTGTTGCGAAGGAAAATTTTTAATAGCCAAGAAATTAGATTACTACTATAATGTCAGAGCTTTAATATATCACTATCGTTATAGTAATTGAATGTAACTGACTTACTAAATATTTAAAATACTCTTAATGTTCAACTTATTTTCGAATAAATTTTGTTTCAAATATGATAATTTATATAAATTAATAATTTAATAAGCTTAGAGAGAGAGAGGGAGAGAGAGAGGGAGAGAGAGCGAGAGGAAGAGAGAGAGGGAGAGAGAGAGGGAGGGGGAGAGGGAGGGGGAAGAGGGAGAGGGAGGGAGAGGAGGAGAGGGAGGGGGGAGAGGGAGATGGAGAGGGAGGAGGAGATGGAGAGGGAGGGGGAGAGGGAGAGGGAGGGGGAGAGGGAGAGGGGGAGGGGAGGGGGAGAGGGGAAGGGGAGAGGGGAGGGGAGAGGGAAGGAGAGAGGGAGGGGAGAGGAAGAGGGAGGGGGAGAGGAAGGGGGAGGGAGGGGGAGGGAGAGAGAGAGAGGGAGAGGAAAAAAGATAAAGAATGGAAGGAAGAGAGAGAGAGAAAGAAAGAGAGAGAGAGAGATAAAGATAAAATAACCTTTTAGTTTTAACATTATTTAAAATAAAAAATCTATATCTTTTTATTTACCTTTAATTTTTATTATAAATTAATGTTGCATTCTGTTAAGAATAAAAAAATATTTCAAATTAAATTTTACAAAAAAACATTGGATAAACCATAAAAAAATGTCTACTTTAAGAAAGTATAATAATTCAATTTTGCAGCTGTCTTTCGATATTTTCTGCAAGTGGGCATGTAGTAAACTACGGAAAAAATTATCAAGTAATGACTTAATAACTATAACTATTTTAATTACATATTAATATGTAATGGATGAAATTAATCATAGATTTAAAGTTGGATGTAGGTAGATATAACTTAGCATTGTGCTTAAAAATTTTTTTGAATAAAGTTGTGTTCCGACATTGTTTATGGATCTGAAAGTTGAATACTTAATGTAAAATCAGTATATAAAATAAAAACTATGTAGTGAAATTTGGAGAAATGTATATTGGAAATAACAAAGAGGGATTAAACGTGAATTAATATTAATTCTAAAATGAGTTAGAGAAAAAAAAGCTATGAATCGGAGAAACTGAATTAATTTCAAAGAGATATTCATTTTGCAAGTGGATTGAAAATAATTAAATGATAATGATGTATTTATAAAACACATCCATACACATTATTTAGAAAATGATTTGGATTGAATATATATATAATAAATAAGAATTTACAGAGTTAAATATTTTGGTACTTTCCGATTTTGCCCCATGCCACCACTTGAGGGCACTTATTTTCAATAGTTGGAGATAATTATACAATTTCAGGGACTAATGATTAATAAAAGTAAATAAACCATTCCAACAAGCATGACATGAAATTGTACTTTGCCCGAACCCTGGAATGGTGATGTAACTTAATTCTTCAACCGCCTCTTACGAGGCATCTCGTTGACATCTGACGTCACTCTAACTCTGCCAGTTCTTATGCTAAAATATTCGTTTGACAGGTATTGATTAGGTTTTTAAAAGTTCTGTAAGATGGTGCCCTCTTCCGAATTATTTTACAAGTAAAAAATCAAAAAAAAAACGCATTTTAAACTAAACAAAGATCAGTGATTGGTTATCAGCCAGCTCTCAGCCGAAAAAAACATTCTGATTGGCTGGAAAGAACAAAGAAACCGCCTGATCAAAGAAAATAAAGAAAAACGCTGAGATTTTCATTTCCAATGCAATTTAAGTATTAAAAAAATATAATTTGAGAAATTAAACTAGTTTTTTAAAAAATATACCAAAAAAACAAAATTATTTTCGAAAAATATTGAAGATTTTAGTAAAAATATTTAAGATTTAGCAAAAAGAAATCTTTACTTTTCGATAACGTAAAATTGAAAAAAAGCATTTGTGTCACCACTTTTTTGTTTAGACATTCACTTTATATTTGCCAAAATTGAATATATTTTATAATAAATAAATAGCAATTTATTTTTGAAAGAACTTTCGTTCTCTTTCATAACCTGAAAAATTAGTAATATACTTTTTATAAACGTATCTGAGTTGAATTTAATATTATAGGCGAATATGTTTTAACAATAGGCTTTGTCTTCAGTTTGTGAGTTGGCCAATTAAAAGATTTGATTTTTACCTCATACAACCAATAATATAATTAGCGGTTTAAGAGTTAAAAGTCTGCCAACTGTGTAGTGCTGTGTAAAGCCAAGTGGTTTGAAGGCTCTAAAATAATATTTCTAACAGCTGTCCAATTTATTTATTATTAGAGTAGAGCTACCATGACAATTGAATGTACAAAACATGAATTGAATTTGTGCAAATACACTATCATTTTTTGGAACAGTTATTTAAGAGAAGTGTGCAAAAAAGTTTATTGATTTGGCCATCATGCAAAATTGGAAGATCTGGAAAAATTGTAGAAGTTGATGAAAGTCTCTTTATAAAATGAAAGCACCAACAAGGAAGAATACTCCTGCAACAGTGATTATTCAGTGGTTTATGCAGGGAAACCAAAGAGTGTTTTATTGTCATTGATCCATGTCAGACAGCATCCATTCTACTTGATAACCATTCAACAAAATTTGAGATTAATTCATTGCAACCCTTTTTATATAATTAAAGCGCCCTCTAGATTCATCATATGACAATATAAGAGGATACTTTATGTTTTTCCTTCATATATCTGATGGGGAATTATCTGAAATATCTTTGCTAAAAAGAGATGAATTTTCAATTGATCAGAAATGTATTTCTAAATATGATTGATGTATATACCTGGCAAGTATACTTTTTTTAAATTTATAATCTTATCAATTGAGTACTGTAACATTTCTGTTGGAATTACATATTGGCTTCACCAGTCTAATAACAGGCTGTGATGGGATATTAAAACATTTTTCTTTTTCTTGTCAACATTTTATTATCAGAATATTTTCATGTGTATATGTAAGATTTAGAAGATAATTATTTATAGCATTGGTAAGGTATTTTGTATTTCTCAGACTGACATATACATTTTAAATCTGCATCTTGCTTTAAATACCACAAGCATTTTATCAAGGTAATCTGGTATTCCAATGACAATTTTTTTTATAATTGTCTACAAATATTTCAAATAACTTATTAATAGCAGTTTCAGCAGTCAAGCATTGGTGGCCTAGTGGTTAGCATAGTGCCTTTCAAGAAGCTGGTCTGAGTTTTCTTCATGGTGAATGCATTTGACATATGAAAAAAATAGCAGTTTCATCATCACTTTCATCCATTCTTTTCTATCTTCAGTATCATCAAAATGAAAACAGCAAAGTAAAATTTCAAATCTTCTTTTAGGCATAGCCACACAAAACTGTGCCCTCCAGTTTCATCAATTACATAGAGAAAATCAAGATTTTCATTGCTTGATTTGAATACTTTTGTGTAGATTAGTAGCCACAAAATAGTTTCAGTTCTAATAAATATATATCGTGAAGATAAATATGATTTTCACTTTATATTGTGTCCTTGCTTGTTCTATTTTTTAATTTTTCCATGTTTTTATTTCACTGTGAATGTTATTGATAAACAATGCATTTTATACATTTTTAGGATTTAAACTGTCTCTTAAAACTTTTGCATTATTTGCCAATCCAGGTGAAACTTTTATTATATTATATATTCTTTTATTTACTAGTGATGATTCTATGGACCATTTGAATTCATTAACAAAGTAAAATATATTATTGCTTGAATTACTTATATCACTAACATTCTATTCAGCATCAATTTCAGATATTTCCATATCAATGTGGTATTCACTCCCCATTTCCACACTGCTATCACTCTTTATAGTCTTAACAATATTCTCATTATCTTCATTATCTACTTCAGACACTAATCTTTAAAACCAGAATCAGTTGGACACAATTTTTATAAAAGTTTGTTTCTGAAAAAAACTTTTTTACTGGCAAACTGATTAGATATGATGGCATCAATAATGATTGAGTTTTACTGTTCTGCAAAAATGAAAATAAAATTATTATAACCTTGAATTGAGTTCAGTTAAATGCATTTTTAAAAATTACAATCAGGCATTATAATAAAATAAATTTGATTTTTATTATTGTAAGTATTATTTATAAAAAGTAGGATAAGAATTATATAAAAAATTCAGGGGAAATAATTGGAGTTCAGAAAAAATAGAATTTTTTAATGTTTCAGTTAGATTACAACCAGTATGAGATACCTCTAAACTCCAGGAAAATAACATAAAGCTTAGACCATGCAAGGTAAATTTAAACTAATTGGATTTTTGTAAAACAGAGACATAATTAAGAAAATATTGAGATGGACATCTGTTAAGTTTAAAAAGTAATATGGAATTAAGGCATTTAAAAGTTTGTAGTGTTATTATATATTTATAACAGTCGTTATAATCCCCCCCCCATCATATAAGAATTGTTAATCCTATTGTTTGTCTGAAAGTTTATGATGCTGACATTTTATTTATTTAATTTATTTTATTTATGTGTAGGAATATTTATATCATTTAGAACTAAGTTAAATGATCAAATTTTATTTAAACTTTTCAAATCATTATTTACCATGAGAAAAGAAAATTTCTAGAAGTTATTTTGTGGCCAACAAAACCAGGGAGTTAGTATGTAAATAAAAAGGTAAAAATACAAATAATGTAAATAATTATGATTTTTTTAATACTGTACTGCTTTTCATTTTGTTTAATTTATACATTTTATTACATGAGATTGGAATTTCTGGAATTTAACTTGCACAAAAGTACCTCTTACCCATGCAGTGGCTTTGTTCTGTGATGCATAAAATGTAAGTGGATTTAGTAGATTTATATTTATTCACACAAAAAAGTACAATATTTAATCAAGATATTCATTAAGAAGAGAGAAAAAAGTATATCTTCAGCTCGATGTAAACTGCAGAAAAATTTCAAATAAGCACATTTAAAACAAAAATTGAGGAAAGATTATTTCCTAAAATCATAGAGTCAAAAATGAAAAAAATTATGTATTAGAAGTCCTATTCAGACAAAAAGACTATTAAAAGAAATAGATTTCTCCCCCAGTATTCCTACATGCATGCTATTATAAATTTCATGAGCTTTTTTTTAGAAATTCTTTTCTAATAATACTAAAAAAAGCAAAAGGATATGACATTACAAAATTCACTGTGAAAGTGGCCTTGTTTATCACTAACCACTAGCTCAAACTTCACAATAAACTAGTGATTAGTTACACTGCCATTTCTATTAATATTTCTTTTTTTGAAATCAAAAAATAGGAATCTAATGAATATGAAGCTAATAAAAGTGATTATAATGAAGAAGTTTTAGTTCTCTTCATTTCTCTTTTAAAGAAGAGTGGAAAAAATAGAAATTTTAGGAAATGCAACTTTATTATAATTTTTAACTATTATTGAGTTACTGCAAAATGAAAGTTTCTAATCCAGGTTCTGCCAATAATATGAAATACATAAGAAATTAAAAGATAACTAAAAACTTACTATTTTATATATCAAAGACTAAAGCAAATATATTATTAGATTGTATGCTCTTTGTATTAAATTTTTGTAAATACACCTGGGTCTCATTTTCTGTGGTAGATAGGTTCCTCAGAAAATGTGCACAAAAGAAATCACACAACAATAGACTTAACTTACCTTGAAAAATGGGGGATATGTACTGTAATTTTCCAAAAATTGCATAAAAGCAAAGCAACAACGTAAAATTACTTTAAAATTTGCATTAAAAATATAAATAAAATATGACTAATAAAAAATTTCAAATTTGAAAAAAATTGATACAAGACTAACTTTTTTTATTAACTACAGTATTTAATTTTATTCAAAACAATATATTTTTATGCGTAATTTACATTTTTTTCTTATATGTACAATATTTTAATTATTATCGCTATTTGAGACATCAGATTCATCATGATGTGATGTGATATGAGGAACTGTAGCTTCTCCTTAAATGAAGTCAAAAGGAAATACAACTAAAACATTTTCCAATCACTGTTGATCCTTCCCACTTCGCTAAGCAATCTAAAATTGAAATTTTTGTTTCCAAAGAAATTCATTTTTTGGGTGTTTTTTTCTCTCTATTAGAGTAAACTAAAAGTTTAAAATAAAAATAAGAACTTAGACTTACAATAATAAAAAGACACTGACTCACTACTGTTGGGCAAAATTTAATTAAAACTAACAATTAAAATTAAATTCTTATTTTTGTCTTTAATTTTTAAATTTTCAATTCCATTTAAAAATCAAATTTCATTGTTTCACATCACCTCCTTACATAATTTTTAAATTGTTAATTACAATTAAAAATCAGATTTTAATTGTCAAATTTAATTGTGCCCACCGCTGTTACTCACCTTTTAAAAATAAACTTGCGGACACTAAATGATTATTTGATTATGTACTCTTTTTATAAAAAGAAAAAATAGAACATGATTTAAAATGCAAAAACAACAACAAACATAATATTTTTCATCTATAACATTTGAACAGATTTACATTATAGTCTTGTAAAATTTAATGTGTGTATATAAAATGGGGAAATTTTGATTTTAAGTGAATTATGAACTTCTTTATTACATAAAATCTATTAAAGTACTATTATAAAGTGCTGAAAATATTGAAATTATTAGATGGAAGTTGAATTCCGATAATGCGCTATTATTTTAAATATGACGTGAGTGGCAAAATTTATAATATTTAAAGTGATGGCGCATTATCAGAGCTCGACTTCTGATCTAATAATTTTTATCGCATAAAAGAAAACTGCATACAAATATATTAAGAAGAATCATGAATTGCGTAACTTCAAAATCGCATTAAATAAATCCGCATAAAACGAGACCCGGGTGTACAAGTTTATAAAAGCAATGTCACGTTATATATCACTTGCTTTATTGATTGTTATTAGATTATCTTTTTTATTTATTTAGTTTAATAATAACATCACCATATTATTCACTTTTCATTTTTTTGTTGTTGTTGTTGTCAAAATCTTTTTTACCAATCAAATTGTAATTGTTCAATTTGCCATACATTGGTAATCTTTTTCTGGTTTTTAGATGTTTAAAGCCCTTAGTTTGTCTTCATAAATTTATTACATTTGTTTTCTACAGCTGTATCAATTTTACTTTTCTTTTTCTCTCTGTTAACGATGTTAGAATTTTTTAATTTCACATGATCACCATTCTTCATAGAGACAAAACTCTCCATACAGTAGAGTCACTCAGTGCAAGCCAGAGTAATCAATGGATGCAGGAAGGTTTGTGCATAAAATCTCTATCTAATGCCTACTTATCCAATATTCCCAGACTAGTTTCTAGCTTGTGGCTTTCTTCAGTGAGGAGCCTTGGATCTGTGAGCACTGCACCTAAATCTTCAGATCTAATACAACCCTCTAGTAGCAACCTTTTACTTTTTTGAGCTAACTATAAAGCTTTGAGTTCAAAATGAAAACACAATAACGTTTTCAAGCTAAGCTTATTAGCTTGTATAGTTGTATAGATCTGAACTCAGATCAGCATCCATACTTTTTGGTGTCTCTAGTTCTTTAATAACCACAATGACTCAAATTCTATTGGGCAGGATTGATATTAAACCATCAAACATCACATGATCACCATTCTTTATGCTTACACAAACTGTTTTTCACAGAGGCAATGAAAGCCACAAGCTAGAAACTAGTCTGGGAATATTGGATGATTAGACACTAGATAGGAATTTTATGCACAAACCTTTCTGTATTTATTGATTACTCTGTCTTGCACTGAGTAGCGCTATTGTATGGAGAGTTTTGCCTCTGTGCATTTCTTAATTTGTAACACTGAAATCTTTAATAGACTTAACAGAGCAAATCACATTAAAATAAATATTTATGAAGTTTGCATAAGCTCATCTTTAATATAAAGCAAAGAAATTCTAATATATTATACATGATCTTTTTTAAAACAAAACATATCATTGATATTACTATATTGTCTAATTGCTTCAATAGTTAAGCATTTATATTGTACTATAAATAGAATAGATTTTTATTTGTTTATTATTTAATAAATATAAAGAATGAAATAGTTTTTGGGAGGAGGGGAAGTTTGCATCATATACCAAACAATCATAATAGAAACCGCTGCTTCTACTCAGAAATCTTTAATTTTTAAGTCCCGTTAAACCAAATAGGATATCTAATAGATGTATAGATGTGCATTAGAGATACAGAGCTCAGAAAAGAATTCATTTATACTGGGAGAACTCGATTTATAAAAATAGAAATATATGGTTGAAGTATCACTGACCAATATGATTTTTTAGAGATGGGTAAAATGAAATTTTCACATATTTATTTATTATGAACAAAATTTATTAAAATTCTGATGCGTCATAATAGTTAACATTTGATGAGAGTTATAAAATGGCAAATTATTTATTAGTGACAATTCTTTGGTGAATTCTGTACTTTTCTTTTGCAAATATTTTTTCAAATTAATAAATTTTATTTTTAATACAAAGCAACTTTATTATTAAAATGATTTGCATTATATATACACTAAATTGTAATTTTAATAGGTAATTACTTTCGTTCTATTCATAAATTTCATTAAATTTAAATTAATTTTCTGGCACAATCTAAATATTCTTTATTAAAAAATATGAATTCACAGAATAGTGTGTCTGCTTTTCTACAATTCAAGTCTTGTTAAAGTAATTGTTTACATTTTCAATTAATAATAATTAATTAAATTGTATTTTTGAACGAAAAAATATTAATTTTGCTTACTTTTTAATTACAAATTTATAAAATAGTCTGTTTACGGTCTGCTATTTCAAATATAAATTATCACCATATTATTTATATACTAAGAAATTTCTTCAAATGTCTGGAATGTTTGTGCGCGTACAAACTCAAATTATTTTAGTTTTTCTATGATATGAATTACTTTATTAATTGTTGTTGTACATGGATGGATAGATTAAAATATGGCTAAATAAAAAAAAAAACACTTTATAGAACTACTAAAGCACATTTCTTAATAAGTAAGATGTAAATTTAATATTATATTAAGAAATCATATTAAGAATTAAATTTAATATCAGTTAAATCTTTTCAAAAATAAATTTATCGATTAATAGCTTCAAGTATTGTTTTGTAATTAGTCTTTAACATTCTATAATATTTCATTTTCATTAGATAATTCTTTAAAGATATAACAGTTTTTTTTATGTATGTAATTATAATTCATCTTAAATTTTCTCTAAAAATAAACATAAAAATCAAGACAATTAATTACTGTGATTAGATTACCATATTCTTATAGAAAGGTTATAAACTGCTGGGAAATTATATAATTTTTGGAGCAATTGTTATTATCTATGGTACATAACTTTTGAATTTCTCTTTATATTTATCACATTTCCTGCTAATAGTATTTATATTGTTAGTTATCTAACAGAAAGAGAATTAAAACAGGCATAACTCTCCATACAGTAATGCCACTCAGTACAAGCCAGAGTAATCAATGAATGCCAGAAGGCTTGTGCATAAAATCCCCATGTAGTGCCTATTCACCCAATATCCCCAGACTAGTTTCTAGCTTGTGGCTTTCATCAGTGAGGAGCCTTGGATTTGATAGCACTGCACCTAGTCAGTGCAAGCCAGAGTAATCTATAAATGCCAGAAGGCTTGTGCATAAAATCCCTATCTAGTGCCTACTCATCCAATAGCCCCAGACTAGTTTCTAGCTTGTGGCTTTCATCAGTGAGGAGCCTTGGATTTTATACACAAGCCTTCTGACATCCATTGATTACTCTGGCTTGCACTGAGTGGTACTACTGTATGGAGAGTTTTGCCTGTTTTAATATCAGTTATGAGCAAGCATAAGAAATAGTGATCATGTGATGACAGAAAGAGAATAAAAGCAATAGATTATTTTTTATTTTGAAAGAAGAAAAGTAATACAATTATGAATTCAGAAATTATGGTCACGATGATGATTAATATTTAAAATACAATTTTTTTTTTAATCTCAGCCTTCTTCCACTAAAATATCTGGGATGATCAATAAAAGATCATCTTTTCTAAAGAAGAGGAAATACAAAACCTTTGCCAAATAACATCTATGAAAGTTGTCAGAGCTATATCAATTTGAAAAATACAAAACCTAGTAATTCGGAAATACTTTCCTCAAGACTGTAAAAGAAATTATTAAAGCTTTTTTAGCTTAAAATAATATTACATTTTTAAAAAAAAAGTATGTTGTAACAATATGTTTGTTATAAATGCTTCGTAACCAAATCAAAACCTTGCTCAAATAATTTTGACAAGCTTAATATTATTTTTTTAAAAGAAAACTAGATTTGATGATTTTAAAAGCAAATGTACTATTATTTATTCAAGCCTAAATGCAATTTTATGCTAGCTAAAAAACTACTGCATCAAAGCATTTTCTCTTATAAAGTAACAGATATTTTTAAATGGTGGAATTTGTTTTATTTAATTTTTAAATTTTTTGGCTTAAAGACGTAGTCTCTGGATCACAAGAAATACAATTGCCAAGAACCTCAACCTTGACTATTACTTAGTCATATCACTCAATGACAGCATAAGAACAAGATCAGTTATCACAATCAGATTGTCATTATACATAAACTATGCAATTTGGACTGTAAGGTGCATACTTTAATGGACAGGCTTCAATCCACCCCACGCCCCAACTCTTCAACCGTCCATCCAATTGAAAATCTGCTGATGGAACGCTCAAAGGCCACCCTGAGGCCAAGGTTCTTGTCACACCCATGTTGATGGCAAGATTTATGTATTTGTTTTTGTTTTAAAATATTCTAAATGCATATAATATAATAATTTTTATCAAAGAAAAAAAAAACACAAAACAAATGTCCTAGTAACATGGCAGAAATCTAAAAAATTATTCATTTAATTTGCTTTTTTTTTTTCATTACCTCTAATCACAAAAATATTGTGCTCATTTTCTTTAAAGCATTTGCTTAGTATATGGAATAATTTTACCACTAATTCATATTTGACAATAAAGAAATTCAAAACAAAATTCCAGTTAAAAAATTAAAGAAAAAAGAATTCATTTTGATAAACCAATAAAAATAGAAATGTAAAATTTAATTTAATTTTATTTTATCTCTAAAATAATAAAATGTTTTTCATATTTTGATTTAAAAGTATTCTCTTATGTGCATACACTGTAATAATTTTATCTATGTACCATAAAACTAAAATTTAAAAGCTGATTAATAATGATGTTAAAATAATAAAAAAAGAATTAAAATACTGTAAAATGAAAAAAAAAATTAAGCGTGGAATCATTAAATTAATAAAAATTACTGACTGCCCTAAAAAAATGTTACTGGTTGCAATAATATTGATATGTCACATGATTTGTCTGACTTCCATTGGTGATGCTACTGTATGGAGAGTTTAGCTTCTATGTAAACATTCATATGCACAAGTCATTTCACAGTGTTTCAGATATTATTATGTTTTGTGAGCTTATTTGAATTTCATTTGCTGAAATTTCTTTAATTTTACTAGTTTTGTTTGTTTTAAGTTCTTTTCATTTAAGTCCAAATATTAATTTAAATCATAAAACAAAAAAAATAACATCAAAAAATTGATCAGCATTGAAGTGGAAAAAAGAGATTATTTCTCAAATAAGAAAGATATAAAACTATTAGTGATTTAATTTCTAAATATTATATGATTAAATAGTTTTTTTTTTTTTTTAAAAAAAAGAGAATTTAAAATAAACAGACATTGAAAAAAAAATTCAGCTTAAGCTGTTTACATTGAAACTAAAAAAAACTTTTTTTGCTAGTGCAGATTAATCAAGAGCAAATAGCAGGTTTTAGCAACAATTAATAAGTTGCTTGTTAATTACAAGAAAGAAATATAATTTTTTCATTTTGCACCATCTCTTGATCATTTTGGGTCACATATTCACTATTTTACACTTATTTTATCATAAATTCATAGCTTTAGCATATTTAAAATTTTAATTCCAAAAAAATCTGCATTTGGCAGTGTTTTTCACAAAAAATCGATTTTTTATAGCAGTCTTGTTATATAGTTCCACCTCATTTCCCCTTTAAGGGTCCACAAAGCACTAACTATCAAATCTGGCTATTGTTCTCCAGGCATTTCTAACTGTCAAAGTCAGAAATCAAACCAAAATGTTTTAAATTTTCTTAATAGATTTTGAACATAAATAAATATATTTCTTGTAATTTTTTACATTAATAATTAAGTTTTTATATTAATTTACCTAAATATAAAGTTTGATTTTGAAAATGTTTAAATTTTACAAGAAAAATAATCAAGGGATAGTAAATAGCACTTGACTGCTATTTAAGATGAGTGAATAATGTTGACCACTATTTGCATATCAATGACATTTGGTGATAAATAATAAAACAGCTATTTTTCATAAATATTTATAAATTTTATGATTACTTTTTGCACTATATTGACTAATAATGTGGCTAGATTTAGATTTTCACTTAAAATATTTAATTTTAGACAGAAAAAATGACAGAAATGAATAATCAGTGATTGTCATTTTTAAGACACAAGAAATCATTGGTGATGTCACGTAATGTTTGGTTGAAATATAATTCCTTTGTTCTACTGCAAGCTATATTTCATATATTTTTCTTATATTTTTCTTCAATTATTAACATTATTTTAAATTTTTAGATACATTTAACTATTTTGAATATAAAATAATTCAATTTTTAGAAGCTAAATTAAAACAACTCTGATTATATACATTAATATATTTATAAAAGGAAATGGATTAGATCCATATTTAATGAATGAAATTACTCGTATTTTTACTCCAGATGGTCAATATGAAAATTAGATAAACAAAGGGGTTCAAGCAATCATTTTTGAAAAAGTTAAACAATTATATGAAAAACTTTTTGTTACTGTCTAATTCATCAAAGTAAGTTTTCATCTAATTCAGGAAAAGAACTAGATTGCATGATACAAGGCATGGCACAGTTTCTAATCAGATAAGACTGCTGCTGTATAAGGTCTTAGAAAAAGCAGAAGTTCTGAAACTAGTTATCTAAATTTTTATTAGAATATGTGAGTTTATATTTTAATTTTATGCTTTTACAGAATGGACTTTAGTTATATTTAAAATGTAATTGTTTTATATGGGCAATGATTACTTTTATATGTATTTTATATTTATATTGTTGATTTTTTGCTTAGAATAGTTGTTATGGATAATAACTTTGGTTATGGCTGTCATCTAAAATGAATTATCCTTAAATACATGTATTTTAATGCAAACTACATTGAACCAATTGCATAATGAACAACCTTCTGGAAACAATTAATTCATTTTATTAGATTCATTATTATGTAAAACACTTATTTGAATATGTGAATGAGTAAAAAATGTCTTAAATACTCTTTAAATTATAAAACAATATATAGTATTTGATAGCATGAAAATCTATTACAGAAATTTGAGATTTTTTAAATAATTAGGGTTTAATAGAGTATATAACTTAAATTTACAGGATATATAAACATGACATGATCACCATTACACCAAAATGTATGGGTACTGACTGAGTTCAGACCTATATGACTATATAAGCTAATGAGCTTGGATTGAAAATATTGTGTTTTCAATTTTATTCTCATAGTTTTGTAGTTGAGATAAAAGATGGCTGCTGGAGGATTGCATTAGCTCCTAAGATCTAGGTACAGTGCTCTCAAATCCAAAGCTCCTTACTGACGAAGGCCACAAGTCAGAAACTAGTCTGGGAATATTGGATGAGTAGGCACTAGATGGGGATTTTATGCACAAGCCTTCTGGCATCTATTGATTACTCTGGCTTGCATTGAGTGGCACTACTGTATGGATAGTTCTGCCTGTTTTAATTTTAATACATAAATATTTTATATCATGCTTAATAATTTGTACTTTGTAGTATTTAATATAATTTTATCAAGAAAAATTGTCTATACTATTTTGCTTCCAATATTTCCATGTTGTAATTCAATATCAAATTATATTTCAAGATGTAAATGAGAAAAGATATCATTGTTATTTATTTGTCCTGTATAAATTTGTATAATGTCAAGCCTTGGTGGCCTAGCGGTTAGCATAGCTGCCTTCCAAGCAGCTGGCCCGGGTTCGCTTCCCGATCAACACTTTGACATATAAATATACTCAGTTAAATTTAATAAAGTTCAAAGTTAATCAAGAATTTAAATAGAAATTGGAATTTGTTGTAAAATAATATTTATATATCAAATAATAATTTGTGTGATCCGAATTGATTCATTGAAGACATGGTATAATATTAAGTAGAATATTCATCTGATCATATAATTGATATAATTATTGAAGGCAATTTTCAAGTTATAAGATACTAAACATTAAATAACATTTTTATTGTTATTAATTTAGCTCCTAGTACTATTTTTTTATTACAATAAATGTCAGGATTATTCGAGTTGGTAATAATAAGTTATAATAAAGTGGAAAGAATAGAAAGAATAATTCTTAGAAATGATAGCAGAAAATATAAATTCTTATAATTTAAAATATATCTTAAAGACATATCAATTATTCTTATTATTATTTTCATAAGTACTATATATTATTTTAATGAATATTTGTATAATTTTACCACATACTCTAAAAATGAAGAAAATTATATTTAACCTTCAATCTGAACAATTTTAAGAGTAAGAGTGGCTTGGTGTTTAATATAAGAGTGATCAAGCTCATATTTCATGATGTTCAAATATATCTGCATTGAGAGATCAAGTTTAAATTCAAAATTAACAATCAATATTCAGAGATAATAAACACCACATGATCACCATTTCTTATGCTTGCTTATAACTGTTATTAAACAGGCAAATCTCTCCATACAGTAGTGCCACTCAGTGCAAGATCCAGGGCTCCTCACTGATGAAGGCCACAAGCCAGAAACTAGTCTAGGGATATTGGATGAGTAGGCACTAGATGGAGATTTTATGCACAAGCCTTCTGGCATTTATTGATTACTCTGGCTTGTACTGAGTGGCATTACTATATGGAGAGTTTTGCCTGTTTTAATATTCAGAGACTGAAAATTTTACCATTCTATTATGTATTTATTACTATATATCATTGGTTTACACACACACACACATATATATATATATATAAATATTGTAATGATCTGGAGATAGACACTTAACGTGATCTGCACTACAGAGCACTATCTAGGCATTTGAACCTAGAAAAATTTATAAAGTAGGCAGATACGTAAGTCAAACAAAAAAAAATATTTTTTTTTTCATTTATATATATTGATTCCGGTCATTAGCCCATTGTCACTAGCTCAGGGAATAGCAGAGATTTATATTTATAATAATATATTTTATTAATTCTTATCTAAGAATATTTTAAAAAAGAATAAAATAAGTCACTGCCAGCAATTAACACATAAAATATTTATTTACGCACATATATATTGTGCCATTACAATTTGGTCATTAGCTAAATTTATAGTAATGTGCACGAGAGAAAATGAATAAAAATCATCACATTTTTATATAAAAAAGGAAACTGTAGGGTATCCAAGTTCAAACCCTACAAGATCCAGTTCTAAAAGCTTTAGATAGAAAGAGAGTGGGTCAACAATTATATTCTTTATTTGTTTGTGTGTTGATAGAAAGGTAATACACACAATTAAACTATTCAATTTTTAATTTTTCTTTAAAAAGCAAAGTTATAATGTATATATATATATATATATATATGCAGTGTATGTGTAAGCTATTGATTGTTTTATATTTCAGATATTTAACTTTCTTTAAAACTAACCTATGCTTGATCAATTCTAATATCTTATTCTATACTTCTATTTTGTTTTTCTATAATTGTAAGTGGGAATTGAAAAGGTCACAGATTTAATTTTAAATATTAGAGTTATAATTACTAAGCTAGCAATTATATTATTTAATGTTAGTTTATGAATGATTTGAAATGATAAAGTATGTATGTACATTACATACAGAAATTTACATTCTTTAAATATTGAAAGAAAAGGAAGGGTTAAATCTGTCAAATTATTTTTTTGTACAATTTTATGTTAAAAGAGGAAATCTGTTGAATCAGATATCTATTTTTGTAGCAATTTTGTTTTTGTAAATGATTGTTTGTCACTTTGGGAGCTCAAGCTGGGTGGGAACTCTAATTATGAAATTGTCTTATCTTAAGATTAGAGAAAAGAAACTCCAATTTTAGATATTACAGATATATGTGAAAAAAAATTAAGTCTATTTTTTTTAAGACAAAAGTGTCTGAAAACCAGGTGTGATTTTTTTTTGGGGGTTGGTCAAAAATAGCAATTCACACTATCACTCTAATTGGGTGAGTTGTCTCAAAAATTGGATATAAAAGCAGTCTGGAAAATCGGTTGGGCTATTAGATTATTATTAGATTATTGTTATTATAGTATATTGTGAGAGAGACTTTTTAAAAATTCTTGAAACTAAAGCAGACAAACATTTTTAATTCTGCTAGATAATTTTTTTTAAATCATTTTTTTATGAAGTTTTGAATGTTGAAAATATAAGAAATGACAGGGTAGAAAAATTATATATATGTCCCATCAAGACTTGACCATCATGGAGCTGCAGGTCATATAGAAAAGAAAAGATGTCTTGTCTGAAAAATAATATTCTACACCTTTCAACTGACCAGAGAAATAAGATGTTTTTAAATAGAAAGAAGAAAACATTCACCTGCATTTGAAGATCAGAAAGATGAATTAATCTACTGATAAATATTAATCATCAAGTCCAATTAATTGTTCCAGCAACTGAGTTTAAAACCCAGGAAATTTATAAACGTGAAAACAACTGCTGTATTTCATCCACTAAAAGAATCATGCTTGACAGGAAGAGAAGAAAAATTAATATAAAGATTTCCAAATTGTCCACTAAAGCAAATAACCTCAATAGGATCATCATCATCAAATAATTATACACTTTAAGAAAGAGATTGTTCCAAAGAAACACGGAAATTGTTGCTGCCAAAGATAGACATTAAACAAGAGAAAATTGACTCATTAGAAGTCGCTACAAAGAACTGGTAGTATAAAATTTTTTTTTGATATATTTTCTTTATGATATCAGAGTCTTAATAAACTTTTAGCAATAAAGTGGTATATTTTATTTAAAGAACTTTTAAAGACTATTCAGATCGATTAAAACAAGAATGTCTTACTAATAATAACTTTGAGCTTCATAAATGATCTTGAATGTATCAAAATTATTTGTTTATTAATTTACAGTTATGAAATATTAACGTGTAAAATAATTTTTTGTATTATTATTTTGGTTTTAAATAATATTTTGTTATTATGGGATAAAACACGCACATACATAATGGTATTTTTATATGTGTATAATTGCAAGTGAATGTGAAGTAATAAGTAGTATTAAAATATTAGATTATTTTGTTTCAAGTTAAAGTATAGCATTTCAGAGGTAGAAGAGAGGGGGAGAAAATAATTTAAAACTTGTTTCTAAAACTCGCTCTTTCAATTCTACTAACATTTTTTTTTTAACATTCTGCTTACATGTTAGATTATAAGGTATGTGTGCCAATGAGTGAATATTTTTTTTATATGAAATACTTTTCTTATGGATGGAACATTTTAACAAATTGGTTACCCCAATTTAGTACAATATACTTTTGAAATACATTTACGGGAAAGGGGGAAGAATTTAAAATTTAATGTTATGATTTTAAAACAGTCGATTATGATTATTGTTGTTGTTGTTAGTATAAATTTTCATGTAAATATAGAAATTTTTATGTATATGTTAGAAATGCAGTAATAAATATTAGTTTATGTTATTAAATGAGGCATATATATTTTATTAAGAGTAGTCTTTATCAAGTGCGATCATTCATCATCAATGGTTGAATATTAGTTGTTTAAGATATGATTAAATATGCTAACATTAACAATAATTATTAATTTCTGAATTTAAATTTTATGTTTAGGCTTAGTCCTAAAGCTGTGGTTGAAACCATTGTCATTATAGGTATCATTATCATCATCATCATCATCACGTTTTAATTAATGAGCTGTTTAAATGTTCAAAGGCCATAAATAAATATTGATTTCATAGTATTTAGTGATTTCTTAGTATTATTATAACCACCACCCCATCATCTATTTCATGCAAGGATGAGTGAATTGCCATCCTAAATTAATAGTAATCTGAGCTAGTAAAACTTATAAAAAATATTGAAACACATTCGTTATGCTAAGATCTGAGAAATGATTTGTGTCTAATGAATTCCACTTTAGTTTAAAGATGTTTTATGCTTACTTAGATATTAGTGCATACAGTGATATGGCTCTAAAAAGCAAAATCTTCCATGTTTATTAGAAATAAAGTACCAAAACGGGATTCAAACCCGGTACCTGTGAAAGGTTATTAGATATAACCATGTCTAGATTCAAATAATCTAGTGGTGCCCTGCTAGACCATATTCACTTGGTATTTGTTTGGATATGCACTTAACATCAAACCAAGAAATGAAAGTGGATAAAATCTACTGTCTGTATACCTGAGCAGATATTTTATTGAGTTACTAGTGTACTCACCTCACGTGATTTCCATATACCTGAGTTATAATAGTTGTTATTAATAATTTGTTTATAATTATTGATATTGTGATATCTCGAGGAATCTAATTATAGAAGTATGTTTCAGTTAATTCAATGACCCTTAATATGATTGATAACTCAGTCTGACCTTTTTGTTTAACAGCCACTACTCAGGTATTCTTCTCATAATTTAATTTAAGCTACAATGCTTTTCGTTTATTAAGCTAAAGATTTATATTTGAATCTTTTCTTAATTATTTAATACATTTGGATCGTTTGATCATCTTTATTAAGTTACAATGAATATAATATTTGAATATTTGAGATTTTAATAATATTTGGATTTTGACAAATCCAATGATATTTTAATATACAATTGAATTTCTCTTTAATATGTTACAATGGACCTTTTGAACTCCTTTAATTATTTCTTTTGAATTACATTAATTTAGGTTACAATGGATGCCCAACTGGGGCTATGATATATTACCATATGCATGAGATAAAAGGTAGTCTATAGAATGATGGGAGATGTGTGGTTAAAAAGAGAGAAATTTTTTTTTAGTAAAATTTTTTTTTTAGTAAATTTTTTTTTTCAGTAAAAATTTTTTTTTTTGTCTTACAAAATTTTCTTGGCCATACAGTCTTATTTTACATTTATATATGATGATGTTTAATATGATTTAATTTTTCATTGATGATGATAAAATGGGTACAGCCATAAAACAGCTTAGTTTTGTTTTTATCAATTTTGAAAAGAGATGAATATCACAACTTAAGACAAAGGTGAAATAAATAATATAATTTTTTTTTGAAACATTAGAATAATTTAGTGCCAGATAGGATAGGCATAGTAATAGTGATGAGTTATGGAATGGTAGTCTCATGTGTGTTTGGGGAGTTCATTTTGTAAAAAGTCTATGATTTTGGAGGTTGGATTGGATGGTTGATCATTGGAGTTTGGTTGGTTAGATTGCAGTTTTGATGATGAGTGGAGAGTTTTGTCATTGCCTTGAGAATGCTGTGTATTGTGTAACTCATGAATGATCAAACCCATTCACTGCTCCAACCCAATTTATAAGTTTTCTTTATTTTATCATGAAGCAGTTAACAGCAGTCCTGCCATGATATCAGCCTATAAGTCTCCAAGAGAGAGAGAGCATGGCATAGTTTTTCAATCCAGTTTATATGTTATTCTTATTTTATCATGAAGCAGTTAACAGTAGTCCTGCCATGATATCAGCCTATAAGTCTCCAAGACAGAGAGCAAGGCTTAGTTTTCTGTAGTCTATAATAAGCAGGGCATTCCTTGATACTTGCCACATAAGACTCCAAGAGAGAGAGAGCAAGGCATAGTTTATCTATTTTAGCCCCTAAGACTTAATACTTCTTTTATTGCAACAGAGTTTGCATCATTCAATCAAGGGTTGTGGTAGTTAATAGTGATCGAATTGGGATGATCTTCTGAGTGCTCATGATGCATTGTGTGATTATAGTGCTGTGACTGAATTCTTTTATTTATCTCAAGATTGTGAACTGCTAGTCATTCTGTGGACTGTCAATATCTGTCGGATTTCTAGGAGAATGGATGAATGTATAATTTGGGCTATTGCAGACAGACATGCACTATATAGATTATTGTTGTGTAGTTCATCAAATAAGGACATTAAATATTTTTTTTTGTATTTGTAATGCATGATAAGGTGAAAAGCAAATCAGTCAGTTAGTCAAAGATAGGTGTCAGACAAGGAAAGGATGTGTAGGTTTTTGATGGTCAGGGAAAGCACAGATGGGATATATATAGTTTTGAAAAACATGAGTGAACTAAATAATAGTATGGAAGAGGTTATGGAAGAGGAAGGTGTCCCAATCCCAGAGATCAGTGATAGTTTTTATACTGAAGAAGATGATCAGGAGGTTTCCCTTAAAAAACAAAAAGGAAGAGAGGAAGTAGAGGAAGATGCATCTAAAGTTAGTAGCAATAATAAGACCTCAAGTGTGGAAGTAGATGAAGAGCCAGAAGCTGGCCAGACTCAGATAGCAAAGATGGCACCATCAGACATGGACATGATAATGCAGATGCTTAGAAGTATGAGAGAAGATAATAAGCACAGTATAAAAAGTTTAAGAGAAGAACTAAGAGAAGATAGTAAGCACAGTATAAAAAGTTTAAGAGAAGATAGTAAACAAAGTATAATAAGTTTAAGAAAAGATAGTAAGAGAAAGATAGTAAGATAGTAAGCAAAATATAGAAAGTCTAAGAGAAGATAGTAAGCAAGGGATGGTAAATCTAGAACAAAAGATGGAGAAAAGTATAGAAGGTTTAAGAGTAGATCTAGGTCACTCTATTGACAATAACAACCGAATGATCATGGCTTTGGAAACTAGGATTGAAAAATCCAACAGAGTGTAAAAATAGATTTGCATCATTAGAGGATAGGATAGAAGGAGTGTGTAGATCTATGGAAGTGGCCAAACAGGAGGGCTGTCAGGGATTGCAGTCATTAAAGGCTCAAGTGGAGCAGTCTATCAAAGAAAATAAGAGAGAGATTGAGTTAGTTAGGAATGAGGTCCATGGGTTGGTCTCCCAATCCATATCAGAATGCATAGAAAAGAATGCCAAAATAACCTCTGCAGGAATTAATATTAGATTAGAGGAGGTGGTAGCCAAAGTGGACTCATATAAGGAAGCCACCTTGAGCTGTGTAGATCAAACCCTCACTATGAAAAATAAGTTTAGTGGCTTAGAAAAGGAAATACGAGAAGTTAAGGGAAGCATGGCCAATGAGTGTGTACAGATGGACCAAAATCTTAGGAAAGAATTGGGGAAACAAATGGATAGCTTTAGGGAGGAGATAGTGAAAAGGGACAAGTCAAGTTCTTTAGAAGAGGGACCCAGAATGAATCAACATGAATTGGGTGTTATGCTGGAGAAGGTTGAGGAGAACCAAAAGGCATATTTTGCGGAGTACATGAACCCCAAGATGGATGATCTCTACCAGAAAATAGGGGAATTAAAAGATCATATTAATGTAGGGCTGCAGGATCAGTCAAACCTCAATTCAGGGCAGAACGATGGTAGCATCAGTCCAGATGACTGTAGGGATAGATCAGAACATAGTCAGTCAGAGAAAAGGATGCCTACTTTAGTCAAAAATCCACAAGGTGAAAAATTAATAGATAAGGCAGAAAGTAGCAGTAGAGAGGAATATAGAGTAGGAGGGTCAATGACCTCAAATTTAATTAAAATTAAGGCCTTTAGTGGGGAAAGCAGGGAAAACCCCTTAGAGTATATGTATACCTTGGAAGAACTCTTTTCTGTGTGTAGGTTAAATGAATGGGAAAAGTTGGCCATTGCCTGCAACCATCTTTATGCCTATGCTAAGGAGTGGTGGTGGTCCCTGTTTGATAAGCCCACTACCTTTGGGGATTTTTGCTATGTTATCCTATCATGCTTCTGGAGTGAAGATAGGCAGGACCAGGTGCGCTACCAGATCACTCAGGAAAAGTATGGCAGTACCAAGGGCAGCTATACACAATTTTTCAGAGGGCAGGCAGTTAAGTTGAAAAGTCTGACTGCATTTCCTCTCTCAGAGCACCAAATCCTGAGAATACTCTGACACAATCTTCCCCAAAGCATTGAGCAAATGCTTATTGCTGCTGATTGCCACAGTATAGAGGAAGCATCAGAAATCCTGGATGCTCTAGAGATTTCAGAGCTAGATTCAGAGACTAGGCCCAAGAGCAACAAGGACAGGTATAATTATAATGTCTCTAATCTGAATCTGGGTGATCAGAAAAATGATCAGAAATTTTAGTAGTTATGGATATAGAAATAATTATAGGGCTAGGCCTCCTAATCAATCCTGGGGAAATTTTAGGGATAGTGTTGTGAAGAAAGTAGTTCCTAGAGACAAGCAACCCTCTACCAGTGGAATTACCACAGTGCTAAAAAAGCCAAAATGAAAAAAAATAAAGATCTCAAAAGGAACTGAATGTATGTTTGCAATTTTATGCAGACCACAATATGCTTTGCACAAAGGAAAAGATCTCCAAATAAATCAGGATGCTAGATTTTCTAATGAAAAGTATGATATTTACCAGTAGTTAGAAATTTTTTTTTTATATATTATTAGTGTGTTTATTATTATTAGTGTATTTTATTAGTTATGATTTTTTTTTCTTTTATTAGATATAGTTAAAGCAAAAGTGCTGATGATTTTATCCGAAGGGGAGGAATGTTGTGCCATTACAATTTAGTCATTAGCTAAATTTATAGTAATGTGCACGAGAGAAAATGAACAAAAATCATCATCACATTTTTATATAAAAAAGGAAGCTGTAGGGCATCCAAGTTCAAACCCTACAAGATCCAGTTCTAAAAGCTTTAGACAGAAAGAGAGTGGGTCAACAATTATATTCTTTATTTGTTTGTGTGTTGATAGAAAGGTAATACACACATTTAAACTATTCAATTTTTAATTTTTCTTTAAAAAGCAAAGTTATAACACATACGTATAGGCAGTGTATGTGTAAGCTATTGATTGTTTTATATTTCAGATATTTAACTTTCTTTAAAACTAACCTATGCTTGATCAATTCTAATATCTTATTCTATACTTCTATTTTGCTTTTCTATAATTGTAAGTGGGAATTGAAAAGGTCACAGATTTAATTTTAAATATTAGGGTTATAATTACTAAGCTAGCAATTATATTATTTAATGTTAGTTTATGAATGATTTGAAATGATAAAGTATGTGTGTACATTACATACAGAAATTTACATTTATTAAATATTGAAAGAAAAGGAAGGGTTAAATCTGTCAAATTATTTTTTTGTACAATTTTATGTTAAAAGAGGAAATCTGTTGAATCAGATATCTATTTTTGTAGCAATTTTGTTTTTGTAAATGATTGTTTGTCACTTTGGGAGCTCAAGCTGGGTGGGAACTCTAATTTTGAAATTGTCTTATCTTAAGATTAGAGAAAAGAAACTCCAATTTTAGATATTACAGATATACATGAAAAAGGATTAAGTCTATTTTTTTTAAGACAAAAGTGTCTGAAAACCAGGTGTGTGATTTTTTTTTGGGGTTGGTCAAAAATAGCAATTCACACTATCACTCTAATTGGGTGAGTTGACTCAAAAATCGGATATAAAAGCAGTCTGGAAAATCAGTTGAGCTATTATTAGACTATTATTAAATTATTGTGAGAGAGACTTTTTAAAAATTATTGAAACTAAAGCAGACAAACATTTTTAGTTCTGCTAGATAATTTTTTTTAAATCATTTTTTTATGAAGTTTTGAATGTTGAAAATATAAGAAATGATGGGGTAGAAAAATTATATATGTGTCCCATCAAGACCTGACCATCGTGGAGCTGCAGATCATATAGGAAAGAAAAGATGTCTTGTCTGAAAAATAATATTCTACACCTTTCAACTGACCAGAGAAATAAGATGTTTTTAAATAGAAAGAAGAAAACATTCACCTGCATTCAAAGATCAGAAAGATGAATTAATCTACTGATAAATATTAATCATCAAGTCCAATTAATTGTTCCAGCAACTGAGTTTAAAACCCAGGAAATTTATAAACGTGAAAACAACTGCTGTATTTCATCCACTAAAAGAATCATGCTTGACAGGAAGAGAAGAAAAATTAATATAAAGATTTCCAAATTGTCCACTAAAGCAAATAACCTCAATAGGATCATCATCATCAAATAATTATACACTTTAAGAAAGAGATTGTTCCAAAGAAACACGGAAATTGTTGCTGCCAAAGATAGACATTAAACAAGAGAAAATTGACTCATTAGAAGTCGCTACAAAGAACTGGTAGTATAAAAAATTTTTTTGATATATTTTCTTTATGATATCAGAGTCTTAATAAACTTTTAGCAATAAAGTGGTATATTTTATTTAAAGAACTTTTAAAGACTATTCAGATCGATTAAAACAAGAATGTCTTACTAATAATAACTTTGAGCTTCATAAATGATCTTGAATGTATCAAAATTATTTGTTTATTAATTTACAGTTATGAAATATTAATGTGTAAAATAATTTTTTGTATTATTATTTTGGTTTTAAATAATATTTTGTTATTATGGGATAAAACACGCACATACATAATAATATTTTTATATGTGTATAATTGCGAGTGAATGTGAAGTAATAAGTAGTATTAAAATATTAGATTATTTTGTTTCAAGTTAAAGTATAGCATTTCAGAGGTAGAAGAGAGGGGGAGAAAATAATTTAAAACTTGTTTCTAAAACTTGCTCTTTCAATTCTACTAACATTTTTTTTTAACATTCTGCTTACATGTTAGATTATAAGGTATGTGTGCCAATGAGTGAATATTTTTTTTATATGAAATACTTTTCTTGTGGATACAATATACTTTTGAAATACATTTACGGGAAAGGGGGAGGAATTTAAAATTTAATGTTATGATTTTAAAACAGTCGATTATGATTATTGTTGTTATTGTTAATATAAATTTTCATGTAAATATAGAAATTTTTATGTATATGTTAGAAATGCAGTAATAAATATTAGTTTATGTTATTAAACGAGGCGTATATATTTCATTAAGAGTAGTCTTTATCAAGTGTGATCATTCATCATCAATGGTTGAATATTAGTTGTTTAAGATATGATTAAATATGCTAAGATTAACAATAATTATTAATTTCTGAATTTAAATTTTATGTTTAGGCTTAGTCCTAAAGCTGTGGTTGAAACCATTGTCATTATCGTTATCATTATCATCATCGTCATCATCATGTTTTAATTAATGAGCTGTTTAAATGTTCAAAGGCCATAAATAAATATTGATTTCATAGTATTTAGTGATTTCTTAGTATTATTATAACCACCATTCCATCATCTATTTCATGCAAGGATGAGTGAATTGCCATCCTAAATTAATAGTAATCTGAGCTAGTAAAACTTATAAAAAAATATTGAAACACATTTGTTATGCTAAGATCTGAGAAATGATTTGTGTCTAATGAATTCCACTTTAGTTTAAAGATGTTTTATGCTTACTTAGATATTAGTGCATACAGTGATATGGCTCTAAAAAGCAAAATCTTCCATGTTTATTAGAAATAAAGTACCAAAAAGGGATTCAAACCCGGTACATGTGAAAGGTTATTAGATATAACCATGTCTAGATTCAAATAATCTAGTGGCGCCCTGCTAGACCATATTCACTTGGTATTTGTTTGGATATGCACTTAACATCAAACCAAGAAATGAAAGTGGATAAAATCTACTGTCTGTATACCTGAGCAGATATTTTATTGAGTTACTAGTGTACTCACCTCACGTGATTTCCATATACCTGAGTTATAATAGTTGTTATTAATAATTTGTTTATAATTATTGATATTGTGATATCTCGAGGAATCTAATTATAGAAGTATGTTTCATTTAATCCAATGACCCTTAATATGATTGATAACTCAGTCTGACCTTTTTGTTTAACAGCCACTACTCAGGTATTCTTCTCATAATTTAATTTAAGCTACAATGCTTTTCGTTTATTAAGCTAAAGATTTATATTTGAATCTTTTCATAATTATTAAATACATTTGGATCGTTTGATCATCTTTATTAAGTTACAATGAATATAATATTTGAATATTTGAGATTTTAATAATATTTGGATTTTGACAAATCCAATGATATTTTAATATAAAATTGAATTTCTCTTTAATATGTTACAATGGACCTTTTGAACTCCTTTAATTATTTCTTTTGAATTACTTTAATTTATGTTACAATATATAAAATTTAGCATTATTTTGGAATAACTTTTACTTTGGATTTTAACTTGATTTTAGAATTTAAATTTACATTTTAATTTTTATAATATTATAAGTTTACATTTTAATTTTTTATAAGTTTGCACAGATGAGTTTATAAAATGTGTTTTTAATGTTGAGTATAGATCGGTCACATAGATTGCATGGTCAAAAAACATTTCAAAATAAACATAAACGATCAAAATACAAAGTCATTGATACCGTCAATTGCATAGGGAATACAAGAAACCCAATGGTGTTCATCATAAGACACCGCATTGACACCAATAACTTAAAAGACATCTGACATAAATACATCTTAGATACTCACTGTAAGGTATCAGTATTTACCAAATGTCTATATATTTTGATCAAATATGAAAACCAAAAACATAATCAACCGGTAACGAACCCATGCAAGTGTCTATACCCAACTTAAATTTAATGCATCTTTATTTAGAGTGTCGAATATGAATAGACTACATAGATTTGCATTTGAAAAAAAAAAATTCAATCCTTGTTTAACCTTAGGCCAAAGCTTTGCAATCAAACCAAACTTCAATCCATCTGATATATCGATGTGTTCAGTGTAATACGAATATGGCAGTACAATTAGGTTAAGAGAAGAATCTGCTTCTCATCAGATAGGAATATTCCATCTATCTGACAATGAGAGCAATAAAAAAAACTCCATAGGAAGGAACTGCAGTCTCTGTCTTATAATTCCTCCCATAGGCAAAACGAGTGTGTGCGGCATATAATTGCAATTCTGCCCGTAGCAAATCTCGTAATACATCTACTAATTACACCAATATATCCAATCCATTGACCTAATTCAACTATGAAACAATTAACCCAAGATTACTCTCCCCTAATATAACTTTACAAATCTATATAGCCATTCACGCCTGACTTAAGTTTAATATTTATATAGTTTAATTTATCGAAAAAACAGAAATCATAATAAAAACTTAAAAAACAAATAAATAAATAAATAGATGGAAATGACTTTACAAAAGAAATACATTAAATAAAATTATAACTAATTAATAAATAACATTGGTCAGATAGGATTCTATTTCTTAATTATTTTAAATACGGAAAGTTTTTAATTTAATGTTCATTAATTATAAAGTTCTTACGGTTTTAAACAGTTCATCTTTATCTGTTGCTTGCCATTTGAACGTGAATTCCCACACCATCCTAAAAAAGATTGGTTGAGTTAGCCGTTGTTTTTTTATTTATCCGGAGGTCTTTTAGTTTAGTTGGTCCTTAATGTAGAAAAAACGATGTCATTTCTATTTTTTTTTTAACAAAACTGAAGGGATTGAAAAGTGTGTCTTTTCAATCCCTTCTCCTTCAACTCCGCATTAACACATATAGTCACATCGTAATAAACTAACTAATAATTTCCAAAGTTTTCCTTTTATATTAATTTTGTGGATTAACTCAACATTACGTCATCAATGTGATGGTCCTTTCGCTGAGGTCCGATTCCATTGTTTTTCTCTCCTATCTGACCTTTGCTTATACATTTTAATGCCCAAGGCTAGTTTACGTTGACTAATTAAAACAATCATTTCCATTTTCTTATTACTTAATGTGTTTTCCAAAATTAAAGATATATATTTATCTCTAAATCTTTTTAAGTTTTTGCTTTTAAAATATTTTTTTTAATTTTAATAAAGTTTTATTTTAATAATAATTTTTTTTTTATCTGTGCGATTTTATATATATACGAGTTTAAGATGATTTTTTAATTTTCAATTTTTAATTCTTAAAAAAGAAGTTTTTATTTGTGAACTTTTATTCTTTTAATATATATATATAAATTACCATTTATCTTACAACATGATGTTTTTTTTTCAATCTATATTTGTGGTTATATTCATTCAGATATTTTGAATATTATTATCCATTTGATTTATTTTTTTAAAGGAATTTTTGTTTAATGATATTCTTTATTAATCATTTTAGATCATCAGTTTCTTTTCTATTACCCTTTTGACTAAAATCTACTCGTTTCTTTTACTATTTCTTTTTGTTATTCATATTATATTTCATTTTGTTATCGGTTTGTTTTCTTATACTTTTTTATCAATTTAAATCTAAGTATCACATTCTAAGAAAGCAATATTGATGAAAAACGTTATAAAACATAAGAACAATTATTTCAGATTTGCCCATACTTAAACGTTTGGGTTGAAAGAATAAATGGATTCATTCTATTCTTTCACAAAGACTTTATCTTGTATTTGAGAGATGAGAGTATTCATTTATTGTTAAAATCCACAAAGCACATGTGCATTAGCTTAATGGTGATTATTAGTTTATTCAAATATAATACTAAATTTAACAATTTTACTCCATTTTATATATATATAATTTCTCTATTTGGTTTGCTTTACTTGTTAGCATCAGAATAAATATAATAAATATGTACTTTTCAACTCTATTTATTTTATTACAGTGCCACTGTTCAATATAAATCTGACAATAATTTATTTTACTTTTATTCATTTTACAAATATTTTCCTGGATATATATTTCTGATTGCAGTTATCATTGTTGCAAAAAATAACAATATCATCAGTAATTTAAATTTGTCTTATTAGATAATAACTAGGGGTTCCTATGGAATATTTTTAATTGTTGTAGTTTACAAATAGATAAGTTTCTTTAGGCAGCTTTTTTTAAAAAAATAATTGCTTAATATTTATGAAAGGAAAAAAATGTTTTAAATTTATTTTAAAATTATAAAAATTAAAAGTGTGGCATTACTTAATTACTTTAGCATCAAATTACCAAAATTCACTATTTTTTTTCCTGTATTATTATTCTCCAGGGAACTCTGTGCAATATTTTTAATTTTTTGTAGGCATCTAAATACTCGAGTTATTTTAATCAATTTCAAAAAAATTAATTATTTAAAATTTATGAGAGGAAAAATGTTTTCAATAAAACTTAATATGCACATGATAAAAAAAAATTTGTTAAATAATATTAACATTAAACATGCAAAAACTCTTTTTTCTTGTACTTTGGAAACCCCTGTGTATTGTTTTTGATTATTGTACACTTACACATAGTAAATCAATATCTTTTACCTGTGGTGCTTAATTAAGACTTTCTGTTTATAAATACAGTAAATACTGTATTTGAATTTTATTTAGTGGTATGCAATCATTGAAAAGTTTAATGGTAAATTTTTAAAATTTGATTGTAACGGTTGAGGTTAGGAAATATAACGTTCTGATGAAGATTGTTGGGGCAATCAAAACTGTAGACTGTAAGAAAGGGTAGTAAATAAAGCATTGTGTAACAGTGGTAAAGTGCATGGAAAATTTAGTGATATATAGCAATCATTGATTTATGTGTACACATAGATAAATTTGTTTTACACAGTTTTAAAAAATTTAATTAATAAATAATTATGAGAGGTAAACATGTTTTGAATTGTAAAACCTTCATATGAAATTGATAAAAAAAAAAATCATGGTAAATAATACTCTCATGACATTGTTTCAAGATTTTACTGAGTTGTTATTTTTAATTGATTTTTAAAAAAAAAATTGAATTAATATCTCATTTGGCGTATTTTTAGAAGGTCTATAGATAGTCAAGCATTGTGGATGACAGTCTGAACCAGGATTTACAGACTTTGATCTCACGCATCAATAACTCTATTACTTCATCAAATCAGGTAGGACATAAAAGTTTAATATAAAATTTGAAAACTACAAATTAATTGACAAAATAAGAATGTTGCTTGTTCAAAATCAGGAGATGAGATATGGAGCTACACCAGAAGGGTTATTATGCTTTAAATAAACAAGGCATTAAAGTAAAACTTTTCCAAAAGACTAGCAGTCATTTAAATTAATGAAGATGTATATTATTGATCTGGCATCTGCAATAGCAATTATATTGTAATTAAACAAGGCAAAACTCTCCATACAGTAGTGCCACCTTGTGCCAACCAGAGTAATCAATAGATGCCAGAAGGCTTGTGTATAAAATCCCTATCTGGTTGGCACAGGGTGGCACTACTGTATGAAGAGTTTTGCCTTGTTTAATAACAATTATATGCTAGTATAAGAGATGGTGATCGTGTGAATTATATTGTAGTTTTATTTTATTAATTAAGCACAGTTTTGAATTAAGCATTATACAAAAAATATTTTTCCACTTCAAATTATTTTATGATCTATTTATTATTAGATGTGATATGTTTGACTATGAGTGAATGTTGTATGTATAGAAAATTTTAATCTTTATTTAAACTTTTCAAATACAAACAACTTGTTAGTAATATCACACAAATAACAGGTTAGTAATTACACAACTCTCACCATTAGATTCTTGAATATTGAATTTAAGGCAAATGCTCTAACCGAGCTATTCTGTCAAGGGCCTTACATTTAAGACTCAAGAATCTAAAGATGCACGTTCGACTTCTATCAGGCCAGCAACAACTGAAGACGAGTGGAGAATAATACTACTCAAAATGTTGTGTAATTACGAACCTGTGTTGTCTATTTGTGTGTTATTACTAATAAATTGTTTGTATTTAAAAAGCTTAAATAGAGTTTAAAATTTTCTATACATTCAACATTTACTCATAGATGATGGAAATAGTCCAACATATTACATCTAATTTCATGATCTATATCTTGAAAATCAGGAAGCAATAACAAGTCATAAAATTTAAAGTGTACCACTTTTTGAATTTCATTAGTTGAGAATGATGTTCAAGCACTAAATCAACAGGTTGAGCACAACAGTTCCTCTGAAATGAACTGATTGAAATTTTATTTTATTTTATTTATAGTTAGAAATCACACATATTTTGCTGTAACGTTATTATAAAGTGATAATCCTATTATGTTTGTGACTTTGGTAATTGTCTAAACAGACATATACTAGAATCAAAACTCTTTCCGTAATCACTGAAAACACAATAGATTTTTTTAAAAGCTTCTTTTATCACTTGTAAATAACTTTTACATTGTGCCTATATTTCTGGATGATTTCAGTGTAACATTTTTTCTAATCTTCCACATAAAGATTAATGATAATTTGTGGAGGATTAATAATTTAACACATCTTAATTTGTGAAGTGTAGATAGTTGAAAATTGAACTAAATTAAGATACTGCTAAATCTCTAGCGCTCATTATAATACTTAATCGACAGCCAATCAGATGTCAAGGATAGCTGTCCAAATGACATCCAAACCTAATCACACAACAAAGATTTTACGAGAAAAAGGTGGCCACACCCTTTTTTCTACTTTTCTTTCTATATATCTAAGCCAGTCACAAGCATTTAGGTTTGAAAGCTTGAAGCCTTTAAAAGTCTTCACAATTAATTCACTGAGTCTAAATCATAAACGTACAACGCGAAATCCTATGATTTACTACAAAGTAGTTTTTAGAATACATAACAAGCCGTAAAGTAAAATCTTTGTTGTGTGTTTAGGTTTGGATGTCATTTGGACAACTATCCTTGACATCTGATTGGCTGTTGGTTAAGTTTTATAACAAGCGTTAGAGATTGGCAGTATCTCGATTTATTTCAATTTAACATATCATAAATTTTCAAATTCTTTTTATATTATTATTTTTTATATAATAATATTTCTTTTTTAAGCCATATTATAAAGTAATAACTACTCTTTCCACTAACTTTAAGGGCTTTATCAATCATTACCATATCCTAGTGAGACTTTTTTTTTTTAATGTTTAAAATTACATACTTCACTGTGTGATTGTATGCATATTTTAATTCATTTTTATTGCTAATGTTAACATTATTATTCTTTTGTACAATGCAATATAAAAAAAAAGATCATTATCTGTGACACCAAAATCAATTATAAATTTCAATTCTTAAGCTCTAAATCTTTTTACAATATTTTTTTTTAATGAAAAACAAATTCATAGAATTTATAATATGATATATCAAGTCATAGTGTATTAATTTTGAAGTGTGACCAAAATATTTTTGAATTTCATTTACACCTCTCACTTTTGGGAATACTACCGAAATTATAAGTTTTATATAAAATTAGTCTGATTTCAAAATTACTTTCTGAATATTTAATTAATTTGTTTTATTTTCTATTTCTATATCCATAATTATATATTTATATTTATAAGCGTATTTTTGCACTTTCTTAAAAAATTCTAAAACATTTTTATTAACAAATTTGAGTGATTTGCAAATGTATATTTAATCTCGTAACAAATTTATATTACTTTTTATTTTTGAAATTTTGTCCTTTCATTATTTATTAATAAATCTATTACTTTTATAATTTGTTCTAGAAAAAGAAAATATTTTGTTCAAATTATTAAATCACTCGAAGATTTTTTCAAGTTAAAGTTTGTGCCATTAACTAATTGAAGTCTTATTCATGCTATTGGGATAAATTGTGATTACTCAGAATACATATGGCAGATTTAAATGAAAATAAATTAAGAGATTAGATTGAAAGTAGTTCCACTTTTATCTTAATAAGACTGCCATCAAATATTATTGAATTAGCAGATCACATAATTTTTGCTTTAGTTTAATTGCCCGCCCGCCCGCCCGCCCACCCGCCCGCCCGCCTGCCTGCCTGCCTGCCATCTATCTATCTATGAGTATGTGTATATATCAATAATTTTGTTCTTAAACAATATTAAGATATTAAAAGCAAATAAATAAAGATGGACACCATTTTAAAATGTTTTCATATTTTTAATCAAATCAAATAAAAAGATGTAAAAATACAGAATAGACAAAGATATATATAAATGTTGTAAGAAATATACACCATAATTTACATGATACAAAACTAAACTATTTTTTTTATATTATTATTTTAACATAGTATATTACTACTCACTAAAAATTGCAGTATTATATGACACCAAAATAACTAGATAAATAAATTTATACTTATTCCAATAAAATATAATGGGAAATGAACAACAACAAAGACATTAATAACAAGATATGTATCAATTATGGAAAAAATTAGAATTTTAATAAATTCAAGCATTAACAAATTTGGCACATAGTGCTCAAAAGTATATACATGTGGGCTCTGTATAATAGATGTTGTATGTTATCATTTGGTATTTTGGCAGCAAATGAATATGAGGTAAGTAAATATGTTGTGGCAGGGGTTCACATAGAAGTTTTATATAATTTTTTTGTGTGTTTCAAATTAAGTAAGTGACTTTACCATAAATATTAATGATGACTATCTTGCAATTATTGTTTAGAAGTCCCCCACCCCAACCAAATTATAAAATATTGGTACATTATGTTCATGAATCTTTTCTAGCTTACATTTAATATTCCATTAAATAGTAAAAATTTCGTTTGAACTATTTAGTAGGTTTTAATTAGTCATTGAACACTAAATAACAATGTCTACTAATGGTTTCATGCAACCAATGCTTGGGTTCTAAAGTAAAAAAAAACAAAAAACATTACTGTCTAATAATTAAATATACACTAAAATTCTAATGTAAATATACATAGTAAGGAAATTGGACATACAGATTTTAAGATTAAAATGTTGGAGGGGGTTAGATTGTATAAAGAAAGAATGGTAAAAGAGAGTTTATATATAAAAAGATATAAACCTGTTTTAAATAGAATTGGATAAGACATGAATAAAGAATTATTTTTGGAAATAAATTCATTTTTGAAGTATATAAGAAAGAAAAAGGAAATAAGTTTTTTATTGTAACAATTGGTTTTTTGGATAAAAAATGTAAAAAGGGAAAGTTTTTTGAGAAGGGAGTCAAGTAAGTGTGGTGTATGTTTTGTGTTTTTAATTTAATTGATTTTAATGTATTTTATTTATTTTTAAATTTTATGGGTTTATATGCTTTATATTGTTTTTGATTATTTTTGTTTTTTATTTTTGTTTTTATTATGTGAAGTTTGTTTATAATGTAATGTTTTTTCTAGATCCTTGAAAATGACTATAGAGTAAAGATAGTCGAAACGTTGGAAATAAGTAGATATATATATATACATCAAATAAAGTTTTTGAAAAGAAAAGAATTATATGGCTATATGTACTGTATATTTTTGAAAAGAAAAAAGGATTGAGTCATGATTAGAAACAGAAGTAAATGGATACACTAAAAATATATTTATATTATTGGAATATCATATCGATTATCTGCTATTGAATAAAACTGCAACATCTCCAAACTTTTCCCATCATATGCTTTAGACAGATTTTTTAACTATACTTTTTTTTTATTCTCCTATGCTTGTTTACATATCAAGAGCATGATATTACAATATATGAAGTTTTTAATAACCGCAATATTAAGTGAATATTTATTATTATAAATATATGGAGTAAGTCTTAACTTGCTCAAATTCGTTCTTATGTGAACCTCTGCATAATAAAAATAAATGAAGTTTTTATTAGTTTATGAAAAAATTGCACTTAAAGCAAATTAATATTAAAAATATTATCCACACTTTATAGTTTTTAAAAATATACTTCAAATGTCCATTAAAAAAGAATAAGAATAATTAATTAATTTGTAAATGATGTGAACATTTCAAATAAATTATTTTTGTAGTCCCTAAAATTCTTTAGATCTGTATAAATAGTTTTGTTGATTATCTGGATTAAGACAATTGAACAAATGTCAATAATAAATAATAATAAAAACAAGGACAAATTAATTCTGAGCTATGGTTATCCTAAAACTGTTTTTACAGAAATAATTATATCTGAAGTATTAAAAAATGTTTCAAACAGATGAAAATGAACTAAAATAAAGTGATTATGAGATTTTAAATGTTATCTATAAAATTGGTAAGAAATAATTGGAAGTCTCTGTTGTCAGATAAACAGAATTATTTTTTTTAAATAAATGGAAAAAGTCCAAATGGTATTTGATATACAGAAAATATATTCACAAGTTGTAGGTATCACAGCCTTAGAGCCATAATCTGGCTTTAAAATTATAATAAATGTTCTAAATTGTGTGATTTAATGTCTCATAAAACATGGAGATTATCACAAGATTTGCTTAAAAAATATTGTTTCTTTTGGAAAATTTTGTTCAATAATCTAGAAGCACGAGTGCAGCCTGATGAATGCGATCGCCTACAATCCTTTTTCTTCCTAGATTCTGCATTTTTTAAAGCTTGTTTCAAACGAATTTGACTTAAAATACCAACTAATAATTCATCCACGTGATGATTTAAACCAGCAGATGTTTCAATAAATTTGCAGTCATATGATGTAGCCAAAGCTTTTCCTTCTGAAATAAAATAAATATATTTAGCTACATATTTTATTATATATATGACACAATAAGAACTATATAAAATCTAACTAAAGGAAATATATATAAAACGCTTAGTTCCTTGTCTACAAAGCTGCTTTTAATGTTTCAATCAGACGAGCGACTTTCATTTGGCGCCATTTTCTGATGAAACCAGTTCTCTAGTTGAAAGATTAAAAACAGCTGTGTAAATAAGTAACTGCATGGTTTTATTATATATACATATAATTAAAATATGAATACATACTAATAAAATTCCAAACAAATAACCTATATTCGTTTTATAATAATCACGTAACAAGACCTTAATATTATTACTATTATCTTTTTTTTTCATGTGTCATAGCATCGGCCAGGAAGCGAACCCACTAACCCAGGACAACTGCTTGTAAGGCAGCTGTGCTGACTTTTTGACCATCAATGCTTCACTTATTACTATTCTCTTTGTGACTTAGGATAATAGAAATGTCAGGTGAGAACTATAGCATTATTATAATTTATTATTGACTAGTATACATATATTATATTTAATATTTTCATGGTTATATAATGTAAATAAAGTCTTTTTTGTGTTAAACTATGTATTAATTTGTTTATTATATTTCCAGACATTTGGACAACATTCATCATCAAGGTTAAGGTCTTAATGAAGAAATGTTAGATCTTAAGTAATAATGAGATTGAGCATAAAGTAAAAAACAATCATTTGATGGTTGATTGTTCAGAATAGATGGATTAACAAAATGTTTATTTTCTTCAGTTCTACAATTAATTGATCTCAAGTTGACTTTTTTTTAAAAAAAAGATAAAATAAGTGGTCTTTACAAGGTTGGAATAGGTATCAGATTTATATATATATAATATAAAATAAAATATTTTATAGCTAAATGCACTAAGAAAAGAAATACTAAAAAATATTATTTATTAAATATTAATGCATATAAATCAATAAATAAAAGCAGAAATTTAGATTAAAGATAAGATGGCCACTCTTATCTTTATAAAAGTCACTATCCTGTGTCATGGTTTGAGAGGTCCCTCTAGTGGCAAAATATTGCTTGACCATTAGAAATTTTAAGACACATTTGTTACAGGTTAAATCCTGTTTAAGTATTTACATATACTTTTTGTACACTCTATAAAATATAATAACAACAAATATTGTATTTTTATTACATAAAAGGTTTTTTCAGCAACATTTTATTGTCCTATTCAGTGCAATATATTGTGACATTTAGATTTTTTTTAAATATAACATTTCTTATTTTTCTCTCATTTTTTCTTCCCTCTCTTGTATAACTACTATATGTCTTATACAATCTTATACAGTCTTAGTAGCTTACTGCATTGATTGTTGGACCATTATTGTTAATATATAGATTTTTGGCAATACAGGTTTTGTGATGCAGTAATATCACATCTTTCTTCTATGTCTATAATCTTAATTCAAATCTGGTCTGAAAAAAACTTGAAAACTTTTCAGGTTCTCATTAGACTTAAGATTTACTCCTCAGGCATCAGACTAAGATAATTTAATTAAGCATTCAATAATGACCAACCTAATGGACATCTTGATATAGCATCAGATAATTAGAAAGCCCAATATCTTTTTTTATATTGTTTCTTTGTGAGAGCTTAGGCTATTCTTTTCAATTTTACCAAAGACGTGCAACTATTGACTGATACAATACATTAAAATATTAAACTTTCCTAAGCCTAGTAATACCATTGCAATATCTTCTCATCCCAAATCTACCCCCCCCCACCCTCCAATGAAATAAAACATCTTATATGGAAAGTAAATTAAACAATAATATTTACTGGGAAAACATCAAATTTAACAGAAATGTTCTTACAACCTCATTAACTATATAAAAAAAAAGTGTTTTTAAAAATCTGACTATGATACAATTTAGATTTTTTTGTTTGTTTGTATAAGCTAATTTACATAAATAATATTTTATAATTTGTGCAAGTCAAGTGACTCAAATAAATAATGATTATCCAAGTTATCTTAAATTTTCAGATGGTACTGCTATTTTTGCAATAAAAATCGAAAAGCAAAAATATGTCGACAAAATACGTTTTACTTTGGTCACACCATCTCTTGAGTAATTGATCATACAATTTACTATTTTATCCAATTTGATATGTCAATTGCTCAAGAGATCATGTGATCAAAGTAAAATGAATTAGTTGACAGATTTTTGCTTTTCGATTTTTGTTGCAAAAACAACAGTAGCATCTGAAAATTTAAGATAACTTGGATAATCACTATTTATTTCACTTAAGCACAAATTATAAATATATTATTTATACAAACACGCACGCTCACACACACAAACCATTGACTGTAGCATATTCAGATTTTTTAACATTTTGCATTTTGAAAAAAAAAAAAACAATATGTCAAAAATAAATATACGTTTCTTGTCACAATTTATTTATTTGATAAACATATTGAAAAATATTACGTATTTTGATCATTTAATACAGTAATAATAATAAAAAAACAATTTCCTTTTTTTTTAAAAAAAAAAAAGAACTTCCCCTCTCAAATTCTGAATAATAAAAAACTTTTTTAAAAAAAAAAGAAAAGGGAGGAAAAGAGAAGAGGAAGAAAGAGAAATATTATAATAATATTAGTATTGCTCATAATCATTGTTATAATATACATATTATTTTTATAATCATCATATTAAAAATGTTAACATTTTTCTTTATAAATAGATTTTTATTTTATTTTTCAATTATAAAAGAGAATTCCGTTGAGCTAATTATTTTCCCATATTCCTGCTAGATGAGAAGCTAAAAGAAAATTAATAATGATTGTGTAGACGAAATCAGCACGAAGGAATTTATAATTCTTTTCTGTTTTCAGAATGTTTGCAAAAGTAATGAGGAAAAAAAAGATTTATATTTTCTAAGCAAAAAGCAAAATGTTAAGTGAATTTGTTTAATGAAAATTTATGAAAAGAAAAATGAATAATAAGTATTTTTTTTGTAAAGTTATATATATAAAAAAAACGAATTACAAAATAATAATACTTAAGCATCGTAAGCAAAATATAAACTGTAAGATTGAAAAATAGACAAGATAGCGAGCTGAAAAACAAAACAAAACAATAAAACATTTAATTCTAAATTTCGCCTTTATGTAGATATCTAAACATAATAATAGGAAAAAAGTAATCCAAATTATAGAGTAATTTAAATTTAACAATTGACAATGGACAAAAAAAAAAATCTTTATTTTTAAAAAGGATACAAAGAACATGGGAGGAGATTTAAGAAAAGGTCTACAAAGGATGTAAACCAAAGAAAGAAAGGAAAGAAAGAATACGTAGGATTAACAAAAAGTTTCAAAAATGAAAAGCATGATATAAATATTTAAAAGTTCATCTTCAATAATTTAATAATAATAATGCAAATTATTACGGTATATTTCCGATAATATCGTACTTCCATCTCCGATTCAATCTTTTGTTATTAAGATTTAAAAAAAAGATATACACATAATCAAACAATAACAAATAAATCTCATATATATATATTCTGCAATTGAAAATAATCGAAAATATTATTTGCATTTTTAATTTTAGAAGAAAAAAACTTGAACTCCGTGTCTCCAATCATCACAAAACTACAGCTGCTTTACAAGCAGTTGTCCCGGTTAGCGGGTTCGCTTACCTGCTGATGCTATGACACATAAAAAAAAAAACTTCTCACATGCCTCAAACAGAAATGAAAAATATCTATTCAAAACAAAGTAGCTGAGAATAATCATTTTTCAAACAGTAATTAGATGATTATGTGAGTTAGTTTACTGGCAAAACTATTATGCTAATTAAAAAATCAACTATATGAAAAAATACTCCTTCTATGCTTACGACCTGTGGCCAGGTGACTTGTTAAAACTGTACAAAATTCCTTAATATTTATATATATATTATCATCATCAACCATTATCAATCCACTGCAGGATGAAGATCTCTCCAAGTTCAAACCGTATTCTGCGATCTTTAGCTTCTCTTCTCCACATCACCCTGCACACTTTCTTATTCCATCCATCCATCTCACATGTGGTCTCTTTCTGGGTCTTTTACAATCTCTTGGAATCCAGTTTAAGATTTCAATTGTCCATCTATTATCATTTCTTCTAGCAATATGTCCAGCCCAATTCCACTTCAGCCTTTTAATTTTTTCAATGAGCTCAGTAACACCTGTTTGTTCTCTTATCCATATATTGCGTTTTCGATTTCTTCTTGTTACTCCCAACATGCATCTCTCCATATTTTCTTTGAGTGGTCTGAAATCTCTGTATTGCTCTTTTATTAAGTGTCCAAGTCTCAGATCCATAAGTAAGAAGTAATAAAACACATTTATTAAAAACTTTCATTTTCAAACACATGGGCATATCTCCTTTTAGTATCAAGTTATTTCTACCAAAAGCACCCCAAACAAATTTAATTTTATGATTAATTTTATTCATTATGTTTCCATTTGTATTAATAATCTGACCAAGGTATTTGCATTTGTAAATATATACTTATAGATAAATATTCAAAAGAAAATACATTTAGTTAGAAACTTTAAATGCTGAATTGGAAAATGGGGCATTACTACAGCAAAGCTAATAAAAACAATTTATTATATATGTTTTAGGAATAGTATAGACATGCATTATGTTTTAAAAAAAAATTTGTAACTAATTAAAAAAATATTAAGATTAGATGCCTGGCAAAAAACTCGTAATTTACATTCCGATTTTTATTTATTTATTCAAAAATGGCCCTTAATTCCAGTGTACAAATTTTCTTCACAATTTTTTTAAAAAATCTTATTTATTTTATGAACCAATTTTTTTTTCTATATCTATATAATTCTACATCACCGCCTACTTTCGACCGTTTCCTATAGCTATTTTCTACGCTTATGAATATATAAATACATATAGATCTATAAATATTCATAATTTGTTATTAATATGTACAAAAATCAGTAATAGCAATAATATAAAAAATATCTTAAATAAATTTATTATATAATTTTCTAAAATCAAAATAATCTTTTTCTATATACCGTATATAATTTAATCAACCTTGGCGCAACTTGCCTATTTTATTCCTACACATTCTAATCTTTTATTGTTAATAATATAATAATAATTATTATTTAATATAGGGTAAATGAGCACAGACTTTCACATGACCCACCACTCTCCACTCTATCTAATAACACTAATACACTCAAGCACATATATGCAGAAAAGATAAATAATCACCAATATACGTATTTCATGCTAAACCATCAATCATCAGTTGGTCCAGATTATCATCTCCCACACATATATACTATAAATGCTCAGATATATATTAAGATAGACAATCTTCATACTTTAATGGACAGGCTTCAATCTACTCCACACTCCAACTTTTCAACCGTCCATCCAATTGAAAATCTGATGATGGAATGCTCGAAGGCCACCCTGAGGCCGAGATTCTTGTCACACCCATACAGGTATATAATAAGCCTGTGTTTCAGTTAATAATTATTATTATTATTTAAAATAAAAAGTTTCCAATTACAAACCATGTAATATAGTGATTTCTATAATTGGAAATTCCACATTAGAGTATCAGATGCCACATTAAGGAAAGTATCAGAGGGTAATATTGGGTGTGAAATCTTTTCGTTCCTTGCTCTGATTGATTCTCCTTAATCCAGAAAGATTTTGGGTGTCTCTTAGGATTATTAATATGTGAAAAATGCATCTGGTGCCCCACAGTGCATATATGAAGAAGCACATTCCCTAATCTTAGGAAATACCCCCATTGAAAACGTTTGAAATATGGATTTAAGTTGTTATTAGGATTTTAAAATAGTCTTATAATTGCTGACTATATGTTTTCAAAAGTTTGGCATTCAAAAAATAAGTCTGACTGAGCCTCTGTGTTTCCATGTCAAAATCCACATTGGGAATCTATATTTGCACAGTACCTTTTGTATTTATAAAAATATAAAGTTGGTAATGTTTGTAAATTTAATTTTATTAAAAAGCTGAAATATTTTGGTTCAAGGGATCAATATTTGAATTTACTGGTTAACTGCTTATCATTTATATTTCGCATAGATTGCTCAATATTATTATTCATTGGCAAACATAATAAAGGGTAGACATTGTGATAGTGTAGTGAGCAAAGGAGAGATTTTCAGTTACCTGTTGTAGATGGTGGTTTGTCTGAAGACATAATCTTAAGTACAATTTCCAAGTTTAGGAAAAATTTGTCACATGAAGATATTAGGTTTATAAATTAAAATATTAATTATTATTTATCAAGTAATATATTATAACGATCCAAACGAAGTGGGAGATCGCATCGCACCGCACCGCACTACCAAAGGGCGCCATCTAGGCATTTGAGCCTAGAAAAATTTATAAAGTAGGCAGATACGCGCTGTTAGGATTCCACTTTATTTACATATTTAGATCGTTAGCCCATTGTCACTAGCTCAGCGGAGACGCCGAGATAAAAATCTATAAATTTTATATCTTAAATATAAAAGAATAAAATAATAAAAGCCACAGCCAGAAATTAACACAGAAAAATATTTATTTACGCACATATAAAATCATTCTAAATTCGAGAAATAAGTTTAACATTTAGATTTTTATCTTAATTTTTAATTTTACATTTAAAATAGCTTGCTATAATGTTTAATATTTTATTTAGAGGGTCGAGTATGAATGGACTACATAGGTCTGCATTTGAAAGGAAAATATTCTTCCCTGATTTAACCTTAGGCAACAAATTTCGCAATCAACTGGCGCCAATCCATCTGATACATTCATGTATTCAATGTAGCATGATACGACAACACAAAATACTATATTGTCAGGAATGTACATCTGAACAATAAGTAGAAATAGAGAAGACATTGACTCTCCACCAACAGGAATGTGACATCTGTGGGCAAGTAGATCAATAAACTAAAAACTCCATAGGAATGGACTGCGGTCTTCTGCCGACTTACAAACCCATCCATAGGCAAACAGAGGGTGTGTGGCGTATATCTATAATCCTGCCCGTAGCGGATCTCATACTACATCTACTAATTACACAAATATATCCAATCCATTGAACCAATTCAACTATGAAATGAATAACCTAAGATTACCCTCCCTTAATATAACTTTACAAATCTATACAGCCATTCACGCCCGACTTAAGTTTAACATTTATATAATTAATTTAACGAAGAACAAAAAAAATCATGATAAAAACTTAAAGAATAAAAAATAAATAAATGGAAATGATTTTACATAAATAAATAAAAAAATACATCAAATAACATTTTAACTACTTTAGTCAGATAGGAAACTAATGCAATTATTTTAAATACGAAAAGTTTTTAACTTAATGTTCATTAATTGTAAAGTTCTTACGGTTTTAAACAGTTCATCTTTATCTGTCGTTTGTAAGTTTGAACGGGAATTCCCACGCTGTCCTGAAGATATTGGTATACATTTAGCCGATGTTTTATTTATTCATTTGGAGGTTTTTTAATTTAGTTGGTCCTCAATGTAGGAAATGATAGTTCATTTCTCCTTTCTTTAACAGCTGAAAGAATTGACCGTGCGTCTGTCAATTCCTCCAACTCCGTACTACTACATATAGTCACATCGTAATAATCAATTTCCAGTCACTGATTAATAATTTCCAAATTTTCCTTTTATATTAATGTGAAGGATTGAATTTACATTACGTCACCGATGCGATGGTCCTTTCGCTGCAGTCCGATTCCATAGGGATTTCTTCTTATTTGCTAACAGTTTCTATTGTTTTCCTATCTGACTGGTGTTTTTACATTTAAATGCCGAAGGCTGGTTTACATTTAACTAATTAACAATCATTTCCATTTCTGATTAATTAACCTGTTTTCCAAATCAAAAATATATTTAAAGATAAATTTAAAGATATAATTTCATCTCCAAATCTTTTTAAAATTTAGTTTTAAAATACTTTTTCTTTAATAAAGTTTTATTTTAATAATTTTTCATTATCTGTGCGATTTAATATATAAGAGTTTAAGATGATATTTAATTTCAATTTTTAATTCTTAAAGAAAATTTTTAAATGCGAACTTTTTAATTTACTTTCATGTTTAATAAATTTAAAAAACAACAACAATGTAACGAACGTCTATGCTCGTTACATATCAGTAAAGTTGCTTAAAAAAAAATGATCAAAAAAAAAACTTTTTACTTAGGGTTAGTAATTACGGTACACGATTGACGAAAACATTTACAAAACATCCGGTTAATAATTTTACAAAAAGACTATATACAAAAAGAAAAAGAAAATGTTGACTATCGCTTACCTAAGGACCATTTACGTTTACACCCCTCCCCACAAGAGTTCTATTTTATTTTATATATTTTATTTTTACATACGGCATGACAAGCAAGTTATTTTATAAATAATTTATTTAGGAGGTTGCATTGAGATAAATATGTTTTAAGAAATAATGGTTTTAAACGTGTATATTTGCAGCACAATTATAAATACCACCAACTTATTTATGACTGATTGAAATGCATACATAGGGTTACACTGAAGTAATTCCCAAAGGTACTCATCGTAAGGCACCACATTTCGATCATAAACTTACGTGGCTGTGTGCTCCTATACACATAAAAGCATAATATATATCAACAAAAAAAACAAAAAAACATATCAATTGCAACCTTTTGACTTTTTTTTTTTTTTTTTTTAAACAAAATTTAGTTTTAAAATTATTTATATGTTCTCATGTTTAATATATATGCGCAATTTCTCTCTGGCAGTGCTTTTATCAGATTTAAAGTATATGACTTTATGTAAACAGATAAAAATATTTCATTTTGACAAAATTTGCTCAGGGTATTTGTGGTTTATTAAAGATCGGCCCGAGTTGGTTCGCCATTGTAACGATCCGGAGAAAAGACTTAATGTAAACTGCACTACGGGGCGCCATCTAGGCATTTGAACCTAGAAAAATTTATAAAGTAGGCAGATACGTAAGTCAAAAAAAAAAATTTTTTTTTTTTTTTTTATTATAATTGTTATCTGAGAGCTGACTATGAATAGATCGTTATAACTAGCTATATTGCAGATTTTCACGATGTGGAAGTCTGCAATAAATTTAATTTTCCGGACAACCAGTTGAGGCCTCTGGATGACAGTTCCTGACCAAATGCATGGCAAGTCGCAGTTTCATTTCAAAGGACAAAATCTACGAAAGTGATCATGAAGATGGACTTCTCAATCTACTAAATCCGTAAAGTATAAACTATTGTGTCTATCTAATAAGAACTTTCCTAAAGTTGCAAGTAATTAATAACTGAAAATAACTCTTATCTGACTTAAAGAATGCAAATTCAATTATTGCTATTTTTTTATGTAGATGTTTAAGCAATCATTTCCAGTTCATTTTTTTTTTGTGTGTGTATTATGTTTTAACTAAAATGTATTAAATTTAAGTTGTTTATAGATGCTTGCATGGATTCGTTTGCGGTTAATTATATTTTGGTTTTCATATTTTATCAAAATATATAGACATTCGATAAATAATGATACCTTACGGTGAGTATCTAAAATGTATTTATTCGGATGTCTTTTAAGTTATTGGTGACAACGCAAGTATCTTATGGTGAATACTATTGGGTTACTTATAAGTTTCCCTCTGCGATTGTCAGTATCAATAATTTTGTATTTTGATCGTTTATGTTTATTTTGAAATGTTTTTGACCATGGAATCTATGTAAGTGATCTATACCCAACATTTTTAAGCAAATCTGTGCAATCTATTTAAAATAGTAATTTAAATTTAAAAAAAAAATATTAATGTTAAAATCTAAAAATAAATTTAATCCTCAATTTTAAATGTGCGTTAATAAAAATCTATTTGTGTGTTAATTACTGGCAGTGGCTTCTTTTATTTTATTGTTCTAAATATTTAATATATACTTTGAGAATAGAAGTCTATTGAAACTTATAAATGTTTTAAAATCTCTGCTACTCTATGAGCTAGTGACCTTGGGCAAACGATCGGAATCCAAATATATAAATTAAAATAAATTTTTTTTTAAAACTTAACGTACCTGCCTACTATATAAATTTTCTAGGTTCAAATGCCTAGTGGCGCCCTGTAGTGCAGATTACGTAAGTCTCCTCCCCCGATCGTTAAATATTAGTAAAATATTTTTGGCTTTTTGAGGTTATTAAGTAATTGGATGTATGTGTGAAAGAGAGAAAGAGGGAGAAAAGTTTAAGCCAGTGATAGAATGATTTATTCAATGAATTCTTCTGGTCAATTTCAACTGCATCACTTTGATGCTCAAATATCACAAATATGATCTTCCAAGCAATTAACCATATAACTATTATGATTTGAGTATAATAGGTAAACATTTAAAATAATCCACATTATGAATAATGTTTTAAGATAAAGAAGGACCTTGTATCAAAATAATTATACATCTGCTTGCCATTACATAACTTGGAATTGAATTGTCCTGGTGAACCAAAAACACTTTACTGATTTAAAATTTTTTAAGCAAGTAATATCTCACAGTCAACATATCTATCTATTCAATAGTGATTAGTGAATGGATAAAAGTTATTATTAGCTGTAAGGTGTTAGTTTGAGAATAATCAGAGATGGTCAAATAAGTGTTAATGTATTAATTGCATAAAAGAAAAAGATTGTAATATGCAGAAATCTTCACTTCTAATGGGCTGACATCATATTACTATTAATGTTTGTCTTTGAGTACATATTAATTTTAATATTATATATTTTTAAATAATAGTTTTACTTAAAATAAAAAGGTACTGTTCTATTAGCTCATATCAGCCACTTGATGGCGCTGATGCTATGCAAAAAAACAGAAATATAAGATTACCAGGCTGCTGGCATAAAAAATATTTTTTAATATCTTTATATATTAATGTATGTTAGCACATCTACAAAATCAACAAGTTTGTTTATTTGTTATTTAGTTGAGGATGTGGAATATATGTATATAAATGAAAAGAAGTTGAATGATAAAAATTAAAATGAAGTTCAAAACATGTTTTCCTCAAATTTTACTCTCACCCTGCTATGTAAGGTGGAACTTGTTTATAAATAAATTAGACAAGTTATATTTATTATATATGTATACTTAATCAAACAAGATATGTATTAATTAATTATGCATTAGAAGGCCAATAGTTATATACATTTCTGCTAATTTAATATTTGGAATAGAGAAGTACCTTGCGATCTTTTTCATAGATTTAGATATTCAATAAGAATCAGATCTATGTGCATAAATAGTTCAATGATGATAGTTATTCATAATTACTCATGCTAGGAATAAAGTGCTGGTATAATACCCACATCTAAATTAATTAAATGTCTTTAAGGAAAAAGGGTTTTTTATTTATTTCATAATGGATTTTTTTTGTAGCATAGTAACATATGGAATAATATACCTATATATTAATGTTAATAAGGTTGTTTGACTGTATCTGTAGTAATACTGTGTAGTACTTGGTATCGTGTGTCTAAGTTCTTTTATTGCTTTCCGAAATACTTCATCAGCCAATTCTTAAATACTGGAGATGCCTGGAGTGAACTTCTCCTAAATGGGCCAACCAAAGAAATGGACATAAACTACTGAAACATGTTTTATTCCAGAACCTGGCTTACACTAAGGCTTTCAAAATGAATGGAACCCTGGAGCCATCAAAGCAGATCTCTTTCAAAGAGAACACTTTTGCCGGCAGGAATGGGACTTGCATCTAAACTGCAAGATGGTTTTGGACAGCTCCAGTCTCATTGTTTCACTGCACACACATCTTTTGGCATATAGGAGTACATTGTTGTTCTGTAAAAATGTCACCAGCCAGCTTCTGCGGATGGCAGTTGGCACAATTTGAATGGCTCAGTTTTGCAATCAGCCATTTTATTTGTTATGGACGTGTTCTCACGCAAATGTGAGCTGGTCAAAATCTTGCTTGGACGTATCCTTTCTGAATTTTTTGAAGGTTCCACATTGAGTAGAGAAGTGTGGCAGCAGGTTTACAATAGTAGATCAGATGATTTGTAAGCTAATTACTTTGACATGCATATTTGAAGAATTGTGGCAGGTTGAAGTCCAGACACCTTCACATGATACTGTAGCGAACTTTGAACTGTGAGCATTGGGATATTGTGTGTAACATGAAGCAGCAGGCTGGCCACTAGAATGGCATGCAAAGTGGTCTCTTTCTCTGCTTTTTATAGAAATAAGGCCAGCAGTGGCCACACCACGCAAATGTCATATTTATGGGTTTTGCGTCTAAATAATGCCATCAAGCAGGTGACACGAGCTAATAGAACAGTATCAATAAAAATGTTTTGTTTTTTAAAAAATCAATTTTTACAAGTTAATAATTTAGAAGCACTAACATCAAAAAATATTTTTTTAAATTGTTGGTTATTTGTGAGTTTTTGATCTAAATCGAATTCCCACTCTGTTACCTGAAAAAATTTCAAAATTCGTTAATTATGTAATTAATTAAAAATTTAAAGCTAATATATTATTTTAATATTTTTTTATGCTACGAAAATATGTTGTATTTTTTGAATTTATACAAAGTATTGAATAGAGAAAAATGGGAAAGAAGAGTACAGTATATTATTAAGAAAATAGGTCATGTGATGTTTATTGGTTTAAACAAAATCTAGAATATTAATTCTGCACAAAAGAAGAAATTTTCACAGAATTAGGAGTTTTATGTAAATAATTTTTAAAAAAATAGTTTATATATATAAAAAGTTCTATGAAATATATAATTATCATTATGAATATTTACATAAAATTATCATTATATATTATGTATTCTGTTTTATAAAGAATCCTTAAAAACGAATCATAAAAAGAAGCAATTAATTAACAATCAAGACGTTTTTACTTCCAAAATTTAATTTTGATTTCAAAATTTGAGACTATAGATTAATCATTTGAAAAGGGAAGGGGGACAAGAGAAACCATTGCGGATACAGTTTAAATATATATTGTTTTTCTAATTAATATAATTGGTCTAAAAAGTTCAAATTAGGAATCTAAAATTGTCAGTGAAAGGAAGAGGAGATTGCAGTTAATACTAACAAGACACAAAAACATATAATTTCCTGCTAGCACCTCACAAAAGTTTTTAACCAATTTTTCAAAAGGGCATTATGATCAAAACTTTATATTTTCGACATGTGCGTGATCAAGTGTTCAGCATTATGAGATAGCGTGGATAGTTGAGGGTCGTGTGAAAGTCTGAGTTCAAACCCCCTATATAATATATATTGGAGTGCAGGTATGAAAAGTCTGTACTGTAGAAAAAAAAATCATATATTAATCATATATAATAGTTTTCATTATTTGCCATACTGAATATTTACTAACTAAAATTGTTTAGAGTGGATCTGACATCCATAAGAATGGATTGTATATTTTTGGAGATTCATAAATTGAGAGACCCACCCCACTCCATTTATATGCTAGATAATTATTGAAATATCTTTTTATTTACTATTACCTTCAAATCAAATTTCTGAATATCTAAACAGATTTTTTTTAATTTTATTTAAATTTATGCTAATACGGTTCTTAAAGATAGTTTAAAAAAATATGAATTAAAACATTTAGCTTTAGTTGTTTATAGAAAAGGAAATATATTAATATGAAAATCATAATCACTTTTAAATGTAAAATTATAAATCATATACCGTATATATATAAGAGAGATGTTGAGGATTTTTTAAAAAATTATAAAAGGATGAAGAGATATTAATAAAAACAAGTCTTGACTAACATGATATGCATTCACACAAATTTTTTAATTACCTTCAATACTGATGACCCTTGATCGAACCAGATCAATTTTATTTCCCACTAAGATTACAGCTTTATATTTACTCTGCTCTCCTCTAAGGCAAAACAAAATATCAACAGCTTGCTGAAAGCTCCCTCTATCTGTGATTGAATAAACTACAACATAGGCATCGGCGTTGAAGGCAGGCCAAGAAGAGTTATTCTGAAAATAATAAATAAATAAAAATTAAATTCAGTATATTAGCTATAATTATAAAACAACTTTAAATGTCTTAAAATATAATTTATACACATATAAATAAGATTGCAACGAATCTCACCTCTAATACTGAACTCGGTAAATCAGTAAAATCTACTTCAGATTCATCTCCATCTAATAGAACAGATACGGACTTTTCTAAATGATCATCTGGAAAAAAAAATGTATATATTAATAAAAGGAGAGAAAAATTGGTTCAAGGGAATTAAAACGTTTAAATCTTAACTAGTTAAATTATTAGTAATTTTAAGTTGATTTCACAATATATTATTAATAATAAATAAAACAAATTTTTATACAATTACTACATTATAAAACAGTTATAATGATTAGCTCTTTGCAACGAATTTTTACTTTGCTGAAGACTTTAATTTAGAGGAAAAAAATCTTAACATTTTGCCAAATAGAGTAAAAGGAACTGGATTAGTGATCAAATTAATGCGGTGTGTGTTTATATACAAGTCTGTTACTTACTTCTATGTTCAAGTAAATTTTGATTATTTATTCTTTTTTTTTTCATATGTCAAATGCGTTGCCCGGGAAGCGAACCCGGGCCAGCTGCTTGTAAAGCAGCTACGCTGACCGCTAGGCCACCAAAAAAAAAATTTTTTTTTTTTTTTTGTTTTTGAATAAGCAAAAGCTTACTATATTTAAACACAATTTTAAAACATCTAGTAAAAATTAAATATTAACTTTTGATTTTTATATTAAATTATAATTTAGTTTGATGCATATTATTATTTTTTTTATTAGAAAGCAGGTTTGCTGGTTCAAATAAGTACTTTATATTTTGTGCATATAAAATAAAGTAGAACACGCATACACACACACACACACATAGATATTGCAATGCATTATAATGAGTTTAAAAATGACCCACCTATTGAAGAATCGTATGCGTTCATATATTCTGAGGTCATAAACTGAGTGGTCAGTGCTGTTTTTCCTACTCCTTGAGCTCCCATTATTAGAGCCTTGAAATGTATTATTCCAGAGGAAGAGCAGCTATTGCCAGTACTTGCTCTGGAGTTAATACTTGAAGTACGGTCACGAGATTCTCCGGATTGACTACTAGATGTGGATGCAACACTGTTGTTACTTCGAGATTTAATAGAATCTCCTCGATTGATTATGCCTTTTGAAGTAATAGCAAAACTGCGAAGTCTATAAATATCTTCATCATTATTTGCACGAGTCGAAACACGCGGTTTCATATCCGAGTTGCGAGAAGGCATACTAGAAGTCCTGGGACGGAAGTCCAACTCTAAATAACATGGCCTTTTCATTGTTTTAACTGAATGTGACCTTTGATGAGGATTTTCCAAATCGTCACAATAACCAGAACAACTAAGTTCTTCCACTTTTGAGCGGCGCGAATTTTGTTTTAATACCATTCCGTTTGCTGGAGATCCACTTCTTCTGCTCCTAGATCGCGATTCCGAGGAAGCACTATCGCGTTTTCCACGGAATTCTTCCTCTACATCCAATGTCATATTTGATTGGTATAAAGCCGTGGTTTAACGCCACGCAAAATTCTTAATTTGGAAAATTAAAACAAAAAAAAAAAAATGTTTATATTCTTTTTTCAACAATGAGAAATACCAGCTGTCAAAATTGACAGCTGCCGAACTTGAAGAATATCTGCTTTTCTTAAAATCCTGTGCCAAAATTAGAAAGTCGGATTTATTTGGGGAAGCTTAGTCTGAGAGTTTTCTATTCCTGGAAACAATTTTGGAAGCGCAACTGATAGAATACTTTGAGCAATACCGGGTTTATCTTACTATTTAATCGCAGCTCCTTTATCAGCCGATAGCGGCAGGAGTTTGTTTTCTACTAACATGCTCAGTGAGAAAAACGGAGTTTATATAGTTCTTGGAAATTGCACCGTGAGTTAATGCTCGCTCTGACTAATGTTCTAACCTAGTAGCGCTCGTGATATTTCCAACCTGTGACGTCACTACTCCTATTGATCGCGTTAAAGTGAAGTCATGTCATGGTTATTCAATAGTGTTTGCGCTCATTGGTAATCATTTCGTAAAATATAAAACTTCTCCGTAAATTAAAACAAAAAGATGCTTATTAACATTTTAACACGCATACATTTTAATTTTTTGGAAATAAAAACTATAATTAGTAATTAGTATAAAATTAAACATTACGTAAGAAAAATAAAAAGACTTATTCATGCATATTTGCAAATCATTCTACGATGATGTAAAAAAGAAAACCTATTTTCCACAAAAGAAGCAACAGTAAAGGGGAGGGGGGAGAAGAGGATTAGATTATAATTTTTTTTTTTACTTGTAATTGCAAAAAAAAATCCAAATGCTTAGTTTTATTTTTTAAATGAAAAGGTATCAATTGACATTACAGGAAAAAGAATAATTTTAAGAAACGGAGATTTTAATGCCAATCGTAAAAAGATCTCATTTTCTGGAAATCTGACGTCAAACGAAAGAGGTTAATATTCACATTTACACGTTTTTTTTTTTTTTCTGAGTAAATGCTTTTAAAAAATTTCTAGCAATAGATAAAATAGGTAATATTTTTATGTAGTAACAGATTTATAAGAAATAGTTTTTTTTCCCTTAAAAAATGTTTATTTTTGGAGAATATTGTTATTAGTACGTAATGCATATTCATCGCATATATACTGCAAAAATATTTTGTAATAGCAAGATTATTAAGATGTAATAATTTTTAAAAGGTGAAGAATTAATGATCAGATGCTGATGATCACGTGTGGGTTTTAAGCACTTAATCTTATGATTCTTGCCCAGATTCTACAAGTCCTAATATTTTCTTTCCAATAGACCATTGATCGCGCATACAAACCTCCCCCCGCCGGTCCTAGAAATAATGCTTATTTATCTGATAGCTTAGAAAAGCATAGATTTGCACATAATTTCTAAAACTACCATACAGTCTGAATTGTAATTAAAACGGTTAATCTTTGAATTCAGAACTTATAATCCAAATGAGTGTGTGCATAATCATATGTAATTAACATTAAAACTTGCACCTACATGAATCATCATTATCAACAACCATTATCAATCCACTGCAGGATGAAGGTCTCTCCAAGTTCAATTCATCTTTTCTGATCTTTAGCTTTTCTTCTCCACACCACCCCTGCACACTTTTGTATTTCTTCTATCCATCTCACATGTAATGTCTTTCTGGGTCTTTCTTGGAATCCAATTTAAGATTTCAGTTGTCCATCTATTATCAACTCTTCTAGTAATATTTCCAGCCCAACTTCATTTCAGTCTTTTAATTTTTTCAATGAGATCAGTAACACCTACATGAATACTATCAAAAAAATAAAATACAATAAATTACACCTTAATGCAACTTATTCTCCACAGTACTCTATCTGTTTTGATCCAGTTATACACAGGTGGATATATTATATATTAAAGTAAAATAAAGTCAAATGATTTTTTTAAAAAAACAAACCAAACAGTAGCGCGTTGAAGAGAAACCGCATTGATAAATAATTATAAGTATATCATCTTTATAAATGATGAATAGGGTCTGTAATTTGGCATTAACAATTAAATATTCGTTGTAAATGAATGTCTTTTAGCTAAAACTTAAACAAAGATGGAAAATCGCTCAAACCCTCCCATTTGCAATTAACGAGTGATTCCACTACTGTTTCTTGGATTTGTAGTAATCTGCTCCAAGAGGTTGAAGGAGAAATAAAGAAAAAGAGAGCTGATAAAAAGATAAATAAATAAATGGGATTTTACAAATCTCAACAATATTCTAGAAATGATAAAATTAATGCTTTGAAATTATGATATAAAATTTAAAGCTATTAAAAATAAAATCACAAAATTTCATAATACAATAAGCAATAATGCACCTTGCACCAATCTACCAAGAATAACAATCCCCTACATTTCTAAAATATCTAACAAACTAACGAAAGCATTAATTGACAAATTTAACATAGCATTTAGAACTCCATCTAATTCTAATAGATTACTTAACAACTCTAAAGACCACATTGATCGATCGTTCACCCCACACGTGGTGTATTCCATTGCCTTCCCTCAGGTCAGATGACACACTATATACTATGGTGAAACTAAAGCTACAATCCACACTAGACTGGCTCAACACCTTTACACTTATAACAGAGCTCAGAAGAACAGCAACACATCCTCTGTATATGCTAAGCAATCTGGACACAATTTCACACCTGCCAATCCCATAATATTGTGCTCAGAAGCAAACGATCACAAAAGAAAAATAAAGGAGACATTATACATTAATGGAAACATCCTTGCTTCGAAATCTCGAAGAAATGGACTACGTAACACTAGCTTATTTAAATATTTGCATATATTTTACTATACATTTTATGAGGGCTATGAATATGAGGCATGGATCCTCGAAAACGTTAAGCCTATAATCTTTAATATTAATTTATATCTTCTTCTTCGTTAAACAATTATAAATAAGTGTTTTTTGTTTATATAAAATTAGAAAGTAAATAATTTTAAAATATATAAACTTATAAATAGTCGAAGCATCCAGCTTGATGAAATTAAAACAGATCTTTATAATCTTAATATGGAAATGCTGTAGAAGCTAGTGAAAGATATTATAAAATATGATGGATTTGTTTTAGAAAAATATGAGAACTTATGTCTGATCTTAAAGAACTTCTATTGCTATAATTTCTAAAATAAAAAGATAGAAAAGACTGCATTAATTATTGATGAAAACCATTACAATTTATTACAACATAAGTATTTTCAAGGATTTTATGAAATTAGTTGTTTCCAGTCATAAGAGAACGTTACCAAAAAGCCAATGTAGTTTTGGAGAATCAAAAAGAACTATGGTCATAGTTTTTGTTCCCAGTCAAATGCAAGAAAATTGTTATTAGCAAATTATGACCATAGTTTCTTTTTGATTTTCTAAAACTGCATTGATTCTTTGATTAACATATGACTCAGTTAATTTAAGTTTTGTAGCAGTATTTGGTCGTATCCATTTAGTTTATTAATGTTATATAGCCTTGCCAGTAAAGAAGCAAAGATATTCGAAATTAAATTATTATCATTAGCTGGATAGTGATTTCCATTTTTATGATAGTATTTGATATAGGTAGCTTTAAAAAGCAGGGATCTTTCAGCTATTAAGGTGAAATGAAGATAAATACTAACGTTTATAATATGAATTGATTAAAAGCAAAAAAAACAAGAATTTCTTCTTGATTGTCTGAAGGTTTGTTATGATAGGGTTCTAGTTGTATTTTTACATTGGACTATTTCCATTATCTAATATGAGTATTGAATGTCTTTAAAAAATTTAACTTTATTTAAATATTCCAAATACATTCAACTGTTAGTAATAGCACATCAAACAGGTTAATATATGCACAACGTTTCAAGAGGTATTATTCTCCCCTCTTCTTCAGGTCCCCTCTTCTTCAGGTGTTGCTGGAATGACCAGTGACAGTACTAGCATGGGATTTGAACCTGGACCCTTAAATTCTTGAGTATTGAATTTTAAGGTAACACTCTAACTAACTGAGCAATTCTGCCAAAGGCAACAGACAGTAGAAATTTCATATAATTATCTATGAGGTCCCTCATGATTTCTCCAATTTTTCCTAAGAGCAAAGTTGATTGGTGTTTTCCATACATTATGTATAGTCACACTAGGTTGACTTATGGGATTTTTTGCCATTGTCTTGTGAGCAACTTCTTTAAATTTTCTTCTTTGTACCTTTCTTCTCTATCCAATATTTTGTATTTTCGCAATTGAACATATATTCATTGGAACATACATGGTCTTCTACCTTAGACATATCTGTTTTCTCTTTTCTAATCATCAGTTTGTATTTTTTTAAGTGCTTTTCAATGGGACATCTGGTCTCTCCAAACTAATGACTGTACTATTCTTTCCGATTTAAATAATTATGCATAGAATATTCTTATTATTTTGAAAGAAATTCGAAAGTTTTTGTTTAGTAATAACTAAGAAAATCGATATTTTATTGATCATCAAGGGAAAAAAATTATCAGCAGGTTTTATCTTGGATGTTTATTTGTTTGATGAATGTGAAAAAATGTCAATATCACTAAACATCACATGATCACTGCACAAGCCTTCTGGCATCCATTGATTGCTCTTGTTAGCACAAGATGGCACTACTATATGGAGAGTGTTGTTTTGTTTTGAATTGTTTAATGTCAATATCTTGATATGGATGTTGAGGTGAAACACTGACTTAATATACTGTTATTGTAATAAACTAAAAGTAAGGTATTTTTCCACTAGTGATATAACTAACTCAATAAAATTATTTTTCCAAATTTATTGTATAGAAACTAAGGAAACTGATTGACTTTTCAAAATTAATAAATAAATAAATATTGTTCATAACGGAATTTAAAATCTTTAAATACTATTATCACATTGTGAATACATAGAGAGAGTAGATGAAATTAATCTTAGAATTAAACCAGGGTGGATGGCTTTTGGAAAAAAAAATTAATATTAAGAAGTACACCCAACTTGAAAAAAAGTTTTAATAAATGCATTTTATTAATGCTGGAATGGTGGAGAAGAGAAGCTATGAATGGAAAAAAACTAGAAAAAGCTAATTTTATACTGAATTAATGTTGATGATGAGGAATATTCTGAAAATATAAAATTTGCATGTATGTATTTTATTTTGATGCAGTAGATTGTATTGAATCTACTATTGCGAGTGAAAATCTTTATAGCTGGACACGAGAAGCACAAAATAGACTTAATAAAAAATATTTGTGGTAAACATGACTTTGATAGACAAGTCACTTTTTCTTTACAATCGATAGTGTATCTCAAAGACGTTCCATATTAAATCAGAATAGCTAAAGATAAAATATAATAAAAAATTATACTTAGGTAAGTTTCATTATTGAAGTCTTTCAGAAATAAACGTTTTCTGCAAAAATAAGTTAAAACAGCATTGCAAGATAAACATAAATTTAAATCAGCATTTAATAGTCGTATAAATAAACTTTGGAATCAGTATGTAATATCATCATCATCATTAACCATTATTAATCCACTGCAGGATGAAGATCTCTCCAAGTTTAATACATCTTCTCCCATCTTTAGCTTCTCTTCTCCACATCACCCCTGCACACTTTTTATTTCATCCATCCATCTCACATGTGGTCTCTTTCCGGGTCTTTTACAATGTCTTGGAATCCAGTTTAAAATTTCAATTGTCCATCTATTTATCATATGGATGTATTTTTTTTCATGTGTCAAAGCATCGGCAGGGAAGCTAACCAACAAACCCGGGACAACTGCTTGTAAGGCTGCTGTGCTGACCACTCGGCCACCAACGCTTGGTTATATGGATGTATTTGCACTTCATAAAATTGGTTTGTGAAGTCATGCTAAACTCATATTTAATTATTTTTTCCTTTCTCTTTTTTTTTAAAGATAGAAGGATAATGCTAATTTAATAGTGGATGCCAATAAACTATATAATTAAGTGATAATAATATCATTAAAATAGATAATTTATTATTATTAATAGTGTATTAGGTATCTTTCTATTGAATTTGCTCAAATATGAACCATTTTCATAATCTGTTAATATTTTTAAACAATTTATAAGTTCTAATTTAAATTCATTAGAATGTTTCTGAAGGTTAGGATCTTTTTTTATGATGTAAATAAAGGAAAGAGTGGGAATATTTTCATGTAATAACTTGAGATATTTTAGCAGAAATGTTGCTAAGTAACTATCAATTATTATTGACAGCCTAAGATACCTCAACAATAGCTTTTTATCTAGAATTTAATTGGAGACCAAAGGGAGTTTTCCTTTTTATCTATATATAAAAATTACATACTGTAATTTATTTTTATTTTATCTATTATTTAAATTCAGATATATTTTACTGATCTGTGAATGTACATTCTTTGTCCATCTTTATTGTTAAAAGAAGGTTGCCATAACAACGGATTGAGATTGTTATTGCTATTGGGATTATCTAAGTGTTGACTGATTTCAATGATTATATATATATATGTATATTTTTGAGTTAATTATTCGATTTATTCCAAATTATAGAACCTTATTTACATTTACAAATTAATTACGACAGTATAAAATTTTGACAATAATTGTAATTAGATAATTAAACAAATATAAGCTTGTTCAAATTTAATAGCGTTTTTATAAATTAGTTACGTATTCAATCGTGAATAATTTTTATAAAAGCAAAGGAGAAACTTATTGGCAGTCTTTCAGATATTTACTAATAATGCCTTATGTGGGTTGATTAGTGCCGTGACAGAACGGCAGAGTCTGCAGCTCAAAGTCATGATTCAGGGTTCCATTCACGCTCGAATTTATAAAATCCAGTAGAACATACTATTCCACTGCTATTACTTTTTACTAGTAATTTGAATATATAGAAACAGCATTGGTCCCGGGTTAGCGGGTTCGCTTCTCGGCTGATGTTATGACACATGAGAAAAAAAAAAACAAAAAACTTTTTACTATAGATTTTTCAATTGTCTTTTTATTATAATAATTTCTCCGCCTCAAACTACCATAAACATTATACCATATATATTTTTTAATTTGTCAAACTCCAAACTATAATCTTAAAAAAATATGGAATTAATATTTATAATAAACCCAAAAACAGTTTATTGAATTCGTAAAAAGTATTTACTGGCTTAAAAAAATAAAAATCTAAAAAGTAGAAATTTGTTACCACATATTATGTTTTTAATATTGTAACTTCATAATAATGACTTATTTTAAAGTAACATTTTTGTTATCTACTAGAATTATGCTTTATGCTATATATATATATCTTTGTGTACATAAGTATATACAGTATTATCTGTATACACAATTGTAATTTTTTTTTTGCATATATACAGATATACATGAATTTATAACAAAGTAAACAATAAGTTTGATAATTCAAATACTATTATATATGAATGTAGATGTCATGTTTGAATAATTTAACAGGGCTTACGTTCAGTGGTTGCTCAAAAGAAGTAGTGAAAGCGAAGCGCACAAGTGAATTTTATTATTTTTATTAAATATGTTCTTTTTAAAGATATACGTAGACTCAATATAAATACTTTCTGCTTATACTCTAAAAGTATGACACGACTAATATTGTAAAAACTATTGATGAAAGCAGTTAATCTTTAAACACGACTTCTTCAACTTGTCTATATATATATTATATGTCAAAGCGTTGACCGGGAAGCGAACCCGGGCCAACTGCTTGGAAGGCAGCTATACTAACCGCTAGGTTACCAACGCTTGACAACTTGTCTATATTTGAGTTAATATTTTTGTATTTTTACTTTAGTCGATTTGCATTTAGCTATTTGATACAGAGATATGTCGTTATGCACATAATTTGACGATCTTAGGTTCGGATTTTGTTATGTTGCTGACCCATAGCCAAACTAATTAATTATACAGTGTTTATTAGCAAAGGATTGTTTAGCTATTTTTAATTTGAGATTAAAGATCTCAGTGAAATCTGGATTATTTAAAAAAAACATTAATGGTCTGACAAAAGAAAAAAATAGTATGATACAACTTTTATCTCTGATAAAGCGGGAAGGGGTGTGTGTGTGCGGCAAAAATTTATTATAATTGAGCATAGTCGTATAATCTGCTTTTATTTTTAATGGTCTTTTGTATATATATATTACAATGTAATTACTCTATTTTTAATATATTAAAAATATTCCTTTTTTTTAAGTGTCATAGCACTTGCCGGGACGCGAACCCGCAACCCGGGCAACATGCCTGCAGCGAACCCGCAACCCGGGCAACTGCCTGCAAGTGCAAGGCAGTCGCGCTGATCTCTCGACTACCAATGCGTATAATTGCAGTATTTATATTAAAAATGGGCAATGAGTTACATAATAACAGTTGTGATTTGCTGATAATTTGAAATCTTTTTCTTCTTTAAACTTTAACTTTTGTTGTTAATAAAATAATACATTTAATTAGATTAAAAATATTTTTAGTAAAATTTAATAAGAAATTTTCAATAATAATAAAAATTACATTACAATATTTCAAGGCGGAAGTAATAAATCATTTATCTATTATTAATAATAGCAATATTATGATTCACATAGAAACGACTGTTATGATTGATTCATTGTTTAAATAAATACACACGTGCCCTTACTTATTATTCATATATAAATAAGCATTTATTTTTATAGCGTCTGCATATAATTGTAATTTTATATCACCAAATATATCTAAAGAAGATAGTTTTAAAATAAGCAGACCAATAGAAAAAAAATATTTATTTTCATTGAGATCAGTAACGTTATGAAAAAATTGTATATATAATTGGTTAATTATTATATAATTTGAAGGACCTTATGATAAAGTAACTGTACATTTATATAGTGTTTGAATTCAGAAGGGATTAATTTTCGAAATATTTTCAGCTTCAAGCAGCCTTAAAATTTTTTGTTAGTCAGCTAGCCTATAGCCAATCTAAATAATCATCCACTGCGCGCCAGTATATTTTAATAACAATTTTGATTGACATCTTCATCACAAATAACAACAGGTGTTTACATGTATATATTTCTTGAAACAAAATTCAAATCCTTAATAAATATGGGGGGGGGGGGAGCAATCAAAATGTTGAAAAAAAAAAACAAAAAAAAAACTATATGTCATTTTAGAAATGAAAAATTCTAAATAGCAGACTAATTTTGAGATTTAAACATATTATTTTATATAGACTCCCACATATGCTATATTTTGTTTCAAGGTCCCTTACCAGATGACATGAATTAGCAGATAATAGCGCAAGCTTTGTTGACGATACTTTATTTATAGTACCATATATATAGACATCATACAGATGATTTTTAATATGTAAATTATATGCAAATTAAAATTCTAGTATAAACAAAATTTTAAAAGAATAATGTATTTAAAAATTATAATTGGAAAAGCACACTTTACATATTTATTTACTGGTGTGTGTGGATGTTAACTCACATTGACTTAAAAAAAAGCTTTAAAAAAACTTATATTGTACCTTTATACTTCATTCTAAAGCTGTATATGCTTTAAAACAATCCAGTTTCATTGCAACCCAAACATTTGTTTTGGACAATACTCTTTTTCTTCAATCGTTTTTAAATTCCATGGAAATGTAGCAGCAGTCTCATTATTGCCAGGCATTGCCTCTACAATGTATTAATGGTTTAAATCTGTATTAATTCTGCAAATATATAGTTATACCTATTTTCAGTGAATGGCTTGGAGTTATCTCTTTCAGATTCTTAGCTAAAGTCTTTTTATGGATTTTAATGTGATGTGATATATTTGGCTTCTCCTTAAACGAAGTCAAGAATATTTCAACAATTATCCCCAGATAAACCTGTTAGCCACTTTATTTTCCATTCCCCACTCTAAGTCTTCCCATATTCTGCCCCATCCCATTTCCACAACATAATCTTTGTCAACTCTATGGCCTTTATATCTAAATCCCCCTTATCTTTTCACAAACCCAGCATAAAAACTAATAACTCACTTTCTGTATAATCACTTTGTTCATACCTATTCTCCCATAACTTCATTATCTGTACCCTTTCTGCTTTCAAGCATTTACATTCAATCAACAGATGCCTAATATGTTCTATACCTTCCTTACACAATTTGCATACTAAATCACCCATAGTTTTCCATTTACATGTATATTCTCTTGTTGCTAAAGATCCTGTTCGAGCCTTAAACAATAAACTACTTTCCTTACTATTATCATAAATTAACTCGCATCCAATATTCCATTTACTTCTATATATATTTAAACTTTTATTACCCTCCATACTAGTTCTCCATCTCTCCAACTCCCTATTTTTTATTAATGCTTCTATTCTTTTATCCCATTCCTTACCACTATGACACTCAACAATCCTCCTAACACAATCATCCCACCTTTTATACAAGTATACTGATATAAAATTTTGCATACAGCATTACCTTTCTCACCCATCTTGTTACCTGCCCTTTACTCATAACCCAATTAAACACTTTTGGCTATTCTTTTACTATCCATAAACTGCAACCTACCAAACATTTTCATTTTACTTTTTGTATCTCTCATATAAAAACTTGACCATCCCATTTCTCCTTGAATTGCCTCCTTTGCTGTCCACATCTCTGCATGTCTTCCTACTTCCCTTTGTACTTTTACTAACACATAATGCATCATTACCATATGTTAACCCTGCTACTGCAACTCCCATACAATTCTAGCTACATCATATTTATTATATGAAAATACTGTTAGTTTCTTTACCAAACCCTTTCTTTTCTTTGCTTCATTTACAAATTTTTCCTCCCATTCATCCAAGCAATTTTCCTGATTACATAAGATAATTCCCAAATACCTATATCTATCCACCACACTTAATTTTATATCCCCCAATAAAAATTCTACATCTTCTCTTTCCCCAGTATTAACCATTATTATATTTGATTTTTCTTCACTAAATTTAATCCCCATCTCTTTACCCACTCTTGCACATGTCCTCAACATAATTTCCATATCTTCTCTTCTTTCTGCACACAAAAAGATATCATCTGTACAAAAAAGACCCGACAAAGTATATACTCCCTTGCTGCCTATTAACGGTATCTCTATCCCTCTTCCTAGTCTTTCTATTGCTTTCTCCATTTCACTCAAAAACAACAAAAACAAAATAGGTGACATAGGGCATCCTTGCCTCAATCCCACACCATTTTTAACTTTAAGTGATTCTATATCCCCTAATTGGTAAGTGTAATAATTATTTTCATATAATTTCTTAATAATATTTACTAAAGCTTCATCCATTCCCAAATTGGCTAACCTTAGGCTATAATCTATTTCTATTTACTCTATCATATGCTTTCTCTATATCTATAAAACTCATATATAACGATCTACCTGAATTCCTACTCATCTCCATAAGTTGTGTAACTACAAACAAACTATCTCCTATATGCCTATCTGACCTAAAACCGCCTTGCATTTCCCCCACTACATTATTCTCTTCCATCCATTTTACAACTTTTCCAGCTACCATATATGAGAAAACTTTATATAAAACTGATGTTACTGCTATCGGTCTATAATTATTTAACTTTCTATGATCATTACCCTTTCCTTTAAATAATAATCTTATTCTTGTATTACTCCAACTACCAGGAAAAACTCTCTTCTGTGCCATCTTATTAAAACATGATAATAACTTTGCTTTTGCTCTATGCCCTAAATTCATTACCATCTCTGCTGCCCATCCACCTAAACCTCTCATCTTTCCACTTTTCAATCTCTTCCCTGCCTCATTCAGTTCATTTTTTGTGAACCTACTATTCCCATTACTACCTGCTTTCATGTTTTCTATCACTAATTCCTTCACATCTAACATCTTTTCTATATCCATTACATATCTATTTAAGATTCTCTCTACCTCTTCTCTAGAGCTATACTCTATTCCCTCATCATCTATTAATACTATCTCTCTTTCCCCTAAATTTCTCCTTTTAATGTAATTCCAAATTTTTTTACTCCCATCTCTTCCACTTTTATTAATATCCTCCAACAATTTACTATTTAACTTCATCCTCTCTCTATAATTATCAATTTTAGCCAACTTCTTCTTTTCTAAGTACTTTCCCCATTTAGCATTAATATCATTTTCACTTTCTTTATTCTTAATAGCACACTTATATTCTCTGCATGCTTCTTTCCTCTCTTTTACACTTTTAGTAACTCTCATTTTTTTATTACTTTTATTCCTCTGCATATTCTAGACTAAAACCCTATTTGCCACTTTTTCTATTTCACCACACCAGTCCTTATATTCATCCCCAATCAACTGCTCCATGGTTTCTTCAACTTTTATTTTATACTCTTCCAACTTATTCTTATCATTCACTCTCCATCCACATCTTTCACTATTGTTACTACCTTTATTTCTATCCTCCATCACATTACTAACCATTTCTATTACAATAAAGTTATGATCACTATTACACACTCTCTTTTCATTATCAAACACCTTAATTTTCCGTATTTTGTTCATTCCCTCTTTCTCTACCAATACATAATCTATTGTGTGAAATACATTATTTCTAGACCATGTGTATTGTCCCTCATACATATTTGATAAATTTCCAATGCTCAAATTTACTCTTTGACAAAATTCCTTCAAAAACTGACCATTCTTATTATCTACATCATCAATTTCTTCAATATGTCCTTTTATATCCCCTATAACCATTATTCTCTTCCCCTTTTCTTTAAACCTCTGTATATCCTTAACTAGGCATTCATATATACTACTGTTCCACTCCATTACAGTTTGACTATCTCTAGTGGCTATATACACTACAGCCACCATCCATTCTTGTCTACCCAACTTTATTTCAAACCACAAATGCTCTTGACATTTAACAATATTTAAATATTTTTTCGATATAACACCTATACCACCACCCCTTTTTTCTTTTTCTTTTCTGTTTACATGCTGCCATACCACCTCTTCCAAAATAGGTTCTTCTTCTTCTCTTAGATGAGTTTCCATTACTGCTAATACCTCAAGCTCTTCATTTTCAATTGCTTTATTTAATTCCAGCCACTTTTCTGGTCTCCTACCACCTTGCATATTCAAAAACCCAATTTTAACAATTTCTTCTTTCCTAACTACTTTTTTATAAATTCTTTTAATTCTTTCTTCTCCATTACATTTATAACAAACTTTCTTACCATTAATCTTACAGACCAATTCCCTCTCCACAGCTACACTTATATCTAAATCTACCATCTTTTGCTTATTTCTTATATCCCATCCATTCTTCTTCTTTTTGATAATATTACAATTTAAAAGCCCCCCCCCCCCTTTAAAAGTTTCCCGACTTATATTCTTTAATTATCAGACTCCCTAAAACTTCACTTCCTTGTTTTCCTAAGTGTAATCCATCTCAACTATATAACTCCCTCCTTCCAATAAACCAAACCCATACATCCACAAACACAACATTATTTATTAAGCTTTCTGATGCATTACAGCGCCATCTACAGAAACTTAATGGTTTTTTTTTTATCAAAAAATTATCTTTTACCATGATTTCAACTCTAGCCACTTTGGATACACATTACAATAGTTCAACCTTGCTTATCACTTTTCTTTATTTCTCTTACAAATGATTTGTCTATTTGAACACATGGCCCACTTCAGAACATGATTTCAGAACATGTTTTTTATCTTTCATTATTAAATTGGTAACTTTCATTTTAATGTTTAAGGGAAATACTTTACAATTTTTTTTAATAATGTAGTTTGATAGCTTTACATTTAAAAAACTATTTTATTAAATGAAACCCTACAATATCAAGATGGGGGGGGGTATACATGATTCCAACTTGTGGAGAAAACATGGTTAATAAATGAGTTTGCATAGATTTTTAAGATTGAAATATTGATAATATTAAGTTTATTAAGAGTATTCTAACATATTCTAAGATAAAAAATGATTCCCGCCACATTATAAATGATATAAAGTCAAAAAATATATTTATAAATTTTAATGTTTTGTTTATTTATGTTTTTTATGTAGCATTTATTTAAGGTAACATATTTTGATTTAGTTGTGGTTCCACTGCATATGACAAACATGGTATTGAAAAAATATAAGTAATTAGTAGACTATAAACATTTGAACTATTCGCCTTATAAATGCAGTTAAGTAAAGCTAAAACTAGCAACATCAATATTTTATTTTTAAATATAAACCTCTCAGCTGCAATGTAAAAAAATCAACACCAATTCTTAATGTAATTTCAAATTTCATGATATATATATATATATATATATATATATATATATATATATATATATATATATATATATATATATATATATATATATATATAAACTTTCAAACTCCCTACAAACTATCCACTTTATCTTATACAACTGATACATATGACCGCATACATGTGAATAAGATAAATGATCTCCAATATACATATTTCATGCTAAGCAGCACTCATCAGATGTCCAAATCACCTTCTCCCACACACATATATAATCAGTGCTTTAGTTTATATTAAGATAGAAAATCTTCATACTTTAATGAACAGGCTTCAATCTACTCCAACTCCTCAGCCATCCATACCATTGAAAATCTGATGATGGAAAATCCAAATCCCATGCTGATGCCAATATTATTATCATATCCATATTGATCTCAAGTCACTCTAACCCCTCATGTATAGGACCTTATCCATTTAAATACATAGAAGAGGGATGGACAGGAAACAGGCTTAATGTGTAAATATTTGAAATACAGGTATTTTTCATTTAAGCTCCAGATAAATAAAGAATGCCTGTATTTCAAATATTTACACAGTAAGCTTGCATCTTGCACATCCCTCTTCATAGGTATTGAAATAGATAAGGTCCTATACATAAGAGTCAGAGTGACTTGAGGTCAACATGGGTGTGGCAATAATATTGGCAACAGCATGGGATTTGGGCTTTCTATCATCAGATTTTCAACAGTATGAATGGCTGAAGAGTTTGGAGAAGATTGAAGCCTATCTATTAAAGTATGAAGATTTGCTATTATTTTAATATAAGCTGAGATGATAATCTGGACCAACTGATGAGTGCTGGTTCAGCTCGAAATATGTATATTGGTGATTATTTATCTTTGCTACATATGTGTGGTCATGTGTATCAGTAGCATGAGATAGTGTGGATAGTTGAAGGGTGCTTGAAAGTCTTGAGTTCAAATTCTCCATATTTACAATTAAGCTCCAGGTATATAAAGAATGCCTGTATTTCAAATATTTTCAATATTAGCAACCTTCTGAAATAGTCAATTATGAAAAACTGAGATTTTCTAGATTGTGTTTCAGGTTCTATGCTTTTTCAGCAGTGTTAGATATATCAAAACAATAATAGCCTATTTTTTTAAAAAAATATTGATATATGAAGTAAAATATATTTAACTTGATTTATTTATAGTTGAAAGATTTAAAGCAAATAATTGAAAGATTTAAAGCATATGTTAATTTTTCAAGAATGGACATTTTATCTTTCCCATTAAAATTTTTAATCATATTAAGCTTTCTTCAATGTATTTTATTAAAACTTATTTCTCTTACATAATAAAATAATTTTTATCTGTAGTAATTATTCAATTTTTCTAGGAACTTTGAATATAGGTTTTTATTATTTTGAATATTTGATAGGATTTCATTTAATTTATAATCAAAGATTCAACATTTGTAGTGTGCAACTTTATTTTAATTGCATTTTAAACTTATCCCTCCTCCCCAATATTTTTTCCTTTTATTTTTTAGATTTATTCATTAAATAATTTTGGGTACATATGCTTCAGTGTCTGCAAAATAAATGAAATTTTTATTATATCATATAATTTTTATTATTTAATAATATGTTTTATAAGTGCTTTTATTTAATATGCACTAAAGAGCCAAAAATTGTCTTTTTCAACCTCATGACTAGAAATTAATTAATTCAATCACCAATTTTTACAACAAAAGATTGAATTAAATAATTTTTGAACACCCCATACTTTTCTTTTAAGTTAAATGTAAAAACTCCAGTTATAGTTGAGAAAAACACTTATTTTTTTGGCTTTTTAATGCTTATTAAATAAAAGCATTTATTAATAATATTATATATTATTTTTAATATTTTTAACTATGCCTATTTAAAATGGAGAATGTATACAATGTTTTCAGTCTGCATAAAATTTTAAAGAAAATTAATTGCGTATAAAAAATAGATTCCAATATTATTTTGTTTATAAAAAAAGTGTTTTTTTTTTTTAAAAAAATAACTTTTACTATCAATACAAATTAAGATTTGTGTTCATTTTAATCATTCATTAACACTTTTTAGTATAACTTCTTTTAAAAATAAAAATATCTAAAAATATAGTGCCCTTTTATGCACATCACTGAAAATTTATTGAATCAATATAAACGATTTTGAAATTTGGTCTACCATCATCCTTAGATTATACAAACCAGGGATGTCCAACAAGTCGATCGTGATCCACTGGTCGATCGCGAAGCCAATCTGGCAAAAGCTGTCGGGCAACGAGTGAAACAAATTAAGTCAAGATTTTCAAGTTTTTTTTTGTTATTTTTGTTTTTGTTCTAATTTTTTTTTCAATTCTAGATAGGTGAAGTCTACTAAGACGTATCATTATTGAAAATAATATTTTTAATCTTGACTTAACGTAGCTAATTTGAATTAATAAATATTGTTAATAATTACTCATGTTGCTTTAATTCTGGACTTGAGTTTTTTGGCCCGTTAAATAATTGTTATTTTTTACTGGTTAGATATATAAAAATAGTATGTATTTTACCCCTCCCTTTACTTAGACTACGCCTATGACAACAAGTCGATCGCAACACATTTTTAAAATAAAAAGTAGCTCCTATGAACACAAAAGTTGGCCACCCCCGATATCAATCATTTGATAACTTGAAATATTTTATTGTCGATTTCGATTTCTAACACTCATACAAAATTTGAAAAAAAAATCATTTAATAAAAGTAAGCTAAAATTCGATTACATAATTTATTCTCAATAAACAAACCGAATTTCTAAGTTAAATAAAAGTATTTTTTTAAAAAGCTCCATTTTCTGTATATTATTATTTTCTTCATTACAAGAGGACCAATTATTTCTTCATTAATCATTATTTAAGACTGTTTTAATTTTTTAATGTTTTATTTATTTTAGCAACAATTTTCCATGCCCATTTCAAATCATTTTTGTTCTGGTAAGAAGTTATTTTTATTTTAAGTATTTCTTTTGTATTAAATAATTATAGATTCATAGTTACTTCTATCCTTTATATGTATTGTAAATTTTTTTTTTTTTTTTTTAGATTTTACATATGTTTTTTTTGTTTTTTTTTATTTAACTAGCCTATGGCATATCTATTTAATGAATAATATTTCTATAGTGTAATTTTCATTACACTGCTCTCGTGCAAGGTAGGAACTAGTTTCTATACACTTTTAACACCTTGTGGAGGGTAATAACCAAAGATATGTAAAAAAAAGTATGATTTCTAAGATGCATCTTTTATGCTGAATCAGCATTCATCAGTTGGCCCAGATCACATCTCTTACATATATCTTTATTATTGTTCACTATACACAGCAATTTCTACAGTTTAATTGATAAATGTCAAACCTACTGCTCTCATAACTTTGACACATTAATAATTTTTTATTAGTCATTCATTAGACTAGAGATTATTCATTTAATGAATAATATTTCTGTAGTGTAATTTTCATTACACTCTTTTGCAAGATAAAGGTTGGTTTCTATTCACTTTTAAGATCTTGTGGAGGAGTTATAATGATTAAAGATGTGTGTAGGAAAAATTACACTACAGAAATATTGTAAACAAAGGCAAAACTTTTCTCCATACAGTAGTGCCACCCTGTGCTAACCAGAGTAATCAATAGATGCCAGAAGGCTTGTGCATAAAATCCCTATCTAGTGCCTACTCATCCAATATCCCCTGACTAGTTTCTGGCTTGTGGCCATCATCAGTGAAGAGCCTTGGATCTGAGAGCACTGCACTAGATCTTAGGATCTAATGCAACCCTCCAGCAGCCACCTTTTAACTCTACTTTACTACAAAACTATGAGAATGAAATTGAAAACACAAAAAATATTTTCAATCTAAGCTCAATAGCTTATATAGTCATATAGGTCTGAACTCAATTCAGCACCCATACATTTTGGTGTCTTTGGCTCTTAAACAACCATAGCCACCACTATCCTATTAGGCAGGATTGGTGTTAAACCACTAAACATCACATTATCACCATCTCATACTAGCACATAATTGTTGCAGTGCTCTCAGATCCAAGGCTCCTCACTGATGATGGCCACAAGCCAGAAACTAGTCTGGGGATATTGGATGAGTAGGCACTAGTTAGGGATTTTATGCACAAGCCTTCTGGCATCTATTGATTACTCTGGTTAGCACAGGGTGGCACTACTGTATGGAGAAAAGTTTTGCCTTTGTTTACAACAATTATGTGCTAGTATGAGATGGTGATCGTGTGATGTTTAGTGGCTTTACAGAAATATTGCTCATTAAGTTTGATAATCTCAGTCTAATGAATGACTAATAAAAAGTATTACTATCACATATCTGCTTTTACTTTTAATTTACAACCCGCCAGTTTAGATTGTTCTATCTATTAGCTGATCAATCACGAGAAATAAATTTTAATATAATATTTTGCAGAAGTAAAATATATACAAAAACAAACAAACATTAAAGACATTTAAACGTATAAACAAACATCTGTTTATTAAATAGACCATATTTTTATTGTTATTCCTTCTGAATGCTAAATTCAATAATTAATGCCAAAGTTGAAAACTTCATTAAATTAATGGAATAAAAATTGTTTTTATCATTTTAAATTTACGGAAAAGAGCAAAATACATTTTCATAATTAATAATTATACAAAATATAAAAAGTGCTAAGATGGAATAAATATACTTCATTTATTCAAATTACAAGTAAATGTTGTGAAAAAGAAAATAATATAAGATTTATCTCGTAAGGAAAGGATATATTTATATTAGCATAAATTAGCGATAACCAAAAAATGTTTCTATTAGAACTATTAATTTATAGAAATGCTAATTGAAAAACCAAAAATGGAATAATTCTTTACGAGAGAAAAAAAAGATTAATAAATATCTAGAAATAAAAATAAAAATAATAAAATGTCCCCCCTCTTCCAAATTAAAAAACTATTACCATGTCTTTTAATTTCACAGTAGCTAAGAACTAAGACAATTTAAAATACTTTCTAAAAAGGTAAGTTTTAATAGCAAAACGTATAATTCGTGGTAAGAATTCAATAATGTTGTGCGGAAAAAATTGACATTTTTTGTATGCTATTTTTAGTAAATTAAAAAAAAATATAATAATCAGCTGATTAAAACTGACTTTAAATGTCCAAAACAGTTCTCTTGGATGCCATCTTTCATTCTTGGATGCTTTTATTTACTATTTCCATCTTTTTTTCTATTGTTATCATTGACTTTTTACATATTTCAATTTACTTTATCTATTTTTATTCTCTATCGTTTTTTATTTTTTGAAGGTTTTTATTTACTTCAGTATTTCCCATGTCTTGTTTCATATTTTACATTTCTTGAGCATTCTTATCCATTTTACTGCTCAAATATTGATCATGTTGTCAAGCGTTGTTAGCCGAGAGGTCAGTGCAGCTATCTTGCAAGCAAGCAGTTGGTTGCAAACGGTTATTGTGGGTCCACCTCCCGACCAATGCTATGACATATATATATATATAAAGAGAAAAAAAAATATTGATGATGTTTTACATGTCTTAATTCATGTTTCCAAGCATCTTCGGTATTCCTTCTAGTTTCCTTATTTTGAGAGTATTATGGAACTTAATTTTTATATTTTCTATAACATTTTGACTGTCAAAAAGATGAATATATAAGTAATTTTCAGAATTGTTCAAGTTTGTAAATGATATTTAAAATAGACTTGGTAAATTTCACATGCTATTATATTTACATATATGGTATTTAATATTTAAATACACGTATATTATCTATACCAAACTTAATATGATTAGAAGGGATTTGAACTCAAGACGTTCAAGCTCTCTACAGCTATTCACTCCATCCTATACAAACAATAAATACATATATTGGAAATTATTTATATTTTTTACATTATGTGGTTATGTATATCAATTGCATAGGATAGAGTGGATAGCTGTAGAAAGGTTGAAAGTCTGAGTTCAAATCCCATCTAATATATATGATATTTATACACTGAAAAGTTACACAAACTTTATAGCTATCTCATGAAAACTACATAGCTATAGCTAAAAAGTTCACTTTTATTACTGCAGACAAGGGGAAATCAGTTTTCACAAACACAAATATTCTTAGATTATAAAGGTAAATTTGTTCAGTTGGAAAACATAATAGGCAAGCATATATCATTAAAGGAGAGAATTATATATTTTATGTTAGAATTAATTATAGAAATTCAGTTATTATGGCACAGTGAAATATTGAAAATACAAAAATACTTTGAATTATATATTTTTAATTTGTGTAAAGATTAAAGCTACTTTAAAATATTCTTTGGAAAACAATTTGCTGTTTACAGAAGTAGTAGGTAATTAAAATTGGAACAATAAGATAAAAAGATCAGAGTATCTTTTTTTTTGCAAATCACACTGTACAGGAGGGTGAATTAGCTTCTGATTCATGAAAACGTTTTTTTTTTTTTATATATATATAAACAGGTGCTAGCATTATGGTGAATTATATTCAAATATTTTTGAAGAATAAAAAGAAATATTAATTACAAAATATGATGAGGAAAGGAGGGAAAATATATGCTGCAAAAGAGGTTATTAAAATAAGTATATGTAAATATTACAATTATAATTATGTAAATATTATTGCAATTAAAGATTTTACTTAAAAATGCAAGTTAGTTCATCAAATCATATCAAAATAGATATTATCCACTATCAAGTTAGTAATAAGATTTATGAAATAAAGTCAGATAAATAAAGAATAATCAGCAATGTTCATTGACTGTTCATAGTTGTAAATCCTGACGACTATTGAAGTAAAATTAGCTGGCAGTGAGGAAAATTCTTAGTATACTTCCAGTGCAATGATGATAAATTATATTCATGCTTGTAGGTTTTTACAATGACTGGCTAAGGTTACTAAATGCATGTTTACTCATTGCCTTTTAGCCATACAATGCCTAAGAAAGAAAAAGGGATTGCCTAAATTTGGTATGAAGTTTGAAATTTAGCCTGTTATTTGCTGTATCAAAAAATGTAATACCAGAGATAATTTGTTCTTGGATTGTTTACCTGTCATAATTAAGATTTATATCTACCAGAAAACTTTAAAACTGATCTATAATTTAACAAATATCTAATTCAACCATGAACTTAAAGGTGTATATATTAGAAAAAATCAAATAAATTGGACATCAAGAAAAAAGTTCACCAGCCAAAATGCTGCAGAACAACCTCGATGTAAAATATACTTGATAATATGCGTTAAACATTTAAATACTAATAAAAAGTTAAAATATTTCAATTAAAAATGTCTCATTATGAAACTATTATTTGTAAATTTTTAGCTTATCTTACTATGTTATAGATATAATATTTTATTATTGTTGTTGCTGTTCTTTTTCTCCTCCTCCTCCTCCAAATTTTCATTCCATGTGAAAATTGTAAAAAAGATCTTTTATTTCTTGTGGGTATCGTTTGTGAAGTTGTGTAACATGGAAAAAATCAAATTTTTTATGTTAATGTTTAAATTATAATGTTGGTAAATTTGATTTATCTGCTATATATGTATGATAGATGTACTTATTCAAACTGTATAGCACATATATCTATAACTGTAACTTATTTGAGTCAATATATTTTATCTTTTTTATATTAATAAAATTGTCCTTGATTAGTTCTCATGTTATTTTCATTCTTAGATTTAGAAATGTTTTCTTGTTCACGCTCTCAGATCTAACCACTTCAGCTTCACCTATTTATATAGAAAGTAGGTTGAAGCAAAAAAGAGTTCCTCTTTTTTCTTCCTAAACATAAGCTTGTGGTTAAGACCTGTAGAGGCCACTACTATCGCATTTTTACGCACACATTCTTGAGGTTACAGCCTTAGTAAAAATTACTTAGTTAAGAGTAGTAAATGGGCACAACTATTACTACCAGTTTCTACATTTTCAGTCACCTAGAACCTGGAGCAATAATAAAAAGAATTACTAAAAATAAAGAAGGATTCAAGGTAAAGTCTAAAAGATAGCTCTTCATGAGAAGATGATGTGCAATACCTTTTTCTTTATCAAGGTCAGTACAAAAATCAAACCAGGGTTAGATGATGAATTTGGAAATGGTAACCAGTGTTCTGAAAGAATTTTGTGATGAGGTAACTAAATAGTCAGGGTATTTGATTTGAATATCATTGGTAACTTAAGTCAGCTATATGATGTCATGTGCCATGATTAAATATTTTAAAGTTGATAAAATTTAAATATATCTGTTTAAACCATTTTACAATTGATTTATTAAAGTCTTGGCAATAGTTCAGAAAATTAGTTAAGCATACCTGTAATGCAAGTGACTCTTCCCGTTGCATTTACCTAGTCGACATGTGACCTCACCACCATCCAATTACATACATAATAAATAGATACCACATAATATAAAAAAATTAGGTAGATGTCATCTCGTGGCAGCAGCTGACATTTTTCTATATTCCTTTATACACACATATGCATGTGCATTTACAGATGTAATTTATTTAAGTTTCTGGAATTGTTGAGTATGAAAGAAACTAATAATTATAGTATTTTAAAAACATACATTGTATTTATAAACATAATTTTGTATTTAAATAAAAAAGCATTATCATTCATAGAATTTTTTAATAGGAAGGTTTTTTTTTTTTCATTTTTAGATATCTGTAGAACTTTGGAAAAAGCTTGGTTTATATGTTCATAATTATTTTTACATTTCAATTTTTATTTTAATAGTAAGAGTATTATTGGATTGATGTTTAAAATATGTGAGTTGTAAAAAATTTTATTTGGTTTAATTGATAAATCAAATCTCTTGTTTAGTTCAAATAATTTGTTTGGGCCATCATCAACCATTATCAATCCACTGCAGGATGAAGGTCTCTCCAAGTTTAATCCATCTTCTCCGATCTTTAGCTTCTCTTCTCCACAACACCCCTGCACATTTTCTTATTTCATCCATCCATCTCACATGTGGTCTCTTTCTGGGTCTTTTACAATCTCTTGGAATCCAGTTTAAAATTTCAATTGTCCATCTATTATCATCTCTTCTAGCAATATGTCCGGCCCAACTCCATTTCAATCTTTTAATTTTTTCAATAAGGTTAGTAACACCTGTTTGTTGTCTTACCCATACATTGTGTTTTCGATCTCTTCTTGTTACTCCCAACATACATCTTTCCATACTCCTTTGAGTGGTTTGAAGTCTCTGTATTGCTCTTCTATTAAGTGTCCAAGTCTCAGATCCATAAGTAAGAACTGGTAAAACACATTTGTTAAAAACCATCCTTTTCAAACACATAGGCATATTTCCTTTTAGTATCAAGTTATTTCTACCAAAAGCACTCCAACCAAGTTTAATTCTATGATTAATTTCCTCCATTATGTTTCCATCTGTATTAATAATCTCACCAAGATATTTGTAACTGTTAACTTCTTCTAATTCTTCATAATCAATCTTTATTTTCATATTTTGAGCAAATCGATTAAACATTACTTTAGTCTTTTTAACATTTATCTTTAGTCCTACTTTTCTACTTTCATCTGCTAACTCCTGCAACATTTCCTGCAGCTCTGAAGCATTATTTGCAAAAGCAACTACATCATCTGCAAAATCTAAATGACTTAAATACTCTCCATTTACTTTCACTCCTTTAGTTTCCCATTTTAATCCACAAAATACTTCTTGCAGCACTGCTGTAAAGAGTTTTGGAGATATGGAGTCACCTTGTCTTACACCTTTCTCAATGTTGATTTTTCCAGTATCATTATGTAATCTAATTGTTGCTGTTGCATTTTTATAAATATTCTTTAAAATATGACAATATCCTGGATCTATACCTTGATGATCCAATGCTTTAATCACTGAAGAAATGTTTATAGAATCAAATGCCTTTTCATAATCTACAAATCCAAAACATAATGACAACTCATATTCGTTTGTCCTTTCTATGACTTCTCTCAATACCTGGATATGATCTATTGTACTAAAACCACTTTTAAATCCAGCTTGTTCTCTTGGTTGGTGGAAATCCAAAGTTCTCTGCAGATGAATTGTAATTATCTTGGTAAAAATTTTATATAAAACTGATAAAAGGCTGATAGGTCTGTAATTTCTAATATCTTCTTTATCACCTTTTTTAAATATTAATATTATTACTGCATTCTTCCAATCTTCCGGTACATCTTTATCATTTAGACATTTGGTATATAACTTTGCTAAAATTGTTTCTATTTCTTCACCTGCTTCTTTTAATATATCAATTATAATTCCATCATTTCCTGGAGCCTTTCCTTTTTTCATACAATTAATTGCATATCTCACTTCTTCATTTAAAATTCTGGGCAATTTGGAAGATGTAATAGATATAGGAGGTACTTGTTCTTTATTACTATATAATTCTTGATAAAAATCTTCTACCAATTTCATGATGTCATCTCTCTTTTTAGTAATAATTCCATCTTTTTTTCTTATTGCAGATATAAATTTCCTACCAATACCAAAATGTTGTTTAACATTTTTGAGACTTTTATTTTCTTCTACAGCTTTCCTTGCTATTTCACAGTTATACTTTCTTATATCATTTTCAACTCTTTTCCGTACCATTTTACAAAATTCGAGATATTCAATTCTTTTTAATACATCATTTTTGTATATCTTCATATTCCTTCTTTTCTTCATAAATTCTCTAGTCTCAGTAGAAATTTTATTAGTCAATTGCTGCTTTTTTCTACCAGCTATGTTTGTTGCAGTTTTTAAAAGTGTATCAGTTATTTTCATATTAATTTCATTCAAATCTGAATCATGTTCAAAATCTCCTAACACTTGAAACCTATTTGTAAGTTCTAATTTAAATTCATTAGAATGTTTCTGAAGATTAGGAATATCAACTGTAAATATTGTTTTTCTTAATAATTTTTGTCTCTCTAGTTTTATATTAACACGTAACTTACACCTTACTAATCGATGATCACTTCCTGTGTTAAATTTATTAAGAACATTACAATCTTGAAATATGTATTTTCTGTTAGTCAAAATATAATCCAATTCTGCTGTACCTTCATTTGGATGCTTCCATGTCCATTTTCTTTTAACATTTTTTTCAAAAAATGAATTCATAATATAAAGTTTTTCTTTTTCTGCAAACTCCACAAGTCTATGTCCTCTCTCATTTCTATTACCATAACCAAAATTACCTACAGCAATTTCATCTTTCATTTGTCTACCAATTCTAGCATTAAAGTCTCCCATAACAATTTTAAAATGTTGTTTACTCTGATCAAAAGCCTTTTGTACATCCATATAAAAATCTTCTACTACTTCATCACTATGAGAACTTGTTGGGGCATAAACCTGAATTATCTGCATTTGGTATCTGCTATTAAGTTGTATAACTAATCTTGCCACTCTGTCCGATACACCATCAATCTCCACAATATTGTTCTTCCACTTTTTATTTATAATGAATCCTACTCCACTTGTATTTCCAATATGTGTGCTTTTATAATAGAGTATATGTCCACTTTTTAAATCAATTGTTTCTTCTCCTTTTCTTCTAACTTCACAAAGTCCAATAATGTCCCATTTAATATAAGACAGTTCTTCTTCTAATTCTTGCAATCTTCCTTCACTTGAAAGTGATCTGCAGTTGTAAGTACCTAAATAAAAAGTCATCATCTAATGGCAGCCTGGGTCCGCAATCAGGGGATTCTTAGCACCCTCTGCCTTCGGCCACCAACCACTGCCTTGGTTGGTGACTTTACAGCCTCCTGGGAATAAGGGCCATGCTTTATTTTTGTCTGTCATAAAATGTATATATGTATTGGAAAAATATTTATCATTTACACAAACATTCATTCTGCCTTATCAGGCACTGAGAAGAAAGACCATGGTGTTTCTTGATCTTAAACTCAGAGGTAAAAAACCAATAAACTCACCACGCTGGCTAATGTGTGTTGGTGAGCAGCCCATCCATGTTCGTATACTATATGAATAATCACATAGTAATAACAGCTGCAACGACAAGAACATATGGAGTGGACATTAGGAATTTGCCCTGCTCGGTTCCTTTAAGGCCTCCAAGAGGAATCAAAGGGTCTCCTTTCAGTTAATAGCAAACTCCTTTCTGCAGCCTTGTTTGGGTAATTAATCTAAAATTGACCGTGAAATGCCTAATTTAAATTCTACTATATCTTTATTATTATTGTAGTTTTTATTATTATTATTCTTGTCAATGAACATTATAGTGATTTTGAAGCAAACTTTAGTAAACTCTATTTTTTATTTTTTTTTTATAAAAATATAAAAAATAGAGTTTACTAAAGTTTGCTTCAAAATCATTATAATTGACTAATTAAAGAAAACTTTCGTAAATAAATGGAATTAACACTCACATTTATAAACTTTATAAAAAATATATTTGAAATTTGAATTTTTTTCTACAGTACAGGCTTTTTCATACCTGCATTTATATATGTAATATATAGGGGTTTGAACTCAGATTTTCACACAACCCTCAAACATTCATGTTATCTCATATTACTGATACACTTGATCACACACGTGTCAAAAAGATAAATAATCACCAATATACCTATTTCGTGCTAATCCAGCACTCATCAGTTGGTCCAGATTATCATCTCCACACATATATACAATCAAAGCTCAGCTTATATTAAGATAGCCAATCTTCATACCTTAATGGACAGGCTTTTTATTATTACAATAATGTAAAAAAAAGGAGTAAAATGATTTTAATATATGTTAGTTGCACAAAATATCCTGCTACATAGTAAATAAACAATCTAAGTTTACATTGGATGAAATTTATATTATTCAATCTACTATATGATTTTGGAATATACTATGCATCTAATATAAATTAAAAACATTCTTACTTATAAAAATATTTATTAAAAAATTAATTTATTATTCATAAAAGTTTATAAGTTTATCATTTATAAATCATAATTTGTGGCAAACATATACACATTGTCACAAATATTTACATGTGTTAATGATGTCTTTTGGAGGATATGAGATTATTTAATTAAAAAAAGATATATCGATGGACATAATCACAATTATATTTAAACTTTCTTTCAGAATCATCAACATATTAATAGTTTTCTGTGCCAAAAGCTTCCTGCCTGCTTTTGAAAATGGAAAAAATCTGGGGAAAAAATTGATTTCAATAAACATATATATTACTAATCAATTTGTATGTCACATGACCTAATTTAATAAGCTTGCATTACAAATATTATATATAGAGCTTGCAAATAAGCTCTTAACAAGCTTTGAAGAATATCCCCAACCCCAAACCAGTTTCTGTTACTGACTTTCTCAGTGACATGCTAGGATATTCAAGCATTAGATTAAAAATACCAGGACAAGCAAAATTTGTAATACAAGCTTGTTAAATTAGATCATGTGAGATATGACTTGATTTCTTTGTAATTTTATTTTTTGCTATTAAGACTTTGGCAATCTGAACTTGGTTCAGTCTCATATGGCTAGATATCTGGATTGGAAGACATATGAATGTCTGAAAATTTCAGATTTTCTACTTAATAGTTATCCATTAGATAAAGTGCTGGGTTTGTTCTGATATTTTTAATCTAATGCTTTAATATCTTAGCATCTCATTGAGAAAGCCAGTAGGAGAAACTGGTCTGAGGTTGGGGATATTCTGCAAAGCTTGTTAAGAGCTTATTTGTGAGCTCTACATATACATATATATGATTGCAGACACAATTTGTATTTTTAAAATAAAAAGAGAGAAGTTGTCTGAAGGTTTGTGATGAGAGAATATTAGATATCATAATATGCTGGACTATTTCTATCATCTATCAACTTTTCAATACAAACAACTTGTTAGTAAAACATCCAAATACACAACACAGGTATTATTGGCCTGACCAGTGACAATATTAGCACAGGAGTTGAACTTACATCTTTAGATTTTCAAATATTAAATTTTAAGGTAACACTTTCAAAAGCAATATATAGTAGAAATTTTACATATTTATATATGAGGGTTGGTTCAAATCCTCCTGAATTCTTTACATTTTTTTTGATACTTTTTCTAAGAGCAAGGTTAATTAGAGGCTTCCATACATTGTCTTGCTACACAGGATTGACTTACAAAATTATTTGCTATTGTCATATGAGCACTTTCCTTGAATTTTCTTTTTTCATCTTTTTTTCTCTATCCAACATTTTTATATTTTCCCAATTGAACATATAGTCATTAGTACATACATGGACTGCTACTGTAGAACATCTTTTTTCTTTTTTAACCAGTAGTTTGTGTTTGTTCAATCACTGCTTCACATTCACATGGTATTTCATAGATGCAGTTTTTGTTTGTCAGCATTTCTAGTTTAGGCTTGGTAGTGTAGTATGGGTTTGGAAAGCTGTTCTAATGGTATATTGACTGCAGATTTTCTTTAATTTTCTCACCATTTCTGGTATGTTTGAAAACACTACCGTACCAATAATTGTTTTTCTTTTGGTGACTTTTTTCATTATCTATTAAAGATTTTCTTGGTGACAGCTGATAAATAACCATTTTTCTTGAGAGTTAGTTCCACATAAATCTTTTCATTTTTCAAATCATTAGTTTACAAACTTCCTTTGCTCTGTTCCATAGTGATAGTATAATTCCTTGTTTAGTACTTTTGGTATGACTGTATGTATATGCCAAGTACTTACCAGTGTGTGTTAATTTCCTACACTGTTGTTTTTACTTTGCCCTGAGGGTGTCTTGTCACAAGAACATCTAAAAATGCCAATTTTTGTTCTTATTCTGATTCCAATGTGAATTTAATTGAAGGAGATATGTTCTTGATATGCATCCAGAATGATTGTAATCATGCCTCATCATGTGGCCATACCACAAATGTATTATCAATATAGGAAAGCTATACTTTAGATTGACTTGGAGTAGTATTTATGGCTAAGGTTTCCAGTTCTTCCATGTAAATGTTGCTAAGATTGGATCAAAATTTATTGAGATTTCTTTTCAATGTTTTTAGTCTGTTACCATACAGGATACAGTCTATTATCAGAGATTCTAAGCACTTTGTAGAATTAGTTAGAGACATGAAAATGGCAATAACTGACATGTTGGTAAGCTTTGATGTGGAAAGTTATTTACAAATGTATCATGTGAGAAGCATTATTTATTATAAAAAAAAGGTATATGATGATAATAGTCTACAAACCAGAACAACTCTATGTATTGATAGTATAATGAAATTATTAGCATTCTGCATAACAATGAAGGGATAGCCATGGGAAAGACACTGTCACATTTGTTTAGCAACATTTACATGAAAGAACTAGCATTTATTTTATAACGTCTTGCGTGAGATTATAATTACGATAGAATGACAGCCTGTTAAGCTAAATTGCGCAGACGCTGTGAGAATGTTGTTAATAAATGAATACCTTCGAACAACCACATGATATAAATACTATATCATGTGGTTGTTCGAAGGTATTCATTTATTAACAACATTCTCACAGCGTCTGCGCAATTTAGCTTAACAGGCTATATCATGTGGTTGTTCGAAGGTATTCATTTATTAACAACATTCTCACAGCGTCTGCGCAATTTAGCTTAACAGGCTGTCATTCTATCGTAATGAAAGAACTAGTAACAACAGCTACAAATTCCATGTCCACCTAAAGTATGATTTTGCTATGTTGATGATCCTTTTATGGAATAATGCATGGTGAGACATAATTACAGTTATTCTGGATGCATGTCAATAACATACCTCTTCAATTAAATTCATAGTGGATTCAGAATGAGAATAAAAATTGGTATTCTTAGATGTTCTTGTGACAAGACTCCCTCAGGCCAAAGTAAACAACACAGTGTATAGGAAACCAACACACCCTAGCAAGTACTTGTCATATGTATATCCACTCATACAAAAAGCACTAAACAAGGGATTATTCTATTACTATGAAACAGAATAGAGAAAGTTTGGAAACTAGTGATTCGAAAAATGAAAAAATCCACATAGAACAAACTCTCATGAAAAATCGTTATCCATCAGCTGTTATCAAAAAAAAAACCTTTAATAGATAATGAAAAGAGACAGCAAAAAAAAAAACAATTATTGGCACAGTGTTATATTTAAATATGCCAGGAATGACAGAGAAATTATGAAAATTCTGCTGTTGATGTAACATTAGAACAGCTTTTAAAAGCTATACTATACTTTGGGCAATTCTAACTTCTACCAAGCCTAAACTGAAATGCTGGAAAACAAAAACTGCACCAATGAGATACCATGTGAATGTGGAATGAAGTATGTTGCTGAGATCTATTACCCTGTTAAATAGTGATTGAAAGAACACAAACTACTGGTTATAAGAGAAAAAACAGATGTCTACAGTAGCAGAACAAGTATGTACTAATGACCATCTGTTCAACTGGGAAAATACCAAAATATTGGATAGAGAGAAAAAGGTGGAAAGAAGAAAATTCAAGGAAGCTGCTCATATGACAATCACAAATAATTCTATATGGCAACTCAATGTTGTAATATATAATGTATTGAAGCCTCTAATTATCTTTGCTCTTAGAGAAAAGTATTAAAAGAAGAAAAAATTAAAGAACTCTGGAGGATTTGAACCAACCCCCATATATAAATATATGAAAGTTCTTTTATCTATTGCTTTTGACAGAAAAGCTCAATTGGTTAGAATTTTGCCTTAAAATTCGCCTTCGAGAATCTAAAGGTGTAAGATCGATTCCTATGCTAATATTATCGCAGATTAGACCAGAAACACCTGAAGAAGAGTGGAGAATAATAGTACTCGAAACATTGCCTAATTACTAACCTGTGTAGTCTATTTGTGTGTTATTACTAACAAGTTGTTTGTATTTGAAAAGTTTGAATAAAGTTTAATATTTTCTATACATTCAACATTTAATGATAGATAATAGAAATAATTCAGCATATTATCACAGATAATTTTTTTAATAATAAATTTTATGCATACAGCTGTATTATTGTAAACTTTAATGTAAATGTCTATAAACTTTTATTTCTATGACCATTTTTTTGTTAATCATCAAAAGTAAAAATTTTAAAAATACAATAAATTTTTATAAGGTAATTAAGATTAACTTTTAAATAATAAATAACTTTAAACAGATGCCTTGTGAAGAATTAAGAATGAAGTCCCTTTTTCTATTATTGTCAAAGTAGTAATCCATGCTTTTTAAAACAGCAGTTACTTAACTGAGAAGGAAGCATTTTATCATGTCTTACATACACATAAATACTAGAATATATATATATATATTTGTAAAAAAAAATCTTCACATAAAGACATAACAATGTTTGAGAATTAGTGAAATATATAAATATATTGTTTTTTCATGCGTTAATTAAATAATTAAATGGTTAAATATACATGTTAGTTTAAATTTAATTTCTGAAGAAAAAAAAGAATAATATCTAATTTTAATAAATCGTATTTTAATATAAAAACAGTTATCTAAGGAAGTTATAGAAAATATTTTAATGATTAATATAAATCACGAAAAAAAAATTGAATATTAGAATTAAGTATTTGCTATCTAAAGTCTATTCGATTTAATCTTAAATCCTTCAAGGTTGAGATATACTATTTTAAAGGATGTTTTGGAAAACAAGTAAACAAGAAAATAATAATTAATATCAAATATTACTTAATTTGCTATTAAGCACACATTGCTATTAAGAGACATAGGGGTTGATTTTTTACTCCTAAATATACATATTTCGTACTAAACCATCATCAATTGGTCCAGATTATCATCTCTCCCCCCCCCCCCACACACACATATAATCAGTGCTTAGTTCATATTAAGATAGCAAATCTTTATACTTTAATATACAGGCCGCAATCTACTGGTTTAGCACGAAATACGTATATTGGTGATTATTTATCTATTCTGTATCTGTGTGGTCATGTGTATAGTGTGGATAGTTGAAGAGTGCTTGAAAATCTGAGTTCAAATCCCTATACTTACAATTAAGATCCCATGTTTGTGAAGAGTGCCTGCTTTTCACATATTTACTCCTAAATATATGAAAATTAAGGTGTTATTGTATATTAAGCATGCAATAATGTTATACTTATAAAACAGTGAGGCAAAGTCAAAATAGTATCTGGTAAAATGAATATACTCACAGAAAAATAGTTTGTTTAATATTTAGCTTTATTACCATCTAGCTTGCTTTCAATATATTTACTATATCATATTGCTGGCATATAGTGGTGTGCTTAAATGATTATTTTTATATTAATATTTAATCAATGTTTAATTAACTGTTCACTATTCAATTTTAATTTTAAATTTGAATATTCAAATAACCCAGTTCCTTAAAATGTATATTCTTGTTTCTTTTTGTTAATAGAAAAATAGTCACTAGCTATCGCACATGCTTCTTTGATCCTCTTCTTTCTATTAACTCTTTCTGTGTACACTATCTCTGCTTTTGTTATCTCAAATCTATGGCCAGTTTTCTGCTCATGATCGGTAAATATTGACATGTATTCTTTATCTCTGAGTCTCTATTGTAAAAATATCTGTGTTGGCTAAGTCTCATTGTCAGGTTGGTCCTCAATTCTCCATAATATGCAGCACTGCAAGTGATTGGCTGTATTTAATTTTATAAACCACTTGATGTGCTATTTCATTTAGTAAAGTGTCTTTAGAGTTATTGACAACTTAGTTATGTGATGAAGGGGTTCAAAATATTGTATTAAATTTTATGTTTACATATATTTTTTAATTTATGTGCAATCTTTGGAATATAAGGTAGGCATATCCAATTTTTAGGTTATACTCATTGGTTGAGATGATAATTTTTTATTTTGTTATAGAATCTATAGTCTTTATGATTTTATTCCATATTTCAAAAGTTATTTGTGTACTGTTCAATGTTGTTCTTTTTATCATATTCAAACTTGCATAGTGTATGATTTCTCTGTAAAAAAATCTTTCAATCCTATACATTTGTATATTATTGAGGTTACTGAACTAGGATGTATCACTCCTCATATATAGGGACTTAATCATCATTGTATAGTTTACTATGTGTTTCTATCTTTGTATACATAAGTCTAAAAGTTCATTCTTCTATTATTGTCTTTTTCATGATAGTGTTGATGTTCATTCCAATTCCTGTTGTATTTCATCAATCTGTATATATCTGTAGCATATATAAATATGTTGTCTATGTATCTCATATATATTAAACTTGGTTTAAAATATGTGTTTACATATATATTTTTTAATTTTTTGCTAGGAAGAGACTATTGGTGATACCACTGATGGTGAACTCCATTTACCAATCATTACTCATTTTATAATATTTTTCAATTGCTGCTACTGTCAAGTCTTTGTCAGTCCATTTCAAAACCTTTATCATAAATTCTATTTTGCAACAGACATAGTTGTTATTACTTAGCAATTCATTAATCATCTCAATTGATTCTGTTCTGAGCACTGAGCCATATAGCTTTTTTACATCGAGTGACACAATTTTATTATTAGCATCTATTTTAATCCTTTCAATCTTGCTTATGAATTTGTATGATGATTTGACTGAGTATTCACTGAATTCCAATTCTTCAGTCATCCATACAGCAATAGTTCTGGTTGTTTTGTAAAAGTATGAATTGCTAAAACGAATAATCAGCCTCAGTGGGAAATTTTCCTTATGAAGTTTTATGTTTACAAAAATACTTGGGGTATTTGCAGTGAAGGGTTTGTAAATGCCTTTCCACAATGTTTTCTAAGAACCATTGAAATAAATTTGTCTTTAATGTTTTTCAGACTGTATGCTGTTATTTTTATAAATTTAAGATTTTTAATTTGTAAATCAAGTTTTGTTAGGTATTCATTCTTTTCATTAATACCATATGGTTTACTTTTTCCTTTATGCAAATCATATTGTGACTTTCTACATACATTTTTGTGTCCTTTATGTTAACATACCATTTATCTTTACAGTTCTTTAGGAATAAATTTGCTATAGGAGTCATTTTTGAATTTTGTTTCCCTATCAACCACTATTTCGATTTTAGCGATCTTCCATTCCTTGTCCATGAATCTTGATCCATTATTTAATATGTTACTAATTGTTTCTGGTAAAGATGACAGATAAAATATATATTTAAAGATAAATTTAATATAAGCAAATCCCTTCATTACGTAACCAATTAGTCAAAATTTCTAAAGACACTTTATTAAACAAATTGTCACATCAAATGGTTTATAAAATTAAGTGCAGCCAATCAGCTTGCAATATTATGGTAAATTGAGAATCAACCTGTTAATGAGACTTGCCCAACACAGATATTTATGCAATAGGGCCCTCAGAGACAAAAAACACACGCCAATATTTACAGACCATGAGCAGAAAACTGGCTATAGATTCAAGCTAATAAAAGTAAGGATAAGATACAAATACACACACACACACAGAGAGAGAGAGAGAGAGAGAGAGAATAGAAAGCAGAAGATCAATGAAGCATGTGCAATAGCTAGTGATCATTTTTCTATTAACAAAAAAGGAAAAAAGCATATCCATTTCAAAGAAATGGACTATTTGGATATTCAAATTTAAATGTTAAATTAAAATTGAATACATGAACAGTAAAAATTGATTAAACACTTATATAAAGAACCATTTAATTACTCACTATATGCCATGGATATGATATAGTAAATGTATCAAAAGCATGCTAAACAGTAATGAAGTTAAATTAAAAAAAAAACTTACAGTTTCTGTGAGTATATTCATTTTACCAGATATTAAGTTGGCTCAGAAAAGAAAAAAAAATAGTGACAATTGAATTAACAAAAAATTATGGAAGATGCAAGTTTATATAAGTTTACACTTAAACTGTATAGTAGTTTGTCAAGAAAACAATCAAAAATAATATTTCTTATGTGTTTGCAATTAAAAATCCTTCCAACATGTTGCAATACATATGTAGACAGTATACCAATGTGACAAAATTTTTCAAAAACTATAGATAATTTTATTAGATTTGATAATAAAAGATGTGAATAGATCGATTAATGTGAACATGAGGCATACTAAAATAATGAATAGGAAATATGAAAGCAAAATAACTATGTGGCGCTAAAATTAAAAGGCAAATTTATATAATAAGAAAGTGCATTTTTTAGCAATGAAGCAAAGCAAAAAATTGGAATACATGAAACAAGACAAATTGGATCAACTTAGCTAATAAACAGATACAATAAACAATTGATAACATATGAAATAATGAATCAAGATTCATGGGTAGGGAATGGAAAAATGTTAAAATTAAATAATGGCTGATGTGGAAACCAAATTCAAAAATGACCAGACAGCTAGAATAGCAAATTTATTACCAAAAGTCACAATATGATTTGCATAAAGAAAAATAAAAGACACCATATGTTCTTAATGAAAAAGGAAGAATAGCAAATAGCAGCATATAATCTTAAAAACATTAAAAGCAAATTTATTTCCATGGTTCTTAGAAAGCACTGCGAAAAGATGTTTACAAAAACAAAATATTTAAAAACGTATTCCTTTGCTGCAAACACCTTTCACTGCAAACACCCAAATGTTTTTGTAAATATAAACTTTATAAAGAAGCATTCTACTGAAGCTGATTATTGACACTGACAATTCATACTTTTACAAACCGATCAAAACTATTGCTGTATGAATGACTAAAGAATTGGGAATACTCAGTTAAATCATCATACAAATTCATTAACAAGATTAAAAGCCTGAAAATAGGTGCTAATAATAAAATTGCATCACTGATGTAAAAGATTTATACAGCTCAGTGCCAAGAGCAGAATCAATCAAAGTGATAAATAAATTGCTAAACACAACAACTATGACCACACAAAAGGAAATTTATAATAGAGATTTTGAAATGGACTGACAAAGACTTGACAGTAGCGACAAATGTAAAATATTATAAAATGAATAATGGTTGATTGATGGAGGTCCCCATCAGTTGTATCATCAGTAGTCTATTACTAATAAAAATTGAAAAATGTATTTTATTTAAACACAGATATTTAAACTCAAATTTAATACATGCAAGATATGTGGGTGGCCCATTTATATGTGCTACAGATACACATATTGATGAAATACAACAGGAATTGGAGTCAGCATCAACACTGTAAGAAGACAATAATAGATGAATGAAGTTTCTGCACTTAACAAAGACACAGCCACACACTACACTACAGAATGGTAATTAAGCCCCTAGATATAAGAGAAATGATTCACCCTAGTTCAATAACCCCAATATCATACAAATATACAGGATTGAAAGGTTTTTAACACAAAAATCATACCATATAGTTTGAATATGATAAAAAGAACAAAATTGAACAGTACACAAAATATCTTTGAAATATTGGATATAATAATGATAAAATCATAAACCTCATAAAGAGATTAAAAAACAAAATAAGAAATCCTTGCCCTAACCAACAAAGTGGAATCTAATTGATGGATAATCCTACCTTATATTCCAAAGATTGCACATAAAGTAAAAAATATATGTAAAGATAAATTTAATATAAGCTTTCAAACCTCTCCATCACTTAACCAATTAGTCAATAACTCTTGGCACATCAAATGGTCTATAAAAGTAAATGAAGTCAATCAGCTTGCAATGTTGTATATTATGAGGAGTCAAGGGCCAACTGGGCCATCCTATCAATGATACTTGGCCAATACATATTTATGCAATAGAGTCATCAGAGATAAAGAGCATGTCAATATTTACAGACCACAAGCAGAAAAACAAAAATAGAGATAGTATACATAGACAGAGAGGGAGAGAGAGAGGATATAAAGTAAAATATCAAAGAAATATGTGCAATAATTAACAAAAAAGAAACAAGTGTGTCCATTTCAAAGAAATGGACTATTTGAATATTCAGTTTTAAATTAAAATTGCAATACGTGAATAGTTAATTAAACATTGATTAAATACTAATATAAATAATCACTTAATCACACCACTATATGCCATGAATATTATATAGTAAACATACTGAAAGCATGCTAGGCAGTAATAAAGCTAAATATTAAAAAGACTACCTTTTCTGTGAATATATTAATTTTACCAGCTTTTATGTTGGCTCAGTCAAAATAAACACATTAGTTTTCATTAAAATCCTTATATCATGACTTATAATGATAAAAGTTTATAAATTTATTAAAGCATTAATACACTGTAGAAATGTCTATCCATCCTTGCATATGTATTAAATGGATTATGTACTGTACATGTGGGGTTCAGATTGACCTTAGGTCAACATGGGTGTGACAATAATCTCAGCCTCAGGGTGGCCTTTGAGCATTCCATCATCAGATTTTCAATTGGATGGACGGTTGAAGAGTTGGAGTGTGGAGTAGATTGGAGCCTGTCCATTAAAGTATAAGGTTAGGCTATCCTAATATATATCTGAGCACTTATAGCATATATGTGCAGAGATGGTAATCTGGTCCAACTGATGATTGCTGGTTTAGCATGAACTACGTATATTGGTGATTATTTATCTTTTCAACATATATGTGTTTAAGTGTATTAGTGTTATTAGATAGAGTGGAGAGTGGTGGGTCGTGTGAAGGTCTGTGCTCATATACCCTATAAATTATATATATAGACTCAGGTATATAATAAGCCTGTGTTTCAGTTATTAAAGCATTAATAGTTTTTTTTTTTCTATCTAGCCAATAATTACATGAAGATGGTTTAAATATCGTGGTAATTACCAATTCTTGAACAATAATCATTTTAACTGTTTATTTTTCAGCCATTAGCAATTTATCTACAAGAGATTGTTTATTTTGGGGGAATCAAAATTACTAACTAAATAAAAAGTTTATTAATTGCATAACAGAAGGCGAGTACATTTTTGTCATTTAAAGTAAACTATTTATGACAGAACTAAGCATAGCATCATTTATTAATACGAAAATATTATGCATATAGCATAAAATATACAATAACTTTATAAAGTTTACAACTTTTATAAAAATAGCAACTACATAAAGACTATGAATAGATAAATAAAGCGATGCTGTGAGGAAAAAAGGTTCAGTATATAACTCAGATTTATTTATTTAGCATATAGATATTTTTGAAAGTTTAACTATTAACAAAATATCATAAAGAAATCGAAAGAGATTCCAGCAAGAGATAGAATCACGTATGTTTTCATTTCTGCCATTGGATCCATATATTTGGCAATCATTACCTACATAAGACATAATTTATGTGTGCCCACATTTACATAGATCAATGACTTAAATTCCATTTATGAGACAGATGGGCACAATGATCATGAGTTGTTCTGAATCTGGTGATGAAACTCTGGCTGCATCCAGGAAGATCAAATCCAGCTGACTTTATTATTGAACGGAAAAACAAATTATTTAGAATATGATAAAAAATTTCATTTTTTCTACTTGGGATTATTATATAAATACCTTAAGAACAGCTTCTTTAGCATCAGCATCTTCTGTTGATGAGTACTGTGTGCTTCTGCTGGAAAAAACAGGTTTCTTGCTAAACTTCTGAATACCCAGTTAAATATTACCAGAAAAGTGTTACTAATACACTCAAAGTTTTCCTTCTCAGTAGTTTCCTGTTTTTTTGCATATTCCTCCTTGAAATGTCAGAAGAAAAGTTGCTTTATAGAAAATGTATAAAAAGCTGTTAAGAAATTCAGACTTTCTCAATAACTCACAATATAATTTCACTCCCTAAGATTTATCTCAAGTCAAAATTCCCCTTTTGAGTGTAAAACCAAAAATCTACAACCTAGGAATTATTACTCAGATATTGAACATAGAGTTAAAAAAACAACAACAATTTAATAAGTACTAAACCAAATGTTAAGAAAACAACCTGTGTAAGTGCTAAAAAAAAAAAAAAAATTAAATGACGTTGTTTTCAAAAAGATTTTTCAAGTGGATATGTAAAATTTTGATTTAAGAAAAGTGAAGTTTATTTAAACAAGCTGCCAATTAATAATAATAAAAAATATATTGATGAGAAATATATTGATGAGTTTAAAATTTAATTAAAGATAAATTATTAATAATTATGTTGCTTCTTTTCTAAGAAAATTTTTAATTATCTTTTAAAAAACTTTAAATTGAATACAAAAAAATCAACAACTCATTGGTATAAATAAAAATTATAAATGATTATTAAAAATGTCATTAATCTGTCATTCTGCTCAAAGTGTAAAAGACATATGTAAGCAAAAACAATTGGGTTTTACCAATTATTACTTTGTAGTTATTAATGTGTTGGTTTATTTGTTAATATAAATTAAGTAAATTTTTGATATTAAATTATTCAAATATGAAATCCCTTTTTTAATTATCATTAAAAATTTATTAGCAAAATTTACTCTAATCTTAAGTCATGCATTGTGGACATAAATAATTATTGGATAGCAGACAGAAATGCTGTACAGATAGCTAATAATTTTTATCTATTAGTTTTCATAAGTAGAAAACATAGTCCGTTCTATAGCCAATCAACATCAATATTTTATTCCTAACCTTATCAAACTAATGACTTAAAATTTTAAATATCTTTTTTAAATTCAATGACAAATATATGTATAATTGTACATACTAGGTACTTATTCATTAACCATATTTCGGTGATTGGTTCTTTGAACTATTTTAGCAAAAAGATGGCACGCATAAAAGTTACACATAACTTTTTAAAATTTATATTTAAGTTACTTCAGCCTATCTTAAAATCATTGATTGCATTATGAATAACTCACAGATTCCAAATAGAAATACTAAAAGATTTTCAGAACATGTAAAACTTATATGTTATTAAAACAGGCAAATCTCTCTATACGTATTGCCACTCATATGATCATGTGATGTTTATTGGCTTAAAACTTATATGTCTAATTGTGACTTAAATACTAATGTAAGATTCAGATAATGTAGAAGCATTTTCTGCTATTATAATACTGAGTATGCTATAAAAGTTTGTAGATTAAAATAGTGACAATGAGAATAAAAAAGAACTGTGAAATTCTAGGCTTTCACAGTTAAAAACAGAGCTATGTCAAGTGTTGGTGGCCTAAAGGTCAGCACAGCTGCCTTACAAGCAGTTGTCCCGGGTTTGCTGGCACGCTTCCCAGCCGATGCTTTGACACATAAAAAATAAAAAAAAAATGGAGCTATTATATGATATTAAATATACAAAAACATAAAAACATTTATGCCCTTATTTCTAAGCATTTTTTTATTTTTATGGGTCATTTCAGACCTTATTTTCATTACCCAAAACATAATATCAGAATTTTTTTGTCCAAAAAATTAAATGAAAAATATAATTTGCTGATATATGGTATATTGTAACGGTCAGAAAACGTGTGACTCGTAAACATAGTGCAGAAGTCGACCACCATACAGAACAGCAGCACCATCGAGTAGCGAAGCCACCGTGGTAATGAGTTCGAACATAGTTTATCGGTTCCACAATACAATCCATGAAACAACGCATCTGATGCGACATTAGTAAATATTTCCTTAGGCATGGTGGTCAGGGATATGCAAGAGACTCATGATTTTATTCTCGAGTTAGCCAATAACCAAACTAATATTAATTAAACATTCATATTTACATAATCGAGGAAATATTATATAGAATGGGTATCGAATAAATGAAACGTAACTGCAGACGTATACTTTAAAATTATTTATTAATACATTTTAATAAAACAATCTAATAATATTTTATGGACTAACAGCTTCAGTAGCGGGATTTGCGACATGATTATATTTTAAAGAATACATTTATTTATTTAGACATTATTTTATATTGAGGATTTCAGCAGCGGTATTTCTGATACTGTAATGTTTACAAAAGGAATACATTTATTTGAAGGCGTAATCTAGCTACCTAAAATTCTCGAGTAAGTATTTCTAATGCATGCCTTGGGGAATTTATACCTTTGCAATGCAAGAGTCTAAAGTATGGGTTATAAGAGTAACGGCAGACATATATTTATTTAATTAAAATACTTATTTATAACTAAGGGCCAACATTTATTTGAGAGTGAATTATGCAGATAATGCAGAGGCGAAGTAATATATAGAATAATAAGATTAAGTGAAGGAACACGTATGCTTTAGAAAGGCGATATGAAATGGCAGTATATTGAAACTGCAATGCCACGAATGAATTTATAAAACTGTCAGGCTGGTCTCTGCCACAGCCCGACAAAGTAAGGTGTCACATAAGCATAACCAGCGACAAGCGGTACGTGTCGCAATTTGCCTCTGGCTGCATGACAGGTCAAATCCTACGGGAGCATTTATTATGTCCGCTTGTGTAGGACGACGGGGGTTAATTTCAACCCTGAAGAATCCGGAATATTTATGGCGGAATAGATCATCGCGTCTCTAAAACATAACACATGTATACTTTTAAACGATTATGATAAGATTTAAATGGATTTCTAATTCGACCCGACATTATCAACATTTACTAAAGAACATTGGTGACTCTCAAAGAAATGTAATTCTATGAAAAATTCATGATGATTTAATATATACAAAACATATATAAATTGGGAATTATTATAACTAATACGTCAGCCATGTGCGAAGTTGTAGACCCCTGCATTACAATAAATGAAGCATTGAATGCGTGTCGATTTATATGAAAGTTATTAAAGAAAGTAAATATTAATGAAAATTTGACACGCATTCATTGTTTTAAACGATCATAGATTTAAACTTTGAAAATAGAGACAATTGTGAGCATGCAATAATTAGATAATAAATGTAGATAAAATGTAGATTTTAGAAATATGCCCCCAAGAAAGCTAGAGTGAGGTAAGCTAGATTATTAGAGAAATTTACACATTAAGTTAATTATTCAGTTTTAGTTATACATATGGTAGTTTTTACATTTTATAATTTAGATAAGTAGTATGAAGAAGAGCTATAGCATATTATTAGAGTACTCTAGAGTTTGAACATAGATAGGCACCTGTTTTATAAGAAGTTTTCTTATTCCATGAGTTTAGCAGCAAAAAGTTCACGAGTGGCAATTCTTTCTTGTATTGAGATATTTCATTTAATTTCACAACAGCAGCAGCTTTTTCATTTATTTAAGGCAGCAGATCTTCATGGTGAATTTATGACCGGCAATGGAAAGTTCAGCATCCGATAGGCCAGCTCCCGATGGAGAATAATCTAGGTGCTTTACTCGGTCATACCTTGGCAGGAACAAATTATTTTATTATTTTTGGAGACTCTCAGTGATCGAGAGCCAAGCTAAAGTTTAAGTGAATGTCTCCAGCAAGTCTAAGATGGCCTCTTTTTTTTTTATCTTGATCTTTCACATTTTTGTTAAGATATTTTTAGGTTCTACTTAATCTGCCCTGAGGATAATCAATGCATTTTGTTGGTTTTTAATTAAAGAAAGCTGCCGTTCTATTGTTTACATTTTACATTTGCTAATTATATTTTGGGGAATTTTTCTTTAATTAATCTATTATCTATCACTGACCGATGCTTTTAAATTTCAAAAACAAAAAGGGAACATAAGATTATTTTAACTTTTAATTAAATATTACATCAGATATTTTTAGAATTATTATTAAACGAAATTTAAACAAAGCAATAAATACGAACTTTATAATCCAAAATAAATGATTAAAATTATACAAAATTATATAACTAAAAGAAATCTAAATTATATAATTTTATCCCTATTTATTGCGTTTAATTTGAGATCGAAATGTGTGCGTGTTTATGCTGAATTCTACATATATTTATACATTTTTAATATTGTTACACACACAATTCGATATCAAAAAGTTTAAATTTGGGCGGGATAGACCGGTCAGTGAGAGACGACAGAAAAAGGTGAAACTTAAGATTCGAATACGAATCTTACTGTTTCATTTCCCCGTACTTTCCGTGAACAATTACGGAAGGACAAAAGGAGGCAAGAAAGAGAAAAAAAAATTTTTTACATTATATAATTTAAATATGAAAACATTATTATTGTTTGTACAGATATATTGAAATATAAAAAGCAGAGATTACATGAAGCAACGAACAATTTATATACCCGGATCTAGAATTTATAGTTTAATTAAAATGGCCTAATTTGGCCGTGTCTGGTTAAAATCATAGTAATAATTAGTTAAACAGAATATATATATAAAAATTCTTAGAATAGGATTAGTTAGTATAATATAAAAAAAAATTTAAAGAGTAATAGTAATTAAAACAACAATATATATAATAAAATTTCTATCCAAAACCCTATTTGACTAAAGTACAATCCATTCAACCAAGTTCATTATATCAAGTTCATTTTAATATTCTCATATACATTTAATCCGTCCTAATAGTCTAATATTTTTACAACCCCGGGTCCGGTGGATAATACCTACATGGTTTGAGATTATGGGCATCGTATGTCCTTTTTATGGTATCTCCATCTTTTAATAAATATGCATTTGGGCCACATGTGCGATCAATTATAAAGGGTCCCCAGTACAAAGGAAAGAACTTTTTATATACTCTTTTATCTCAGTTACTTTGTTGATAGTTTCGTACCCAAACATAGTTCCCAGCCTGGAAATGTTGGCATCTCCGATCTGCTCGTTTTTTCCGTTCTGTCCTTTCTGTAAGGCGGCGGTGTGCCTTGCGTCTGTCAGTTTCAATATTGATTTCACGTTCACCCATGGGTAATGGCATCTTGATCAGTAATGAGTCCACTTTACCAAAATGCAAATGTGTTGGTGTCATGCCAGTGTCCACCTTCGTCTCTTCTTTAATGCTGACTTCCTTCTCCGGTTCTTGTGGGCCTTCATCGGCTGGAATGAGGTTTCTTTGCTCATCACACTTTTTCATATTTACTACACTATCTGCTTGCCCTTCTATTATCATTGGTTTATCAAGTATTTCTAGTTCCCTTTCCTTTTCCGTATCTTTAATTTCTTCCTTTCTACTAACTGGGGATATTCCATAATGTTCGTTGATCATTTCAAGATACACCAACATATCCCTATCAATTTTCTGACGCTCCCTAACTCATATCTCCTCCTCTTCCTGACTCGTTTTTGGTTCTTCATATCTTCTTCTCGCTTCCTCACGTATTTTCCTCCATCCTTCTTTACTCTCTCTAAATATTTTAAGTAACCTTAGACTGAAGTTCATTGATGCTATTCTATCATTTTCTGCTTCCATTTTTCCTAATATTATTTTATACTAGTAGCATTTGACTACTCCCCACCGGAATATTGGCCCTATAACACTCTTTCGCTGCCCTCACCTACTCTACATTGCCCTATCTCTATATTGCTGCGTTTAACATATTTAACATATATATTATAGCGAACTACTAGTTACGCGTATAATAAGCTACTGCTGTCTATGATATACATATTTATACTTTAACAAAATATTTACTGTTAATATATATAACAAGCTTCTGCTGTCTATGCTATATATATATATATATAACGGTGTTTTAATAAAAAAAATTCAATGCTACTTGCTTTCTCATTTAACGACTGATTACTTTTTTTTTCTTGACATATATATATAAAAAAAATATTTAATTAGATCCGAGTATTTTCGTTCCTTCTTAACTTACACACACATCCCTGCTTTCCTTAAATTTGTTATTATGCCTGCTGTCCTTTCATTCACTTGACCCACATTATTTCACTTGATTTACTTTTTTTTATATTATTTTTATCAAAACAAAATCGTATATAGATATAGAATAATTAGCCAACTCGAGTAACGAACGCTAAAAGAAATTTATATGAGTTATATTTTGCTTAGGGTATATATGGGTTTTTTATATCGAAAGCTCCACGTTGGAAAGCGCCAAACGCTAAAAAAAAAATTTAACTATGTAATGGTCAGAAAACGTGTGACTTGTAAACATAGTGCAGAATTCGACCACCATACAGAACAGCAGCACCATCGAGTAGCGAAGCCACCCGTGGTACTGAGTTCGAACATAGTTTATCGGTTCCACAATACAATCCACGAAACAACACATCTGATGCGACATTAGTAAATATTTCCTTAGGCACGGTGGTCAGGGATATGCAAGAGACTCATGATTTTATTCTCGAGTTAGCCAATAACCAAACTAATATTAATTAAACATTCATATTTACATAATCGAGGAAATATTATATACAATGGGTATCAAATAAATGAAACGTAACTGCAGACGTATAGTTTAAAATTATTTATTAATACATTTTAATAAAACAATCTAATAATATTTTATGGACTAACAGCTTCAGTAGCGGGATTTGCGACATGATTACATTTTAAAGAATACATTTATTTATTTAGACATTATTTTATATTGAGGATTTCAGCAGTGGTATTTCCGATACTGTAATGTTTACAAAAGGAATACATTTATTTGAAGGCGTAATCTAGCTACCTAAAATTCTCGAGTAAGTATTCCTAATGCATGCCTTGGGAAATTTATATCTTTGCAATGCAAGAGTCTAAAGTATGGGTTATAAGAGTAACGGCAGACATATATTTATTTAATTAAAATACTTATTTATAACTAAGGGCCAACATTTATTTGAGAGTGAATTATGCAGATAATGCAGAGGTGGAGTAATATATAGAATAATAAGATTAAGTGAAGGAACACGTATGCTTTAGAAAGGCGATATGGAATGGCAGTATATTGAAACTGCAATGCCGCGAATGAATTTATAAAACTGTCAGGCTGGTCTCTGCCACGGCCCGACAAAGTAAGGTGTCACATAAGCATAACCAGGGACAAGCGGTACGTGTCGCAATTTGCCACTGGCTGCATGACAGGTCAAATCCTATGGGAGCATTTATTATGTCCGCTTGTGTTGGACGATGGGGGTTAATTTCAACCCTGAAGAATCCGGAATATTTACGGCGAATAGATCATCGCATCTCTAAAACGTAATACATGTATACTTATAAACGATTATGATAAGATTTAAATGGATTTCTAATTCGGCCCGACATTATCAACATTTACTAAAGAACGTTGGTGACTCTCAAAGAAATGTAATTCTATGGAAAATTCATGATGATTTAATATATACAAAACATATATAAATTGGGAATTATTATAACTAATACGTCAGCCATTTGTGAAGTTGTAGACCCCTGCATTACAATAAATGAAGCATTGAATGCGTGTCGATTTATATGAAAGTTATTAAAGAAAGTAAATATTAATGAAAATTTGACACGCATTCATTGTTTTAAATGTTCATAGATTTAAACTTTGAAAATAGAGACAATTGTGAGCATGCAATAATTAGATAATAAATATAGATAAAATGTAGATTTTAGAAATACGCCCCCAAGAAAGCTAGTGAGGTAAGCTAGATTATTAGAGAAATTTACACATTAAGTTAATTATTCAGTTTTAGTTATACATATGGTAGTTTTTACATTTTATAATTTAGATAAGTAGTATGAAGAAGAGCTATAGCATATTATTAGAGTACTCTAGAGTTTGAACATAGATAGGTACCTGTTTTATAAGAAGTTTTCTTATTCCATGAGTTTAGCAGCAAAAAGTTCACGAGTGGCAATTCTTTCTTGTATTGAGATATTTCATTTCATTTCATAACAGCAGCAGCTTTTTCATTTATTTAAGGCAGCAGATCTTCATGGTGAATTTATGACCGGCAATGGAAAGTTCAGCATCCGATAGGCCACCTCCCGATGGAGAATAATCTAGGTGCTTTACTCGGTCATACCTTGGCAGGAACAAATTATTTTATTATTTTTGGAGACTCTCAGTGATCGAGAGCCAAGCTAAAGTTTAAGTGAATGTCTCCAGCAAGTCTAAGATGGCCTCTTTTTTTTTTATCTTGATCTTTCACATTTTTGTTAAGATATTTTTAGGTTCTACTTAATCTGCTCTGAGGATAATCAATGCATTTTGTTGGTTTTTAATTAAAGAAAGCTGCCGTTCTATTGTTTACATTTTACATTTGCTAATTATATTTTGGGGAATTTTTCTTTAATTAATCTATTATCTATCACTGACCGATGCTTTTAAATTTCAAAAACAAAAAGGGAACATAAGATTATTTTAACTTTTAATTAAATATTACATCAGATATTTTTAGAATTATTATTAAACGAAATTTAAACAAAGCAATAAATACGAACTTTATAATCCAAAATAAATGATTAAAATTATACAAAATTATATAACTAAAAGAAATGTAAATTATATTATTTTATCCCTATTTATTGCGTTTAATTTGAGATTGAAATGTGTGCATGTTTATGCTGTATTCTACATATATTTATACATTTTTAATATTGTTACACACACAATTCGATATCAAAAAGTTTAAATTTGGGCGGGATAGACTGGTCAGTGAGAGACGACAGAAAAAGGTAAAACTTAAGATTCGAATACGAATCTTACTGTTTCAATATGTAGAAAACAATTGCGAATTTTTTCAAAAACATTTATTAAACTAATTAATATGGGTGATATTTTACAAATATGGATAATGAACAATTACAATATTAGATGAGTTATAGAACTAACATTATTGAGTTAAACAGGGTTAGGTATTTAGTGGTTAAGTTCTTTGTTAACTTTATTAGAGAGTCTGATATAGCTTCCATGTCTCTTGAAAAATGAATGTTGTGGCAAGAGTTTTGTCTCTTTGTTTAATTTTCTCTATGCGCTGAATAAATAATGAGTTTTCATCTGGCTTGGGATGTTGGTATTGTGCCTTGCACCTTACAATCCAAATGGCATAGGGGATGAAAATTGACAGCCTGATTGTAGGAATATCTCTTCCACGAATGCATTCTTTTATATTAAGTATTTTGTATATATATATATATATATATATATATATATATATATATATATATATATATATATATATATATATATATATATATATATATATATATATATTTTTAAATATATATTTGAAAAAACTTGTATAAATGAATATATTTCTAAATAAAAATATAAAAATTGATTTAGGTTTGTTAGCAAATAATTATTTGTTAATGAGATATATTTTAGCTTCACAAACATAAAAAAAAATGTCAGGATTTATTTTTTTAAAGTTCAATATATGAATAATTTATACAAGTTATTAGTTAGGTTATAATATGATTAAATAAAGATTAGAGTAAAATTCGTCTCATTATTTAAAAAAAAATTAAGTTAACTGTGAATATGCTTATTAACACAAATTAAAATAAAAAAAGATGTGAAAATATCATTTCTACGAATATTTGCCAATGTTGAATATTATGCTAGTAATTACAATAATAGCTTTCCATGTGAAAACTATGAATATTTGGGACTAATGATTTTCAATAAAAGTTTTTTTAAAAAACTGGTTATAAAATACATTAAAGATAAGTAAATACCATGATCTTGTGAAAGATTATGACTTGAGGATGGCCTAAGGAATATCCATTGAATGTATTATTTCAAAAAAGATTATATACAGTATATCTATATTATCAATAAATGTTAGAAGCTTTTACTAAAAACAATGTACGATAGAATAACATGAGAAGGCTGTACTGAGATACTGAATTTTGCTGAAATTAAAATAGAGAGAAGATGATTCAGTTTATACATATTTAAATATTTCATTTAATATAGTTATAACTGAAACACAGGCTTATTCTATACCTGTGTCTATATATTGTAATATATAGGGTATATGAGCATATATATGTGTGGGAGATGATAATCTGGACCAACTGATGATTGCTGGTTTAGCATGAAATACATATATTGGTGATTATTTATCTTTTCAGCATATATGTGCTTGAGTGTATCAGTGTTATTAGATTGAGTGGAGAGTGATGGGTCATCTAAAAGTCTGTGCTCATATACCCTATATATTAATATAGTTATGTGGCTTTTAAATTTAAAATAATATTGATTTATCATGGGATCAGTTTTTTGAAAAATTAAGAACCAGGCCATGTAATATATTTTCCCTTGTTGTTGTTCATCCAAGAATATCCTTAAGTTTCTAATCCCTTAATTATTTTTAGACAATCAACTGTAGCATCCTCCATATTAGATTTTACAAAATATACAGTTTAAAAGAAAAAATACTTTAAAAAGAAAAAGTTGTACAAATGACATGTAATAAAACATTTACAGAAAAATCAATATTTTGTTAGTATTTTGCTCCTATATATATATATATATTTGAGCCGCACCTATAATACTTTAATAAAAAAAAAAAAAAATAATAAAGAATTAATAATAATTTTAAAAAATGTTATTGAAAGTTAAAATTTATAAATTTTTAGGTGCGCAACATAAAATATATAACACGACAAAAGGAGCGGGATGGGATATAGGGTTTAAACACAGGTTAGTAGGTGGAAACATGAAACTCAATCTTAAGCTGAGATTGACTGCTTCAGTATGCTTGAAAAAATATTCAGTAATTTTAATAAAAAATTAAAAAGTAAAACTAATCAAAATTATATTTATTTAGTACTAAAATATATATATATATTTCGTTTTCTTTTGTTACTAAATATTTAAATAAAGAAAAAATATACGGGATTTGAACACAGACTTTCAATCACTCTTCAACTATCCACACTATCTCATACACATGTCTACACTCATGTAGTCAACTATCCACACTATCTCATACCAATGATAGACATGACCACACACATGTATCATTTCTACATGTGTGTGGTTATGTGTATCAGTGGTAAGAGATAGTGTGGATAGTTGAAGAGTGCTTGAATGTCTGTGTTTAAATCCCCTATATTTTTACAGTTAAGCTCCAGGTATATGAAGAATGCCTGCATTTCAAATATTGAATAAAGAAAAACCAAAATATTTTAATATTTTTATTTTTTAGGGATTAGGAATTAAAATTGTTTTAAATTGATTAAAATGTTAATTAATGTAATTAAGAAGGTTTATTCATGTGAATTTTAAGTTAATAAAATACAAACAAGTAGTTTTTTCATATGTCATAGCATCGGCCGGGACACGAGCCCACAACCATCTGCAACCAACTACTTGCTTGCAAGGCAACTGCGATGACCTCTCTGCTAATATTGAAATTGTGTTTGAATTAAAAACTCTTCATTCAAACACATATAGTCAATCTCTATTATTTGAGGCAATTATTTGTTCTTATTTCATTGACTATTGGTTTGGACAGTAACAACACAATTTTAAAATTGGCAGAAGGCTATATAGTTCTCCAAAATTTTGATCCAAGCAATTTATTTTTAGTTTATTCTCTTTTAATGATGAGTATTACAAAAAATACTTTAATTTTTTTTGCATAAAAAATCTTTAATTGCATTAATAAACATTTTAATCATTTTAACACAGTCTTAATCCCTAAGAAATAAAAGAAAAATATTTGTTTTCCTTCATTTAAGTATTTAGTAACAGAAACAAATGTATTTTCTTTCTTTTAATATTGAATGAATATAATTTGGAATATGTTTTACCATTTGATTTTTTTTAAAATTAGTATCTATCAAATATTTTCCACACACACACACATATATAAATGTGTATTAAACCTATTTTTTATGTTTTTAAACTATTATTTTTTAAAATCAATTTAAGTGTGCTTTGATTCTATAGTGACAACAGTAACTATTCTACCCCTCAGCTGTTCTTACTGTCTATTCCATGTGCTTGGCAATAAAACACTATTTCAATTTATATATATATATATATATATATAATGGTTGATAATGATGATGATATATATATATATATATATATATATATATATCATCATCATTATCAACCATTATCAATCCACTGCAGGATGAAGGTCTCTCCAAGTTTAATCCATCTTCTCCGATCTTTAGCTTCTCTTCTCCACATCACCCCTACACATGTTCTTATTTCATCCATCCATCTTACATGTGGTCTCCTTCTGGGTCTTTTACAATCTCTTGGAATCCAGTTTAAAATTTCAATTGTCCATCTATTATCATCTCTTCTAGCAATATGTCCAGCCCAACTCCACTTCAATCTTTTAATTTTTTCAATGAGGTCAGTAACACCTGTTTGTTCTCTTACCCATACATTGCGTTTCGATCTCTTCTTGTTACTCCCAACATACATCTCTCCATACTTCTTTGAGTGGTCTGAAGTCTCTGTATTGATCTTCTATTAAGTGTCTAAGTCTCAGATCCATAAGTAAGAACTGGTAAAACACATTTGTTAAAAACCTTTCTTTTCAAACACATAGGCATATTTCCTTTTAATATCAAGTTATTTCTACCAAAAGCACTCCAACCAAGTTTAATTCTATGATTAATTTCCTCTATTATGTTTCCATCTGTATTAATAATCTGACCAAGGTATTTGTAACTCTTAACTTCTTCTAATTCATCATAATCAATCTTTATTTTCATATTTTGAGCAAATCGATTAAACATTACTTTAGTCTTTTTAACATTTATCTTTAGTCCTACTTTCCTACTTTCATCTGATAACTCCTGCAACATTTCCTGCAGCTCGAAAGCATTATTTGCAAAAACAACTACATCATCTGCGAAATCTAAATGACTTAAATAATCTCCATTTACTTTCACTCCTTTAGTTTCCCATTTTAATCCACAAAATACTTCTTGCAGCACTGCTGTAAAAAGTTTTGGAGATATGGAGTCACCTTGTCTTACACCTTTCTCAATGTTGACTTTCCCAGTATCATTATGTAATCTAATTGTTGCTGTTGCATTTTTATAAATATTCTTTAAAATATGACAATATCCTGGATCTATACCTTGATGATCCAATGCTTTAATCACTGAAGAAATGTTTATAGAATCAAATGCCTTTTCATAATCTACAAATCCAAAACATAATGACAACTCATATTCATTTGTCCTTTCTATAACTTCTCTCAATACTTGAATATGATCTACTGTACTAAAACCACTTTTAAATCCAGCTTGTTCTCTTGGTTGGTGAAAATCCAAGGTTCTCTGTAGACGAGTTGTAATTATCTTGGTAAAAATTTTATATAAAACTGATAAAAGGCTGATAGGTCTGTAATTTCTAATATCTTCTTTATCACCTTTTTTAAATATTAATATTATTACTGCATTCTTCCAATCATCCGGTACATCATCATTTAGACATTTGGTATATAACTTTGCTAATATTTTTTCTGTTTCTTCACCTGCTTCTTTTAATATATCAATTATAATTCCATCATTACCTGGAGCCTTTCCTTTTTTCATACATTTAATTGCATTTCTCACTTCTTCATTTAAAATTCTGGGCAATTCGGAAGATGTAATAGATATAGGAGGTACTTGTTCTTTATTACTATATAATTCTTGATAAAAATCTTCTACCAATTTCATAATGTCATCCCTCTTTTTAGTAATAATTCCATCTTTTTTCCTTATTGCAGATATAAATTTCCTACCAATACCAAAATGTTGTTTTACATTCTTAAGACTTTTATTTTCTTCTACAGCTTTTCTTGCTAGTTCACAGTTATACTTTCTTATATCATTTTCAACTCTTTTCCGCATCATTTTACAAAATTCGAGATATTCAATTCTTTTTAATGCATCATTCTTGCATATCTTCATATTCCTTCTTTTCTTCATAAGTTCTCTAGTCTCAGTAGAAATTTTATTAGTCAATTGCTGCTTTTTTCTACCAGCTATCTTTGTTGCAGTTTTTAAAAGTGTATCAGTTATTTTCATATTAATTTCATTCAAATCTGAATCATGTTCAAAATCTACTAATACTTGAAACCGATTTGTAAGTTCTAATTTAAATTCATTAGAATGTTTCTGAAGATTAAGAATATCAACTGTAAATATAGTTTTTCTTAATAATTTTTGTCTCTCTAGTTTTACATTAACATGTATCTTACCCCTTACTAATCGATGATCACTTCCTGTGTTAAATTTATTAAGAACATTACAATCTTGAAATATGTATTTCCTGTTAGTCAAAATATAATCCAATTCTGCTGTACCTTCATTTGGATGCTTCCATGTCCATTTCCTTCTAACATTTTTCTCAAAAAAAGAATTCATAATATAAAGTTTTTCCTTCTCTGCAAACTCCACAAGTCTATGTCCTCTCTCATTTCTATTACCATAACCAAAATTACCTACAACACTTTCATCTTTCATTTGTTTACCAATTCTAGCATTAAAATTCCCATAACAATTTTAAAATGTTGTTTACTCTGATCAAAAGCCTTTTGTACATCCATATAAAAATCTTCTACTACTTCATCACTGTGAGAACTTGTTGGGGCATAAACCTGAATTATCTGCATTTGATATCTGCTATTAAGTTGTATAACTAATCTTGCCACTCTGTCTGATACACCATCAATCTCCACAATATTGTTCTTCCACTTTTTATTTATAATGAATCCTACTCCACTTGTATTTCCAATATTTGTGCCTTTATAATAGACCATATGTCCACTTTTTAAATCAATTGTCTCTTCACCTTTTCTTCTAACTTCACAAAGTCCAATAATATCCCATTTAATATAAGAGAGTTCTTCTTCTAATTCTTGCAATCTTCCTTCACTTGAAAGTGATCTGCAGTTGTAAGTACCTAAATAAAAAGTCGTCATCAAATGGCAGCCTGGGTCCACCTCCAGGATATTCTTAGCACCCTTCGCCTTCGGCCACCAACCGCTGCCTTGGTTGGTGACTTTACAGCCTCCTGGGATTAAGGGCCATGCTTTATTTTTGTCTATCATAATTGTATAATTGGGAAAAATCTTTATCATTTACACAAACATTCATTCTGCCTTATCAGGCACTGAGAAGAAAGACCATGGTGTTTCTTGATCTTAAACTCAGAGGTAAAAAGCCAATAAACTCACCACGCTGGCTAATGCGTGTTGGTGAGCAGCCCATCCATATTCGTATACTATATGAATAAACATATAGTAATAACAGCTGCAACGACAAGAACGTATGGAGTGGACATTAGGAATTTGCCCTGCTCGGTTCCTTTAAGGCCTCCAAGAGGAATCAAAGGGTCTCCTTTCAGTTAATAGCAAACTCCTTTCTGCAGCCATATATATATATATATATATATATATATATATATATATATATATAGTAACTCTGCTTAATTACAACTCGAGCTTGTAATTTTAAAAAAATTTCTAATTATTTATTTTAATTTTATGAAATCATATTATTTTGCAAAATATCTTTTTAAAAACCCGTTACTCAAGCAGGAGAGTAAATCAGATTAATATTTACATATCAATTCATACCCCCAGTCAGACTGCGATTTAATAAAATATTAGACCGACAGTCATTTTTTCAGACCAAAGTAGCTCTCCGGCTGCCTGAAATGTGAAACATCCCATGGAAAATTTATAACGAGTTTAAAATCTAGGCTGCCATCCAATATGGAGATTGGAAACCATAAGATGTCAACAACACATTTCAAGTGCTTGACCCATGGCTAGCTCTTCACATGAGACCGGCTGCACATTTGATTGTGAATAGAGAGAAAGTTGAGATAGAGTTTTGAATTCAGTGGTTAAATTTTGAGTTCAGCCAGAGTTGTTTAAGTTTGAATTAAGTTCATTTTCAAGCCAGATTAAAGAATGATTGGCTAGAACTGAACGTTTTGTTCAGTCATTTTCTCTGCTATTCTCCCATGTGCCATTTAGCAAAATGCCGTAACATATTACTCTTACTCACCTTCTGCCAAAGTTTCAACCTTCCCTACTAAATTAAATGAAAATTAAGTAAACCAAGCCACCTGAACAAGGAACCACAAGAAGCTATGTTTCAGTTAAAAAAAAAATACCAATGCCAATGACCAAGAAACTAATCAGAGCCGAGGACAAAAAGGATGATCACCTAACTACAAACTACAACCCAACTACAAAAGAAATCTAGGAACTATCCTACCTACTATGGAAATTAAAGACTAATAGAATCACTACAAAGACAAAGTTGAGATGACAAAGTCCAAAAGCAGTGCTATAAATAAATCCTAGGTAAATATTAATATCAGGATAAAACTTTTAAATCTCACTCGTTAAAATGAGCATGCAAAATTTATTAATGTGTAATATTTCTTATGTGTTTACATTTTAATTATATTTTATTCTTGCATTTATAATTATTATCATTGTTTTTTTTTTTTTTTGTTTTTTTTTTAAATAAATTTTGTTTAAAATTATTAATGTCGTTTTTTTCGTCTTTCTCTCTCTCTCCATTCACAATCAAATGTGCAGCTGGTCTCATGTGAAGAGCTAGCCATGGGACAAGCACTTAAAATGTGTTGTTGACATCTCATGGGTTCCAAACTCCATATTGGATGGCACCCTGGGTTTTAAACCCGTTATAAATTCCATATGGGGTGTTTCACGTTTCAGGTAGCTGGAGAGCTACTTCGGTCTGGAAAAATGACTATCAGTCTAATATTTTATTAAATTGCAGTCTGACTGGGGGTATGATTGATATGTAAATATTAATCCTATTTACTCTCCTGCTTGAGTAACGGGTTTTTAAAAAGATATTTTGCAAAATAATATGATTTCATAAAATTAAAATAAATAATTAGAAAGTTTTTTAAAATTACAAGTTCGAGTTGTAAAGTTAAAAAGAGTCTTAAAAAGTGTAATTAAGCAGAGTTATAATTCCCGTTACAATATATATTTATATATATGTATATTCTATCTCTACATCTCTATTGCTAAAAAGAGATTGCCTTGACAACAGTTTGAATTCATGATTGTTATCTATATTGGAATTGTCTAAGTGTTGACTGATTTCTAATGGTTATATATATATATATATATGTTGTAATGTGATAAAAATAATGACACTGTGAAATTATTAATATAATCTGAATAAATCATAGCCCAAACATATTGATATGGGATAAGAATATAAACTCTTTAGTATGTTTCATAATTGAAACATCATTCATAATATAAATCTAGCCTAAATACTGAGCCATTTTATAACAGTCCCAAAGTTGATGCAGTATTGTGTACCAATTGCCATCTTACATGATCATCACAGGCCAGCTTTGGGTAGCTATTTTATAACAATAATAATGGATCTTTTACCCCACTATCTCTCTACATTAGTTTGGTCAGCATTTGTCATAGAATAAAAGAAATCGCCCTATCAATTTTTAGACAACCATTTATAACTGATACAAAACAAAAATAAAAGATAATAAAGAATTGCCCTTATGGTTTATATATTATTTATGACAGAGCAAAATATGTATCAATAAATAGTAATTCTGTATAATCTGTGTAAAATTATCTAGCTCAGTCATTGGTCACACTAGGCAATAACAATATTGCCAATACATAATTATTCAGATTATCTAATACAGTAAAAACTGAAACACAGGCTTATTATATACCTGTGTCTATATATATGTAATATTTAGGGTATATGAGCACAGACTTTCACATGACCCACCACTCTCCACTCCATCTAATAACACTGATACACTTAAACACTTATATGTTGAAAAGATAAATAATCACCAATATATGTATTTCATGCTAAAACAGCAATCATCAGTTGGTCCAGATTATCATCTCTACACATATATGCTATAAGTGCTCAGATATATATATATTAAGATAGACAATCCTCATATCTTAATGGACATGCTTCAATCTATCCCACACTCCAATTCTTCAACCGTTCATCCAATTAAAAATATGATGATGGAATGCTCAAAGCACACTGAGGCTCAGATTCTTGTCACACCCATGTTGACTTAAGGTCAATCTGAACCCCACATGTACAGAACATAATACATTTAATACATATGCGTCTGTGCTCATATACCCTATATATTACACATATATAGACACAGGTATATAATAAACCTGTGTTTCAGTTATTACATTGTAGAGATGTCTGCCTATCCTTGCATATGTATTAAGTGGATTATGTCCTGTACATGTGGGGTTCAGATTGACCTTAGGTCAACATGGGTGTGACAAGAATCTCAACCTCAGGGTGGCCTTTGAGCATTCCATCATCAGATTTTCAATTGGATGGACGGTTGAAGAGTTGGAGTGTGGAGTAGATTGAAGCCTGTCCATTAAAGTATGAGGATTTTTTTATCTTAATATATATCTGAGCACTTATAGTATATATGTGTAGAGATGATAATCTGGACCAACTGATGATTGCTGGATTAGCATGAAATATGGATATTAGTGATTATTTATCTTTTCAACATATATGTTTAAGTGTATCAGTGTTATTAGATAGAGTGGAGAGTGGTGTGTCATGTGTAAGTCTGTGCTCATATACCCTATATACTAATACAGTAAAGTAAAATACTGATTATTAAACCGTAAATTATTCAGATGGTATTTAAAACAAAAGAAAGCAAATAAGATCATCATCTCAGATATCACCAAATCTATTCACTATTCCAAAATAAACTATGATAAGCAGTAAAATCATATATCACTATTCTAAACAATAATATATGCCTAAGATATCTATTTAATTTATAATTGAATAAAACCAAATTCAAATCAACAAATAACTAAGTTTTGATATACTTTGACTATTCAAATATTACATATAGTAATAGCAAATTTATGTCCAAATTTAATGATATTCCCTACTTAAATAAAGTAATTATAAATACTTATAATAACATTTTGAGAACGTTTTATAAACCTATAATATTTGTAATGTTTAAATAAAGAAAATCCTTACTCAGTTTTATATCTAATTTAATACAATTTTAAAAATAATTTATCTATACTCTAATTTATATCAATATACAAGTTATACACTTCAAAATAAAATGATTGACAAGAACATATGATCAACAAACCCATTAGATACTTCACATTTATAAGATCCAATCAACCTCATTACATCAGATATCCAGTAGGTTTCTATTGGATATTTACCGAATTGTAATCATTGATATTATTCAACTACATGAATCTCCAGTCACTTGATTATAAAAATGAATTTTATAACAATTGAACTATAAAAAACAATTATTGGCAGTTGTCCAAGCCAAAGATAGATATTAAGATATACTACTTAATAAATTTTATGTTTCTCCCTTCAAAAAAAGTTTAAAGGTAATTAACCTTTAAATTGAAACTTTTTTTAAAATTTTTATTGGCCAAGAGAATTAAAGTTTTACAACTTTTGATTGGTCAATTAACAAAGTCAGCCATAAAATATATTCATCTTTTAATATTATATTCATTTTGGTTTTATTTGTAAAAAGTATATTAATAATTTGTCAGATTATGAAAGTGAATGAAAGTTTTTTCAAAAATAAATTTCTATTTATAATTATAAAAATATTTTATAGTGGAGGTCTTCAAAAAAGCATTTTCTAACCTATCAGAAAATGTTGAGTGTGTCACTGATTTACTTTCTCAATTTACGTTCCTCTAAAAGTAAAGACTTTTTTACTAAAATCTTACTATTTTTCTAAAATAATTTATATTTTCAGTATATTTTACCAAAATACATTATAATATGTAAATAAATGCCAGAAAAATACTCTAAATTATTCATTTCTGTTTGAAAATGAAATGAAGAGCTTGGGGCAGTGGAAATTGTTGACAGGTGTGAAAATTGTTGTTAGGGCTGACTTCATTTTCAATTTATATTCATGTAAAAGTATACATTTTTTTACTAAAATCTCACTACTATTATAAAATAACTATATTTTCAGCATATTTTATCAAAATAATTCATAATATGTACAAAAAATCATAAAAAAATCATTCTAAGACATTAATTCTTCATTTTCAAAGTCAAAACAGAAGTTGGAGCTGTGAAAATTATTGACATGTGGCCTCCTTTGTACTCTATTAGCAACAACCAATCACAATCTAGGAAAGTGTGCCTTCTGTTATTGTTAACCCATCAATGTCACTTTTATTGCTTTTTACTTGTAAAATAATTCTAGAGGGCAGCATCTTACGGGACTTTTTATAGGCTTTAAAATAAGCATAAAAATACTATAGCTCAAAAATTGACAGTTTTCAATTGACTTGAAGCTGTGAACATCGATCCATGGATGTTTCTCAAGAGGAGTTAAGACAAATCATTCTGATTAATGACAGAATAAAAACTATAATGGTCTTTATAACCAGATAAGATAAGCTCTTTAATTCTTTCCTAAAAACAACTGCAAGTCATCATTCACAGCTTCAAGTCATTCTAAAACTGGCAGTTTTTATGTTATCATAGTGAATTTTTGCTCATTTTAAAGCTTAAAAAGTACCGTAAGATGATGCCTGCTCTAAAATTATTTTACAAGCAAAAAAATCAATAATATTGAAATTTGAAGCTACAACATGGGAGAAGGCAGACTTTCCTAGATGCTGATTGGTTGGTTCTCATTTTAAAAAAAAAGAAGAGCTCCTGTCAATAATTTTCACCACTCCAACTTCTTTGTTTTGATTTTCAAAATGAAAATGAATATTTTAGAGTGTTTTTTTAGTATTTTTAAAGTATTTTTTTTTTTACATATTATAAATTATTTTGATAAAATATCCTGAAAATATAATTATTTTAGAAAAATAGTTAAGATTTTAATAAAAATTCTTTACTTTTACATGGATGTAAATTGAAAAAAAAAATCAGCACTTGTCAGCAATATTCATCATGCACACTCTTTATTTGATTTACAAATGAAAATGAATGTTTTAGAGAATTTTTTAGTATAATTTTACATATTATAAATTATTTTGATAAATTATGAGAAAAATAGTTGATTTTGGTAAAAATTATTTACTTTTACATGAATGTAAATTGAGAAAGAAAATCACTGACCTACTCAACATTTTCTAATAAGTTACAAACATTCTTTTGAGGTTCTCTGCTAAAAAATATTTTTATAATTATAAATAGAAATTTATTTTTGAAACAACTTTCATTCACTTTCATTATCTGACAAATTATTAATTTGCATTTTACAAATGAAATTAAAATAAATCTAATATTAAAAAATAAAAATATATTTTACTGCTGATTCTGTAATTGACCAATCAAAAGTTTAGAACTTCAATTCACTAGGCCAATAAAAAAAATTTTCAGTGAATGGAACCATGAACTAATTAAATTATTTCTGCCATTAATATTAACTTAGATAAGCAAACAAATATTTTAATGTAATGACAAATATAAAATTTATATCTAATCAGTCTTAATAATAATAATTATATAAAAATAAAAATAAAAACTATATGAGTGTATAACCATATCTCACTGATATTGGTTTAATCTTAGATCAATTTAAATATCAAAAATTACCTTGCACACTTAAAAAAAATAATTAGACAAACTTATTGGGTTTTAATACATTTTAGATTCATTGATTTATAACAAGAATTAATAAGAATAGCAATAAAATCAACAATAAAAAAAAAAGATATATGCAATTAGGTGAAATTGTAACCAGTTATGAAAAAAAATACAAATGCGATTTCTCTTGAATATATCCAATTAATTTGAAAATCTATCATTCTATAAAAATCAATAAGAAACAGTAAATATATATATATATATATATATATATTTATGTTTATATATATATATATACAACACATTTGTATATATATATATATATATATATATATATATGAAACTCACAAATGTGTTGTATGACAATAATACTATATATAAACTGACGGAGAGAATATTTAGACTTTAAATAAGATATATAATGGAAAAAAAAAATGTGATCAAATAAAAATAGATTTCCATTTATTCACTAAGGTAATTTCTATATAATTAAACCAACATAAAAATCTATTGTATTTAAACCCTTCTCTATACAAATATCCCTGATTTAAATCTTAAATATAAAAAAATTAAGCACTTGAAAACATCGGGTTGTAAATTAACCTATATCATCAGATAAGAATTTAAATAATAATAACAAAAATGAATCTCTCTGTACTTTTATTGTGTGAATCATATAATAATCCATAATTTAATATATCCAGCACACAGTTCTTCTTTTCAAAATAGTTCATATATATCTAATATATAAATAAAACAAACTAACTCCTTCTTTTTAAAACTTGATTTTTTATGACTATAATCATGAAAAAGAAATCCAATGTTTCAACTATTTTTTATAGTCTTTTTAAAGGCACACTAAAATAAAATATATATACAATAAATATCACATATTCCAAAAAAAAAAAATTAAATTTAAAATTACAAAATATATCCATAACCAAAATTTTCTTTTTTTTACCTTATCTCACTCCCCTTTCCTATTACAATCACAACTTAAACACAACTAATTCCCTTTTAAAAATCTATATATATAAAATAAAAACTTTTAATTAAAAACCTATTATTTTCTTTTATCTTTTTCTATTAACATCCTATTTAATTCTGGTTTTATTTCATTTATGTATACACCCTCTTTTATTATCCTTTCATTATATGACTTAATACATTCCAAAGGTTTTATTTCAAAATCCCCATGCTTAAATTTATTCTTATGAATGTAAATGCTATTTACATTCATAAGAATAAATTTAAGCATGGGGATTTTGAAATAAAACCTTTGGAATGTATTAAGTCATATAATGAAAGGATAATAAAAGAGGGTGTATACATAAATGAAATAAAACCAGAATTAAATAGGATGTTAATAGAAAAAGATAAAAGAAAATAATAGGTTTTTAATTAAAAGTTTTTATTTGATATATATAGATTTTTAAAAAGGAATTAGTTGTGTTTAAGTTGTGATTGTAATAGGAAAGGGGAGTGAGATAAGGTAAAAAAAAGAAAATTTTGGTTATGGATATATTTTGTAATTTTAAATTTAATTTTTTTTTTTTGGAATATGTGATATTTATTGTATATATATTTTATTTTAGTGTGCCTTGAAAAAGACTATAAAAATAGTCGAAACATTGGATTTCTTTTTCATGATTATAGTTATAAAAAATCAAGTTTTAAAAAGAAGGAGTTAGTTTGTTTTATTTCTATATAATAATCCATATATACTATTTAATCCTATATTTTAAAATAAAATGTAAACAAAACATACATACTTCTTTTTTTAATGAAAAAAAAAATATATACATAGATATCATATCACAAGTGAAAAGTCTTATTCCTCTTTTTTACCCACAGGGCCATCATGGTTCTGTTTCCTTGTTTCTGATTTCAATGTGTAAGAACAATTTTCCTTAAGTAGAGAAGACAAAGCATAAATAATAACAATCAATAATTTTAATTTGCTTTTGTTTTAAATTCCAATATTTTTTCTTCAAATATATAAATATGTCCAATCTTTTAAAATAACAGATAATGAGTCAATACAAATTCCATACATCACTGGCTTTATTTTCTTTTTTTCATTGGTAATTATATATAAAGAGATTGTTTTCATTGACACAATTCAGTTACACCCAAGTCTTCAACCTTTTCGCATCTGTAGACCAGAAAAAATAAGGATAAGATTTCATGGACTGGCAGAAGTTTACAGATAAATTTTCTTAAAGATGTAACCAGCTTAGCTTTAGATAAGCATAATTGTTATAACTGACCAAAACAGCACACTAGTTATTGTGTATTGTAATGGTGTTGCTTACCTTCACATGCTAAACACTCTTTCTCGAGTTGGCAGTCATACTGCTACAGAAAACAGTACAATAACAATCATTCTCATTAATGTGCTTGCATTTCTACATTTATTATTTCATTGTTAAAATATGCAAGAATAAAATGTTATTCACCTGAATTTTGGGAAATATCACAGCTAGTGTAATTACATGACAATGATTATGATAAATGTAATATCTGTATTTAATGTTAAATATACAAGATGAAGTTATATATATATATATATATATATATATATATATAACTTCATATATATATATATATATATATATATATGGATGTTGTCTTTTGATAGTAGTAAGAGCAAAATAGAAATCGTGTAATTAAAATCACCATATAGTCAAAAAAAAAGTCACCATATTTTAAATCTGAAAAATTTTTAATCTGAAAAAATAAAATGAAACATGTAAAAGTCTGAAGTTTTGATGTTATTGTAATTTTTTGTGCCGGTGGGTTGAAGCAAGGATCAAAAAATGTAATTAATAGAAAAAGTTTTTTGAAAAATGGCAAAATAGACATCGCATAATAGAAATAAAGCCAAAAAAAATCACTGTATAGTTGCCGACTTTTAAAAAAAAAGACAATGAAAGTTGAAAAAGTCAAATGTTTTGATCTTACATTAATTTGGAGGGGGGGGGGAGTGGGTTGAGATATACTTTTTCTTCACTGAGACAAAAGATAGAGACCAAAGTTATTTTTTGTTTGTTTTTATTTTTAAAAAAAGGTAACAGAAATTGGTTTTAAAAATAAAAGTTTTAGTATTTTAGCGGTATATAAATAAAGCCAAAAAAATATCGCCTTATAGGCCAAAAAAAAGTGGGCATATTTTTAAACAAAAAAAAAAGATGAAACTTGAAAAAGTCAAAAGTTTTGATCATATTTTAATTTGGGGGTGGGAGGTAGATTGAGAAATACTTTGTAAAAGTTAGTGACAGAAATTTTTTGGTTGTTTTTTTTTTTTAAAAAAAAAAAAGATGATAAAAATTGATTTCAAAAATCAATTTTAATTTTTTTTTTTTGGGGGGGGGGAGTGGGTTGAGAAATACTTTGTCTTCACTGAGACAAAAGATAGAGACAAAAATTATTTTTGTTTTGTTTTTATTTTTAAAAAAAGTAATAAAAATTGGTTTTAAAAATAAAAGTTTTAGTATATCAGCGGAATACAAATAAAGGCAAAAAAGATATAGTCAAAAGTTTTGATCTTACTTTATTGTGTGCATGGGGGGGGGAGGGGTTATTGAGAAATACTTTGTAAAAGTTAGAGACAGAAGTTATTTTTGGGTTTTTATTTTTAAAAAAAAAGTAATAAAAATTGATTTCAAAAATAAAAGTTAAAGCTATAAAAAAAATCACCACATAGACAAAAAAAAAACCCACTAGAAATGAAATATTAAAAGAAAGAATAGAAAAAATTTAAGAGATCAAAAAAAGTCATGTTACATTTTATTGTTTTAATACATAAACAATGCCAACCAGTGGCTGTGATTGGCTATCAAAAGACAACCGGAGTTTGTATAATAAAAAACTTTTTTTTTTAATTTTGAATTTTTTTAGAAAAAATAATAAAAAATTTAATTCTACCCCCCCTCATAAACATCTGTAATAAATAGAAAAATAAATTAATTTATGTATGATTGATTAGATTTTGCTTTTGTTCTGTTTTTTTTTTTAATGGGTAAAAATGCGATGAAAAAAATAAATAAAAATTGTTTATATTAATTAAAAGTTTAAAATCTTATTATTTTGTTATTATAAACTTTCTTGCCAGTCTAGCATGGACTAGCAAAAAATTTCTGTGGCCCAGTGCCAGTTCATGAACCGATGGTTAAAGACCACTGATCTAAATGAGCAATAAAGGCTAGCATTTCTTCAAATTAAGAAAGTAAAATTTTAATTGCTTAATATCATATAGAAGTTAAATTAATCAATCTTGTGAAATTCATTGATCAAAATATGATACCCATATGCACATCATGAGGTTTGCATTTATCACAAATAAATAGATGAAATCCTAGATTTTGACAATGGAATATTTATAGCTTATTTGCAAGCCAATGTATTTTGATATTTTTTATTACATTTTTTCATTTCCCCTGGAATTTCATCAATGAATTGCCCCAATTGAACTGGCAGCTAGTTAAAATTTTTATTCTCCCATGGTTTTAGAAACTATTCACTTTAAAAATAAATTTAATAAAATTTTAAAGATGAATATAAAAATATTTATTCTAAGCAACAATAAAATTATAAGAACTCATGTTACAGCATTTCAGTTTTATTTATAACATACCTTTACTGACATCAATATTTTTAAGGCAACTGTTCAATATAACTCAATGATCACTCATTTCTATAAGAAAATTGTTTAATAAAATTTGCCTCCAATGCAATGAAGACTTTAATTATTGGATATAGTAAAAATAAAAGAAAAAGTTTTCATTTTACAATTTCAATATTAATTTTCAGTTTTTAACCAAAAATAAAGAATTCATATTACATTTTCAACACCTTTTAATGCGCATATATATTTTTACATGTATTTTTAATAATATATTCCAATAAACAAATATTTATGAAACAAAACATTTAATTGTGTAATAAATAAGTTGGTGAATATAATAACAAAATTGAAATATATAATAATTAGTAATAATGATTTTATTCAAGTGGTCATTTTATTATTCATTTAATTATTTTCTTATATTTATTTATCTATTCACTTATTTATATTTTTCTCTAAAATTGATCACAATAAATTTATGATTTGATGCTAATATTAATAGAAAATAATGATATTACTTTTTTACAACTTTTCTCATATACACTTAAATGCAATTTTTTATATATAATTTCTCATTTATTTTTCTAACAGTTTTGACTGTCCTGCAGTTTTCATCAGAGCTACAACATTTAAACATATAATTATATAACCATTATTTTATATACATATAAAAATACATATTTTACATTATTATTCATAATCATATTTTATTTTTGCTTTTTTTAATTTTTTCTTCTATCCTATCTATCATTCTACATTATTATTATTATTATTATTATTATTATTATTATTATTATTATTATTATTATTATTATTATTATTATTATTATTATTATTATTATTATTATTATTATTATTATTATTATTATTATTATTATTATTATTATTATTATTATTATTATTATTATTATTATTATTATTATTATTATTATTTATTATTGTTGTTTACTATTATTTTAAAATATTAGGTTACCATGGTTATCTAGTTAACATTTATATTTCAAGACCTCCATTATCCCTCCATTGAGTGAAATGAAATTAAATAAGATCAATAAACTTCTTTATTTTTTTTATATACTGTGACATATAGCACTAATCTGGGCAGATACAATACATGGTATGCATATATAAATTAAGATTATAATTTTCAACATTTTTTTTTAAAAATAATACTATAGTTATTAATAATAAATTGAGAAAGCACATATATATATATATGTATTCCAGTGTGTGTGTTCAATCATCCATATTCATTCCAAAAAATAAAAGTAACAAAAAATTATTATATAGAAATCTCAGAGTTTCATTATAATTAAACATGTTCTGAATGATATCCTTTTTTTCAATAACTCCCCTCCTCCTATGGAAACATGTCAGAAGATAATAGTGTTGTTGTTTTGATGCTTTTAAATCTGTATCAGCTTCAGAATTTATACATATACTTATCATTATCCAATCATATTTTTGTTAAACTCTTCAAACTTTAAGCTTTCTGATGCAATAGTAAAAATATTTTACAGTTCATACTTTTTGTTAATATTTTCATTTTATCACTTAACCAAAAGACTGTTTCTTATGAAGCTCCTCGTAGACATCTGACGTCACTCTAACTCTGCCAGTTCTTATGCTAAAAAATTTGTTTGATAGGTTTTGAATAGGTTTTTAAAAGTTCTGTAAGATGGTGCCCTCTTCTGATTTATTTTACAAGTAAAAAATAAAAAAACGCATTTAAACCTAAACAAAGAAAGAACATGAGTTTTGATTGGTTCTTAGCATGCTCTCAGCCGAAAAAGACATTCTGATTGGCTGGAAAGAACAAAGAAACCGCCTGATCAAAGAAAATAAAGAAAAACGCTGAGATTTTCATTTCAAATGCAATTTTAAGTATTAAAAAAATATAATTTCAGAAATTAAACTAGTTTTTAAAAGAAAAAAACTAAAAAAACAAAATTATTTTCGAAAAATATTGAAGATTTTAGTAAAAATATTAAAGAAATATTTAAAAGAAATATTTACTTTTCTATAATGTAAAAGTCGACCTTTTTGTTTATATTATAGCTTTTATGTTGCCGAAATTGAATATTTTAGAATAAATAAATAGCAATTTATTTTTGAAAGAACTTTTGTTCTCTTCATAACCTGAAAAATTAGTAATATACTTTTTATAAACGTATCTGAGTTGAATTTAATATTATAGGCGAATATGTTTTAACAATAGGCTTTGTCTTCAGTTTGTGAGTTGGCCAATTAAAAGATTTGATTTTTACCTCATACAACCAATAATATAATTAGCAGTTAAAAGGTTAAGAAAGATACTTTACAAATTTTATTAAATTTTGGAAAACTTTAGCTTTACATGTAGAAAACATTTTATTATGCAAATATTGTATCACATCAAAATGAGGAATGCAATATATGTTCTTTGAACTTAAACTGAAAGAACACTATTAATAAATTTGATTATGTGTGATATTCTGAGTCAGAAAAATGGCTACTGCTACACTGTAAGTTTTATTAAATTTTAATATTTTTATTCTTGTATATATATATATATATATATGGACAGTTGTAAGAAAATCAAGTCATATATTGTATGACTTATTTTAATAAACTTGTACTACAAATGTTATATAATGAGCATATTAATAGCTCTTAACAAGCTTTTCTGAATATCCTTATCCTCAGATTTCTTTTTAGCTCTGGGTGTCAACATTATATAACATTTGTAGTACAAGCTTATTAAATTAAGTCACATGATTAATGACTTGATTTCCTTGCAATTATTGTTTTTCTCTTGAGGCTTTGGCAATTTTATATTGCTAAAGCTTCAGTCCCATATGGCTATTTAAGTTAAATAACTGGATTTAAAGATATATGGATGTCTGAAAATTACAGATTTTTTACTTAATAGGTAATTATTAGATACATTCTGGGGCTTGACCTGGTATTTTTAAATCTAATACCTGAATGTCCTAGTACTTCACTGATGACAGCCAGAGTTAAAAACTGGTCTGAGGATAAGGATATTCAGAAAAGCTTATTAACAGCTATTAACATGCTCATTATATAATATAATACATGGATAGTATATAATTTGAATAGTGAATACTGATATAGTATATATCATGGCTGCAGAGTATTTCATATTTAGAAAACATTGCATAATCTTTTAAAACTAAAAATTTATATTAAGATACCATAAAAAAAATAACATTATGCAAACAACTACACTTGAGTTGTTTTTAAGCATTACTTCACAAAAACACCACGATAAAGCAGCCTTATTCATTAAATTAATCAACGACTAAATGGTTGAAAGTTTATGATTATTTTATTCTTATTTCATTCTCCAGTTAAAAACAGTTAAATGCTCATTTACAAGTCAATAAAATCAATAGAAAACTGGCATAGCTATAGAAAGATTAACTGAAAATATTCACTTTCTTTAAAATTCTCAATATTAAACAATATCAACCCTTTACCAAAATTTAAATCAGTTTTAAAGCATAAAAGGCACCTACTCTAACCTATTACACCACGAGGCATTAGTCGTACATTGTCAGTATATTTATATACGCATACATGTGTGCTTATGTGTGTATACGTGCGTGTAAATGGTTATTGTCTGTAATAAATATAGTAAATATTTTTCGAATTAAAAAAAATCTCTTAGAAAATTTTATGTAATCTTTAAATTAAAAAAAAAAAAAAAGAGTTGAAAAAAAAATCGTTGTTAAATTATTCACTTAAAGTGGAAAGTCTGACTTTTACAGCTGAAACATTTTTCAATAATAATAAAAACCTGTCTATATTTTTTGTTTATTTTGCCCTTGCGATTAAAATTTATAACCAAAAATGTGTGTTTTAATTAATAAAATATGATAAACATTATTAATCTGTTTAATGTTACACCATTAGCTATATCAGACGCTAAAACAACTGAAAGTTGCCTAGAAGTAGTTTCTTTTATAATATTATCAAATTGTTTTAAAAATCACTTTTAAATAATTCAGAATATTATGCATTTTCTAAAATATATATATTAGTTAAATAAAAAAAACTAATGATGAATAACACCAAAGCACCGTACTTCTATAACAGAGGTGTGAGTGCTATATTTAACTATCAAACAAGTACATTAGCTTGGCAGATCGATAGAAATATTTGATAATAATTAGTACATTATTGACCACTATATTGGAGACAGGGCAGCATAGACTAATAAAAACCTCTAATAATGCTCTAAAGCAGGGGTGGGCAATTATTTTGGTTTGGGGACCGCAAAGTTTGGTGGAGAGCCGCATCGGGGATCACTTTGTGGAAGTGAAGGTTAGTGGAGAGCTGCACCTTTTTTTATGATACAATAAACACACTGCTTTATTCCCTGTATTACTAAAAAATATTTGTTTGTCCATTCTTCATTAAACTCATATCTACACTGCGTATGTGTATTGATGTGACCATCCTAGTGAAAAATAAGAGACGAATCTTGGTCACGCACGGGAAGAAAATCTCAGTTCAAGGTGGATTTTTCTGATTGTGTTGGCGGGCCATATAAAAACTCTTAGCAGGCTGGATGTGGCCCTCAGGCCACTATTTGCCCACCCTTGCTCTAAAGAATGCATATCTGCTAGATATTTCTGATCTTACAATTCTATGAAATTGTAAAGTTTTAAGAAATCTTATACATCATTCAAGCAAATTCTTATATATGTTTAATAGATTAGAGTTATAAGATTAATTTTATGAAAAAAACCATCTCAGATCTATTGAACTGACAGTGTGCATATTTATGCACTATTTTAATAACAATTGATTAGAAAATTACTTTGCTATATATTGTCGATCTTAGAACATGTCAGCAATAAGGATCATGAATAATGAACCATTACAATTGATAGAATCTTACATGAAATATTTAACTCATAAATAAAATAATACACCCCTGACCACACATGGATTTAAATAGCTCTAGTATTATTATTTTTTCAGCTTAATGATGATACTTTCTAGTCAGTGAAAGGCATTCCGAAAAACTTCTAGAGAAACTAAGATTTCTTCTTTCAATGTTCATTTCACTGTTTGACTATAATAGATATATTCATCATTATTAATATCATCTTTAAAATATCTTGTGACTTCAATATTATAGATAATCATGGGTTCAGTACATGTAATTCAATACATTCTTTACCAGAGGGGAAAGATAACATCAAATTATAATTATTTAATTTTTTTCTCAATAAGTTCATGTATATCTTTTGTTTTACTACTTAGTCCACAAGCTAAGAATTTTTTAGATACCCATTTACTGATCACAGTTTATGATCTGACTACTGAAAAAAAATACGATTGACTAATAATAATTACAGCTTTTGGTGTAAACTAAAATGCATGAATGACTAATTTCTGTTAGAACATTTCCTGTAATCACTATTTTCAAACATATCTAGCTATTTTCATATTCTAATTTTTATTGGGCTTTAATTTTTTTGTATGAACTAACAGCTCATTTTAATGAACTGTGTAAGTTGTAACAGCATTAAACTTTTTGCCTTGGATATTTTTGTTTGAAATATATTGATGTATTGATGTTTGTCTTGCATTGGTGGTCGAAAGGTCAGCGCAACTGCCTTGCACTTGCAGGTAGTTGCCCGGGTTCGCATCCCAGCCGATGCTATGACACTTAAAAAAAGTTTAAGATTATGTCTGATGGTAATTTATATATATATATAAATTAGTCATAGAATTAAACTTGGTTGGAGTGCTTTTGGTAGAAATAAGTTGATACTAACAGGAAATATGCCTATGTGTTTGAAAAGGAAGGTTTTTAATAAATGTGTTTTACCAATTCTTACTTATGGATTTGAGACTTGGACACTTAATAGAAAAGCAATACAGAGACTTCAGACCCCTCAAAGAAGTATGGAGAGATGCATGTTGGGAACAACAAGAGGAGATGGAAAATGCAATATATGGGTAAGAGAACAAACAGGTGTTATTAACCTCCTTGAAAAAATTAAAAGACTGAAGTGGAGTTGGGCTGGATATATTGCTAGAAAAGATGATAATAGATAAACAATTAAAATCTTAAAGTGGATTCCAAGAGTTTATAAAAATCCAGAAAAAGACCACATGTGAGATGGGTGAATGAAATAAGAAAGGGTGCAGAGGTGATGTGGAGAAAAGAAGCTAAAGATCAAAAAAGGTGGATTGAACATGGAGAGATCTTCATCCTGCCATGGATTGATAATGGTTGATGTTGATGATATATATATATATAACTTACAACCCATTTAGCTTTGAGAATTAATACCCTTATTACACAATGAAACAGTAAGATTCGTATTCAAATCTTAAGTTTCACCTTTTTCTGTCGTCTCTCACTGACCAGTCTATCCCACCCAAATTTAAACTTTTTGGTATCGAATTGTGTGTGTAGCAATATTAAAAATGTATAAATATATGTAGAATTCAGCATAAACATGCACACATGTCAATCTCAAATTAAAGGCAATAAATAGGGATAAAATAATATAATTTAGATTTCTTTTAGTTATATGATTTTGTATAATTTTAATCATTTATTTTGGATTATAAAGTTCATATTTATTGCTTTGTTTAAATTTCATTTAATAATAATTCTAAAAAAATCTGATGTAATATTTAATTAAAAGTTAAAATAATCTTATGTTCCCTTTTTGTCTTTGAAATTTAAAAGCATCGGTCAGTGATAGATAATAGATTAATTAAAGAAAAATTACCCAAAATGTAATTAGTAAATGTAAAATGTAAACAATAGAACGGCAGCTTTCTTTAATTAAAACCAACAAAATGCATTGATTATCCTCAGGGCAGATTAAGTAGAACCTAAAAATACCTTAACAAAAATGTGAAAGATCAAGATAAGAAAAGAGGCCATCTTAGACTTGCTGGAGACATTCACTTCAACTTTAGCTTTGCTCTCGATCACTGAGAGTCTCCAAAATATAAAAATAAATTGTTCCTGCCAAGGTATGACCGAGTAAAAGCACCTAGATTATTCTCCATCGGGAGATGGCCTATCGGATGTCGAACTTTCCATTGCCCATCATAAATTCACCATGAAGATCTGCTGCCTGAAATAAATGAGAAAGCTGCTGCTGCTGTGAAAGTAAATGAAATATCTAAATACAAGAAAGAATTGCCACTAGTGAACTTTTTGCTGCTAAACTAATGGAATCAGAAAACTTCTTATAAAACAGGTACCTGTCTGTGTTCAAACTCTAGAGTACTCTAATAACATGCTATAGCTATTCTTCATATTACTTATCTAAATTGTAAAATGTAAAAACTACCATTTGTATAACTAAAATTGAATAATTAACTTAATGCGTAAATTTCTCTAATAATCTAGCTTACCTCATTCTATCATTCTTGGGTGCGTATTTCTAAAATCTACATTTTATCTATATTTATTATTTAATTATTGCATGCTAATAATTGTCTCAATGTTCAAAGTTTAAACCTATGATCGCTTGAAATAGTGAATGCGTGTCAGATTTTATTAACATTACTTTCATAAATAATTTAATTTTCATATAAACCGATACGCATTCAATGCTTCATTTATTGTAATGCAGGGGTCTACAACTTCGCAAATGGCTGGCATATTAGTTGTAATCATTCCCAGTTTAGATATGTTTTGTATATATTAAATCTTAATGAATAATTCCATCAAATTACATTTCTTTGAGAGTCGCCAATGTTCTTTAGTAAATGTTGATAATGTAGGGCCGAGTCAGAAATCTATTTAAATCTCATCATAACCGTTTATACAGTATACATGTGTTACATTTTAGAGATGCGATGACCCATTCCACCGTGAAATTTCCGGATTCTTCAGGGTTGAAATTAACCCCAGTCGTCCTACACAAGCGGGCATAATGGGTGCTCCCGTAGGTCTTGACAAAGTCATGCAGCCAGCCGGAAAACTGTGACATGGACTGATTGTCTCTGGTTATGCTTATGTGACACCTTACTTCATCGGGCTGATGGCAGAGATCAGCTCAACATTCTTATAAACCCATTCGCGGCATTGCAGTTTCGATATACTGCCATTCCATATCACCTTTCTAAAGCGTACCACGTGTTCCTTTACTTAATTTTATTATTCTATATATCACTCCGCCTCTGCATTATCTTCATAATTCACTCTGAAATAAATGTTTGCCCTTAGTCATAAAATAAATATTTTAATTAAATAAATATATGTCCGCCACTACTCTTAAATCTTACTTTAGACTCTTGCATTGCAAAGGTATAAATTCCTCAAGGCATGCATTAGAAATACTTACTCGAGAATTTTAGGTAGCTAGATTACGCCTTCAAATAAATGAATTTCTTTTGTAAACATTACAGTATCAGAAATACCGTTACTGAGGTCCTCAAGATAAAATAAGGTTGAAACAAATAAATGTATTCCTTTTGTAAACATTACAGTATCGAAAATACTGCTACTGAAGTCCTCAATATAAAATAATGTCTAAATAAATAAATGTATTCTTTAAAATATAATAGTATTGCAAATCCCGCTAATGAAGCTTTGAATCCATAAAATATTTTTAGTAAATGATTTTCTTATTAAAATGTGTGAATAAATAATTTTAAACTATACGTCTGCAGTTACGTTTTATTTATTTGATACCCATTCTATATAATATTTCCTCGATTATGTAAATATGAATGTTTAAATAATATTAGTTTGATTATTGGCTAACTCGAGAATAAAATCATGAATCTCTTGCATATCCCTGACCACCGTGCCTAAGGAAATATTTACTAATGTCGCATCAGATGCGTTGTTTCATGGATTGTATTGTGGAACCGATAAACTATGTTCAAACTCAGTAACACGGGTGGCTTCGCTACCTCGATGGTGCTGCTGTTCTGTGTGGTGGTCAAATTCTGCACTATGTTTACGAGTCACACATTTTCTGACTGTTACAACATATAATATAAGATTCACATAAGGGTCCTGGAGATTTACAGAAAAGGTAGTCTATATATTTTAAATTTAGCTTTTACCTATGCTGAGTATGCATGCATTCAATATATAACAATAACATAATTACAGCCACTTTAAAATTTCTTTATAAATATTCAGAACCTTTAAGTGAATACTACAATCACTCAAAAAAGAGAAAAAAGTTTTTGGTATATATATATAATCTGACCTTGCTCTCGTGCATCTTCACTTCCAGATAATATATGATATAAAATAAAACGGGTTCTATCTCAGTTAATAATTAATAACTAAAATATTCAGCATTAAAATTAAAATATTTCACTAGCTCAAATTTAAAATACGAATAAGGTTCAGTTTATAAAAATAATTTAAATAAATATTTAATATTTTCATGAGACTTGAAGTGAAAATACAGGTGACAAGATAGATTACATTGAGCCAATATCCCACAGGATACTACCTCAATGGCATAAGAACACTATTCCCCCTTTATTACTATTTCAAATAACAAACTCATAGTATTCTTACGACTTTAATAACTTCTACTCACTAAGATTAAACTAATAATTAATTCTTAATTTTCTATTTAATAATAATCTAGCTCAAATAAAATAATCTCAGGTTCATAAAGTTTATTCTAAGTTAATAAAAATACGGTAGTAAAATATGAGAAGGGATTTTATGTCATAATCTACTACACTGAAACCAATAATAATAAATAACAGTAATAATATTCTTCATTGTTTAACTAATTCTGTATATCTTTTCTTTTTACTATAATTTTATTACCATAATAAAATAATAAAATAATATAATATGATCTTATATCTTCATGTAATGATATAATAAATACGTGGTAGCATTTTAATAATCTGACAAACAAAATATGTGTGGCAACTGATAGCATATAATTTAATATAATATTGTGATAACTGATTTATGACCAATAAAATAATGTAAGATTATGATTATTTAATTATAATGAATATCAATAAAATATTTAAAATTCTTAAAATAATTCTCTATTTATCTTTTGTACAAAATTATATATTTGTTTCAGTTATTATGCATATATCGTGATTTCATGCAGTGATGTGGAGAAATAAATAACTCGGACACAAAATTTTTTGAAATAACAAAATTTAACAAAGTTTATTACTAATAACAAATAAATAAACAATTTATTTATACTATTTACAGTGGATATCCTTAACTTTTTTACTTTACAGTTTGATCTACCGGGTTATAAAAATAATAATTTATATTTCAATTATATCTTCATTTAGATTTAGGACAAAATTTTAAAAAAATGTTACTATTTGGTTTCTCATTATGGTTAACTTATTACAAATATATTTATCTACTTTATTAGCAACAGCATTTTATCCTTAATATTATTAAACTATCTTATTTTAAAAGATTCATACTTAGAAAACATTCTATAGAAAACAAAATTTTATAATGAGTATGGATTTCTCAAAATATTAAAAAAAATTTCATCTTGCAAAGTCAAAGATGTTACACAAAATATTATCCAAAATTCAGTACTAGATTTTAGTATTTATCACACAATGTTTACTAATCATAATATATTCTTCTTTAAGCCTTACTTTAGTATGATATAAGTGTAATCATCGATATATTTCTGTTAATCAATAAACAAAAAATATACTATGCATATTGTTTACATAATTTACTTTGTACTATTGTATTTTAAAAATATGCAATACTTATTTTTCTCTTAAAAAAAATAATACTAAAGCATTTAAAATTATTATCACTTTAAAGAAAATATCTTTGTTTAGATACTTTATTTTAAAAAAGTTTATATTTCATTTCCGAAATAAAATTCAAAATATATTCTATGATTCTTTTCTTTCCTTAAGATACTTTGGATCTTCAATTTTAAGTTATAACGTCCTATTCCCTCTAAGCAAATAAACTAATCTTATACAAAACAATAGCATAACCTAAGTTCTAAATTATTTATCATTTCTCTTAAACATATCTTACTGAATGATGCAGTTACATGAAATAAAGATAGCGAAAACAGATGCATAGGATTAAGGAAGAAAGCTAGAGTATTACTCTTAACATATCTCAAAATCATGGTACAGTGTGAAGAGGTATGACATTTACCTGCATAATATCCTCTAGTACAGGGACGATGTTAAAGCTATTTCTTCAGCTTTATTAGAACATCAAATATTTAAAGAAATATAAACCCTGTCCAAATAAAATGTGTATCAGTCATAGGGCTTTGTTAACTATGCTGATATTCACATAAAGACTAAATATTATTTCCATTCCTTATAACATCCTATTTCTTAAAACATCATCTTGGTTTCCTGTTTACTAAGTACTTCCAAGCCACTATCTCAACATTATTTCTCAAGATTTTCCACATCTTACATCGATAAATAACTATCTGCATTTACAAAACAATAAATAAAATTCATTAATAGTTAAACAATCTAGCTGTTCCACAAGAAAAGTCTGCTTACTTCATTATTCTATATGTCTAATCATATACAATCTACTTAGACAACATTTGAATATCCAATAACATGAAAATTTTAAACGAATCACATAATTATTTGTTATGTTGGATTATATCACTAATAAAAAAAAAAATCATCGTATGCATATTTTCAAATCAATCCTATCTCATAATATTTTTTTAAAATGTTGTATGAAATGTGGTACATATAAGTAAAAAAACTTTTACACTTCATTCTTCCAATTTATGGATGATCTAAAGAAAACAAAAAAAATATACATTATAAATTATCAATAGTTATTATTATTACCAATAACCTTTATCTAGTCATCGTGTTCAGTAGGCTTCCTTTATTCACTTGAGCATTGCAGATATAAAAAAAAATTCACACCCATACACTTTATACTAAAATATTTTTAGCTAAATTATTAGATTGTTATATTATAAAATTTTAATATTAATAAATTAATGTTTTTATGTTTTTCCTAATCTTATATAAAAATTTAGATTTAAACTAGGTTAACAAAATAAAAGGAATCAAAACTATAATTACATATTTTCTTGACGATAGTTCCTGATAAGTCCAAAATGATTATTATTTTCTCTAGAGTTTTTAAAAATGTTCTCCTCCAAGTGCATTAAAGTTTAAAATAAAAATAATTATTAATCCATTTAGTAAAATTTATAGAAAATAATCCTTGGTTTTAGTATTTAGGATGATAATTATTAAATCATAATATTAATTAATCCCATGAAGTTTTTTTTTTAAGTATTTTCTCTGCCGGCGTATCCATGCATATTCCATCTAATTTAGCTTTAGTTATCCGATAAACTTTTAAGTACTATTTGTATTTTTATGGATCCATCTTTTATTCAACTATATGTTCACTTTTTTATATGTTTCCTTCTTAATACATTTAAACTTTCGTTTGGTATTTTTATATATCACTTTAAAAAAAAAATAAAAAAAAATGTTACCTTCAGAAAGGATATAACATTTTACTCCTTTTGATATAATATTATATAAAATAATTCATGCAATATACAATTGTCTTATTACTATTTAAAAAATAAATCTTGGATAGGCTTATAAATAATAATGCGTCTCCAATTTTTTCATTAGACTCCGTATGATGTCCAAGCTGTGGTTTTTTTATGTACCAAAACAGTTCTTCGGTGAAATATTAATAAAGCTGTATCAATAAATATTCCAAACATTTTTACAGTATTACAATTTCTATCCATTTTATTCCACAGTATATCCATTTTTTATTGCGAAGTTTAGGTTAAATTTTTTAGATAAAATACGACTGATAAAGGAACTTTAAAAAATTTAACAAAGCATGTTAAACAAAATTATTAAAATATTTTTTAGTTTACACTCTCTTTTTTGCAAGTTACTTTTTAAAATATTAATTAGTTTTTGCAAATAAATTATGAGAGAGCGCTAAAATTGACTAAAATAATAATTTTAAAATACTATCTCGGTTTCAGTACTTTATTAATCTCCCCCTATACCCCTGTGCAAATCATATTTATAATCTGTAAGAATATCTATTCCTATTGGTTAATTCTTACTTTAGCTTGAGAACAAATTTACATATTTTTAGTTTATAGTAGAATTGAATTTCAAAATTAGAAATTATGACGTAATGAACTTAAAATATTATTTAAAATACCACTTTTAATTCAATTATAACTTTATTTAAATTATTTAATCCTTTAAAATAACTTTTAAAATAACATTTAATAACTTATTCCATTTCTTAATATTCAATTTATCTATTTTTATTTAAATAAAATATTTAATTTTTATATTATGAATGTATTCATCTTTATTACATCATTTAAGCATTTGGAAATAACTACGTAATATTTTAATATTCACTTCTATGATAAATAATCATTATATCCAACTCTATAATACACAAACTTTGTTATTAAATTCTAACAAGCATGTGTGTGAATGTATGTAATATACAAGTCACATGATCAATAACTTTGACAGACGATTTTCAATCTATTTCTCTGCCTAGAATTATATAATTGATACACTTATTATATTATATAAAATAATTATAAAATTTGGAAGAACAATTTAGAAAATATAGAATTAGATATAATTTTCACCATCACAAAGTTTATTTTAAAATATACTATATTAATTTTGACTATTTAAATATGATTACAAATTTAAATACTGTATTTATTAACTTATCAGTTTTTAAACTATTAAAATCGAATTTATTAAATATACTTTTAATTTTTATAGCTGTGTTATTTAATATGGCCAGCTTTTACAACCATATGAAACAATATTTTAAACTTTACTTAACTATTTTTAGATGATTTTATATACTACGTCTTCTCTTTAGCTTCAAATTGTACTTTAAAGATATAATTGACTTAATACAATTACCATATTAAAAGAACATATTCTAAATTTAAAATTTTTAGTAATTGACTGTTATGAACTATTACCAACCTATAGAAAAGAGCACAATATATATATATATATATATATATATATATATATATATATATATATATATATATATATATATATATATATATATATATATATATAGCTAATCATCTTAATAAAATATATTGTGTTTTCCAGAAGGTTTGTGAAGATGGCATTTTAGTTGTACTTATATATTGAACTATTTCCATTGTCTGCTATAAGTACTGAATGTCTTTAAAAAAATTTAACTTTATTTGAATTCCAATTACATTCAACTGTTAGTAATAGCACTTAGAGTATTATATGTACAATGTTTTGAAAGAGATTATTCTCCTCTCAGGAGTTACTGGCATGACCAGTGATAGTACTAGCAGAAGAATCAAACCTGTAACCTTAGATTCTTGAGTATATAACACTATAACCAAGTGAGCCATTCTGCCAAATGCAACAGTCAGTAGAAATTTTATATACTTATCTATGAGGTTCCTCCTGATTTCTCTATTTTTTCCCATGAGCAAAGTTCGTTAGTGGTTTTCCATACATTATGTATATTCACACTAGACTGAATTATGGAGGTATTCCCCATTGCCATGTGAGCAGATTTTTAAAATTTTCTTCTTTGTATCTTTTCTTATCTGTCCAATATTTTTGTATTTTCTCAATTAACCATATGTTCATTGGTACATACATGGTCTGCTAACTTAGACTCAACTGTATTTTGTCTTCTAATCATCAGTTTGTATTATTTATAATCATTTTTTAATGGGACACCTGGTCTCACCAATATACAATCTTCCACATTCACATGGTATTTCATAGATGCAGTTACTTCTTATTACCATTTCAAGTTCAGGCTTTGTAGTGTTAGAATTCCTCATAGTGTGGTATGGCTCTAGAAAGCTATTCTGATGTTATACTGATTGCAGATTTTTCTTAATTTATATCCTATTTTTGGTATCTATAGGTATACTAACTGGTCTTTTCTTTTGATGGTTCTTTTTGTTGTATATTTAAGATTTTCTTAATAACAGCTGATGGATAACCATTTTTCATAAGAGCTTGCTCTGTTTAGATCTTTTCTTTTTTCAATTCACTGATGTCTGAACAAACTTTTTTTGCTCTGCTCCATAGTGATAGTATAACTTCCTATTTTGTGTTTTTGGTGTGATTGGGTGTATATACCAAGTATTTTCATGTATGTATGGGTTTTTAGTAAACTGTAGTTTTTATTTTGCCATGAGAAAGTCATGTCACAAGAACATCTAAGAATGCCAATTTTTGTTTTTTTAATGATTCTATTGTGAATTTAATTGAAGGGGATATGTTGTTGCTGTGTTTCTAGAAAGTTTATAGTAGTACTTTACCATGTGGCCATACAACAAATGTATCACCAGCATAGTAAAACCAACCTTTAGGTGGATATGGAGTCATCTTTATTGGTGTGGTTTCAAGTTCTTCGTAAATCTAGTAATCAGAAGTGACAATGGTGAGCCCATTGCCATTCTTGATTTTGTTGCAAGAATCCTGTGTTGTATGGAAAGTAAGTTATTGAAATGCAGAATGCTAGTAGTTCCATTATTCTATCAATAGGAGGAGTTGTTCTGGTTTGTAAGGTATTATCACAATTTAATCTTTGTCTTATAATAGATAATGCTTCTTCACATGGTCCATATTAAACTTTCCATATCAAAGCTTACTAATACGTCAGTTCTTTCAATTTTAATATTCTTAATTCTATAAAGTGTCTAGAATCCTTAACAAAGGACTGGGTCTTATATGTCAAAGAATTAAAACTTTGACTAGAAATCTTGCCAAATTTTGGCCAGGTGATTTTCTAGAACTAACAATAGGTCTTAACGGACCATGATCCTTATGAGCTTTAGACAGATCATAAAGATGATGAATTTTGCTAAAATATATTAGTTTACTTTTTTCTGAATCACTGAACTATCTGCGGTGCTTTTTGGGTAATGCTTGTAACTTTGTTTCTGTATTCAGTATCACATTTTTTGCCACTTTTTGTATTGGCCTGCTGTGAGAAGTTTTTGTATCTTATTGTCATACTAAGTTTTATCCATTACAGTAGTTGCATTGCCTTTGTCAACAGGGAAGACTTATAGATTTACCTACTTCGAGAGATTTGATTGCCTTCTTTTTATCATAAGATATGTTTGACTTTAATTTTTGTTGCTTGTCATGTGTTATTTTTAGTCTTTAGTGTAGTTATGCTGCTTCTTTCAAAGGCAAATTTTGAGTGATTTTCTCAGTGTCTGTCATGACAAGGTTTAATCCTTTTTTAAGAATAGAAATTTCAGTATGTGTTAGATGTTTAGAACTGAGATTTTTAACATATAAAGCTTTTACACTGCTTGGTATATTATGATTGTTGATATTTCCATGTATGTTTGCAAGTTTTTTTCTTTTTGCTTCCTTTTATTTTTTCATGTAATGTAAAATATGATTTTCTTATTGCTTGAAAAACTTTTGCGATATATTCATCAGTAAGTTTATTTTTTTGAAAAACATTCTACATTTATTAATGAAATTCAAGATTTAATGTTTTGAGCGTTTATTCTTTCTCTTAACAGAGTTTTCCTTGCTCTCTGGGTAATTTTCTCAACTCTCTGGCACACCCTTAGGAACTATCCTTCAAATTTACATTTACATAAGAAAGTAAAATGATTTTCTATGTTGGCCATAAAATGTCTAAAGTTTGATGTAGTATTAGGTCCTTACTGAATACTTAGTGTTTTCCAGAAGATTTGTGATGATGGTATTTTAGTTGTATTTATATATTGGACTATTTACATCATCTACTATAAGTATTAAATGTCTTTAGAAAAAAATAACTTTATTTAAATATTCCAAAGGTATGGAATCCTGCCCTCCTGAAAACTGTGTTAATGGTCATGAATTAAATGTAAATATTTATATTTTCCCCTCATTTTTCTGGTAATAAGTTAATCCAAAAAAAAGAAAAGAAAATAAATCTGTAAATATTATGATTAATTTTTACACAATGATTTTCTAGCAGGCATTTTTTTGGAAACATGGGGGGGGGGTCCGAAACTGTAGATTTGTTAAAAATATGGTCTGCCATCTTCGTTTACTTGAAAACTTTGCAAATACTGAAATTGATACTACAGGCATTTCATTACTTTCAAGTCAATATTTTGGAATATTCTGATCGACAGTGCTTAATTTAAATGTTGCATATTATTTGTTTAATAGTGCATAATTCTTTCATTACATATAATATATACATAATTTATTCTCATTATATAGTTTATGTAGTTTGTTTGTTAACGCTATTATATATAAAGATGACTGAAGTAAACATATAGCATTCCACCCCCATGTTTTTGAGCTATATCATAAATGCTAGAACTTGTAGATAATAGTAAACTATATTGAAATATGATTTTTTTTACAGTACAGGCTTTTTCATACCTGCACTTTTATATGTAATATATAGGGGGTTTGAACTCAGACTTTGATATGACTCTCAACTATCCATGCTATCTCATACTGCTGATAAACTTGATCACACACATGTCTAAAAGATAAATAATCTCCAATATTTGTATTTCATGCTAAACAGCACTCATCAATTGGTCTAGATTATCATCTCCGCACATATATACAATCATTGCTCAGGCTCTTCATACTTTAATGGACAGGCTTCAAACCACTCCACCCATAACTCTTCAACCATCCATTTCATTGAAAATCTGATGATGAAATGCTCAAATATCACTTTTGTGCCAACCTTGAGAGGTCAGATTGATTTATAGTCAATATGAGTAGAATGAGAAGGTTGGCACAAAGGTGGACTTTGAGCATTCCATCATCAGATTTTTCAATGAAATGGATGGTTGAAGAGTTATGGGGTGGAGTGGTTTGAAGCCTGTCCATTAATGTAGCATTTCCCAACCTGTGGTACGCGTACCACTGGTGGGTTGGTGGTACACGAAAAATAATCAATAATGGCGGACATAAAAAATTAAATCATAAAAATATCATAGAAACGTTTTTTCCTATAATTCATAAAAATTATTTTAATGAATAATATTATACAGTAAAGTTGTTAATATGTACAGTCGATGATCGAAAATCCAGCAATTGATATCGTTTTTTTTTTTTTTGGAGTGCACTTTTAAATTTAGCCGTTAGCCACCAGTAACTTGAGATGTCGCCACCACTGTTGTGACAGTGCTGCACTCTCATTCACTTCACCGCATGACTTACAAGTGACAGGTTATTGTTTGTGATTGTATCATCTTTGTTTATTAAAATTTATTGATCCCTATATAACCTGCTTATTCGAACTTAGACAAGAAGCACAGGTTTTTTTTTTAAGACAATCCTTTTGATCTCTCTTCGAAATTGTATGATTTTGATTGGTTTCAGGTGCTTGCATATTTATCTGATATTTTTTGCAAATAAATGAACTTAAATTTGACACTTCAGAATAACTCGATAACGATCTTTAATGTTAATGATAAAATTAAAAGTATGATTAAGAAATTAGATTTTTGGAAACAGTGTATTGAAAACAATCAACTGGAAAAATTCGAAACTCTACATATTTTTTTGTTTGAAAATAAGGTTAGTCTGTCTCAAGATATACAGAAAATATAATAGCACATTTAACAGGATTAAAATTGTCTTTCATGGAATATTTTCCAAAACCCGAAAACACAAATGATAAGTGGATTTCAAACCCCTTCTATGAAGAAAATTTAGAAAAAGCTACATCATTATCAATAAAAGAGAAAGAAAATTTAATAGAATTATCGACACAATCTAATTAATTTTGGTTAAACATTAAAGAATATGAACAGTTTTCTGAGAAAGCTCTTAAATTATTATTACCATTTACTAGTATGGAATTAGTAGAAAGAGCTTTTTCTTCATATATTTTTTTTTAAAAAAAGTATTGAAACAGATTGAATGCAGCTGTAGACTTACGGGTATATCTTGCATCTTCTGAACCAAATTTCAAAAAATTATGTTCTTTGAAACAAGCACAAGGATCTCATTTGATAAAAAAATATATTAATTGGGTTTTTATAATTTTGTGTTTTTATTAAAACCATTTATTAGTAAATGAAATATGACAAAATAGTAGATAAATATGAAACTTTGAACAAACACATACATATATGTTACAGTGAGTTTATAATTTCAGTGAGTTTATAATCCAGCATGACATATGTAATTTGTCTCATTATGTGATGTGAATACATAGTCACCCTATAATATGTATAATGCAAATAAAATAACACACTCGCAATAACAAATTTCACAAAATACAATCATTTTTATGAAGTGGTACAATTTAGCATGATATACTACCAAGTGGTACGTGAGCCAAAAAAGGTTGGGAAACGCTGCATTAATGTATGAAGATTGGCTATCTTAATATAAAGCTGAGCATTGGTTGTATATATGTGTGGAGATGATAATCTAGACCAACTGACAAGTGCTGGCTTAGCATTAAATATGTATATTGGAGATTATTTATCTTTTCGACATGTGTGTGATCAAGTTTATCAGCAGTATAAGATAGCATGGGTAGCTGAGGGTCGTATGAAAGTCTGAGTAAACTATATTATAATTTACATTTTAAACATATACACATATGCATGTTGAAAATGTGTGTAATAGGCACATATTTATATGCATTATGAAAAAACATTTAAATTATAGAAAATCAAATACATATTTTTTAGTCTCTGTTTCTTTTTTATATTTCATCTTATTATTATTTTTTAAATTATGGATGGCTGCCATTCGTGAACACATCATGGACATATGAGAATCTTTTTATATAAAATAATTTAGACTTTCTTTTTCTATTATTTAACTGCGGGGTAAAAATATATTGGTTGCTGATATCAACATAATTCATAGGTAATAATAAGTAGAGTAAATTTCAGTCATACGGATTAACTTCACTTAACTAATAAGTAATGCAAATCCAAAAATATCTTCTACTTTTATGAGAATAAGATATTGGATTAACAGAGCTAGGTTCTGTTTTAACCCAAACAGTCATTTCAGTATCTTCATTTTGCTTCTTTTTTATTCTCATTTCATTTTTTATTTTATTTTACAACTTCTTTCACTCATAGGCCTCTCAACTACGGATTATCTTTCTACATTCACTGTAGCTGTTTTGTACAACCACATTTCTATCTTTTAGTTATCTGCACAGACATTTTGATTTCAACTTTAATAATTCATTTTTAACTTTTTATTTTTTTATCTTTTTATCTTTTATAATGAGAATAGATACATTCTTAAATATGCAACTGCTAAAAATTAAAAACATATATCTATAACATACAGATTAACAGAAGTTCAACTAAACTACCAAACGTTTTTTTAAAAAGCTTTACTTTATTTTATTTTTTCTATAAAAATTGATTAATTAGGCCCATTTGTTTCTAATTTATTACGGATGGAAGATGTTTATTCTTTCTCTCCCTCCCTCCCTCTCCCCCTCTCTCCTTCCCTCTTTCCCCTCTCCCTCCCTCCCTCTCCCTCTCTCCCCTCCCTCTCTCTCCCCTCCCTCTCTCTCCCTCCCTCCCTCTCTCCCTTCCCCTCCCTCTCTCCCTCCCTCTCTCTCCCTCCCTCCCTCTCTCTCTCCCCTCTCTCTCCCTTCCTTCCTCCCTCTCTCCCTCTCTCTCCCTTCCTTCGTCCCTCTCTTTCCCTCCCTCCCTTCCTCCTCTCTCCCTCCCTCCCTCTCCCTCCCTCCCTCTCTCCCTCCCTCCCTCTCTCCCTCCCTTCCTTCCTCCCTCCCTCTCTCCCTCCCTCCCTTCCTCTCGCCTCCATCCCTCTCTCCCTCCCTCCCTTCCTTTCTCCCTCTCTCCTCCCTCCCTCTCTCCCTCCCTCCCTTCCTCTCGCCTCCATCCCTCTCTTCCTCTCTCCCTCTCTTCCTCCCTCTCCCTCCCTCCCTCTCTCCCTCCATCCCTCTCTTCCTCTCTCCCTCCCTTCCTCACTCTCCCTCCCTCTCTCCTTTTCTCTCTTCTTCTCTCCCCCTCTCTCCCCCTCCCTCTCCCTCTCTCCCCCTCTCTTTCCCTTTTCCTCTCTCTCCGCCTCTCTCCCTCTCCCCTCTCTTTCCTTCTCTCCCTCTTTCCCCTCTCTGCCTCTCTCTCTCCCTTTCTCCCCCTCTCTCCCCCTCTCTCCCCCTCTCTCTCCCTCTCCCCCCTTCTCTCCCTCTCTCTCTGCCTCTCTCCCCATCTCCCTCTCTCTCCTCCTCTCCCCTCTCTCTCCCTCTCTCCCCATCCCTTCTTCCACCTCGCTCTCTCCCCTCTCTCCCTCTCCCTCTTTCCCTCTTTCCCCCCCTCTCCCCCTCCCCCTCTCCCTCTCTCTCCTTTCCCCCTCTCCCTCTCCCCCCTCTCCCTCTCTCTCCCTCTCCCCTTCTCCCTCTCTCTCCCCCCTCTCTCTTTTTTCAATGCATTTACGTATTCACAGTTAAGAATATGGATATTATAATTTATGATTAGAATTATTTTTTAAAAATTAAAAAATCTAAAATTATATATTTAATGTTTAAAAAAAATGAATATGAAGTCAGCGATTGTTTTTTTTAAATAATTTTTAAAATTGAATAGATATTACAAAATCGATTATTTTTCTTTTTATTCAGACTAAAAAAGAAAAACTTGATTCAGTGTTAGGTATTCTCATGTTTTGTTTTGTTTTTTTAATTTAGAAGTAAAATCTAAATTATTCAAAATTATTTTTAGAAATTTTTGCTATGAACTTTTCAACTTCATTATTATTACAAGAATTGAAATGAAACAACTACAAAAAAGACCTTTCACATCTGTAACCCACATGAAAAAACAACTCCAGAAAGATAAGTGTGATGGACTCTTATTGACTTTTGATAAAAAAAAAAACAAAAAAACGTATAGCTTTATAAATATTTCATTTGCTTTTTAATTTTTTTATACAACTATTTTTCAACTCAAATATTTACTTAATAAAATAAATACTGTAAATATCTATATGATTTTTATTTATTAAGTATTTCATTTTATCCATAATTCACTTGTCTATTTAATAATCGTTATCTATTCTATCATCATCCTCATGCTTACTTCACTATTTTTTATATATATTGATCTAATCGGTTAATATTGTCTGTATCTTTTCCTATCCTATATAGGTTTTAAGCTAGATTTATTTGAAAGCGTTTGATCTTTCTTTCTTTTTATAAATACATATGTTTATTTTCCTATCTTTAGATTTTATCTATCAATATAAAGCATCATTAAATAAACAGAATAACCAACTTTTGTTAAACACTGTAAAAAAATTGTTTAAAATTCAAAAAACAATAAAACAAACATTAAATAATGAAAACTTTCAGCAAAATTCAGTTTAACTTAAATAGGATGTCATTCTCTGCCATTTATCACTCCAATAAAGCTTTAAAAAATAAAAATTTACAGCACACACATGCATACACTCACATATATATGTTGATTTGTTATATGATGGTTTCTGTAAGGTTTAGTACAGTGGTAATAATTATTATTGTATTTATCTGAGGTGGATGGTATCAAAGTAGTGAGTAGAGTGAGTTTGATAATGGTAAATAAAAATGTAACAATTTATAGTGGTAAAATGATAGGTTCAAAAGCTGAGAATTCTGGGTAGATGTTCAACTATCACATCTGACACTCGAATGTTACATGACTTCTAAGAACTTATTGTTTACTTATTTTTATTTAATGAAGCTTAGGCATTACATGCATATGTGTGTGATGCTTAATAAGCAATTGAATTATATTTTCTCTTCTCTATAATGCAATATTACCGACTGGTACTTACTATTTATTAATGATCTAAGGCTTTATAAAACCATTAGAAAAGTTCAAGATGCCAAATCTGTCTGGTAATATGAAAATAATAATACTCTCGAAGTTTTATATCTAAAATGAAAGTTGTTTTCTCAGTTAATCATGGATACTGTTATTTTTAAACAAATAGTTTAATATTAAATATATTATTAAGTCAAAGACAATTATATAATCATTTTTAAATAATATTTAATTTATAAAGCACAAACAGTATGAAATTAAACTGAGAGACTGCAAACCTCTCACCCAATCAGGTGTTATTAATCACTATTAATAACACCTGATTGGCTAATAAGTGTGAGAAGTTTGCAGTTTCTCAGTTTAATGATCATTTTTAATAATCTTACAATGGCTGAAGAGTTGAAGGTAAAGTAGATTGAAGCCTGTCCATTAAAGTTTGAAGATTTGCAATTAAACACTGATTATATATATATATATATATATATATATATATATATATATATATGGGAGGTGATGATCTGGACCAACTGATGAGTGCTGGTTCAGCATGAAATACATATATTGGAGATCATCTATTTTTTTCACATGTGTGTTGTCATGATTGAATAAGATAAAGTGGATAGCTGAAAAGATCTTGAAAGACTGTGTTTAAATCCCCTTTATCACATATAAACTCCAAGTACATAAATTATACTTGTATTAAAATATTTAATAAATTATAAATAATGTAGTAATTTTATCAAGGAATATTTGAAATTAGCAGTGCTGGTGAACTTATCATTCTCTACAATGTCAGACATCAAATATACATTAACATTATGAATTGTACTGTACTATAAAATATATGATCGAAGGCCTTGTAAAACTGTTTCATCAAAGCTAACCAAGTGATTTAGCAGCTGTGCTATATAACTCAAACATCCATTTTATATATCATAGTGGTATAGAATTCATTGTAATTATTCATAAATGCTTTTGACAAAATAGCTTCCATGTTTATCATTTAGAGACATAACTAATTCTCACTAAAACTTCCTTTTCAGTATTTTCTCTATAACTTTCTATACAATTCTTTGAAAATTTTTAATAAAAAAAAAAATACAAAAATAGTTATAATTAACTCTTTTTTATTATATTATATATATCAAATCCATGTTTACCATATAAAGTCTCTCATTAAACAGATTCCTCTTTTTACAAAAAATACTATCATGTGAGCTCCTACTTTTGTTAAATACTATTTTTAAAATAAGTATTGACTTTCATTTAGAAAGATGAATAAAAACAAGTACATTAAAATTGACATTCTAAACTTTCAACTGAAAAAGTGAAATGCTATAAATGACTTCTTTTTAATTCATAAATAATGATTATTTCAGAGATTTTTTAAAAAAACTTTTTAAAAAAAATGTATTCTATAATATATTATCTGTATGCTTATTGTGCATATAATAATAAGCTTAAAATGCTTACATTTGGTAGACAAAATATATTTAAAGAACCATATTTCAAAAAAACTTCAAAATGCTAATTTGCTTTAAGAATAATTCTCTTCACACTACTCTAAAGCCATTTATTGTAAGTCTAATGTGAAGAGAATTAATTGCTCTTGAAATGTTATTAGTAAGTGGAGACAATCACATAATGTTTTTGTTTTAAGAATTTTGATCTATGACTTTTTAAAAATCTTTTCATATATAGTGGAGCCATAAAGAAATTATTGAGAAAAAATGATAAAGAAGAAATGGATAAGGAGGTCCAGAAGATGTAGAAAAGGTTACAGGTGGAGTAGAGAAAGTAGACTATGAGACAGTATTGATAGGAGATTCAATAATCAGAGAATGTGGGGATATAATTGCAAGGGAAAGTAGAAGCAGGTATGTAAGAGTATATTTTTCTGGAGCTAGAATTAGGGATGTGACAGATAAAGTAAGAAAGCAAGGTAGTAGAGATGTATATGTTATGGTAGGGACTAATAATTTGTTAGAGCCATCAGAGAGAGTAATGGATGAGTACATAAAATTGATTAGAAATTTGAGTGAGATTAAAGGAAGAGTAGGGGTAGTTGGAGTATTATCAAGATTTGATAAGAGTCATTTGTTAGATAGGGCATGCTCTATAAATGAGAGATTGAAAAAATTGTCTGAGAGAAATAATGATATGTTTGTGGATGTGTGGGATTGGTTTATTAGAAAAAGGGAGTTATATAGTAAAGATGGATTGTACTTAGGAAAACAAGGAAGCAAAGTTTTAGGGAGATTGATATTTAAAAAATATAATTTGGGAAACTTTTAAAGGGGGTGGGCTTTTAAATTGTAATATTATCAAAAAGAAGAAGAATGGATAGGATATAAGAAATAAGCAAAAGATGGTTGATTTAGATATAAGTGTAGATGTGAAGAGGGAATGGATCTGTAAAATTAATGGTAAGAAAGTTTTTATAAACATAATGGAGAAGAAAGAATCAAAAGAATTTATAAAAGAGTAGTTAGAAAAGAAGAAATTGTTAAAATTGGGTTTTTGAATATGCAAGGTGATAGAAGACCAGAAAAGTGGCTGGAATTAAACAAAGCAATTGAAAATGAAGAGCTGGAGGTATTAGCAGTAGTGAAAACACATCTAAGAGAAGAAGAACCTATTTTGGAAGATGTGGTATGGCAGGGTATAAATAGAAAAGAAAAAGAAAAAAGGGTGGTGGTATAGATGTTATATCAAAAAAATATTTAAATATTGTTAAATGTCAAGAGCATTTGTGGTTTGAAATAAGGTTGGGTAGACAAGAATGGATTTTGGATGTAGTGTTTATAGCCACTGGAGATAGTCAAACTGTAATGGAGTGGAACAGTAAGTAGTATATATGAACGAATTTTAAAGAAAAGAGGAAGAGAATAATGATTATAGGGAATATGAATGGACATATTGAAAAAATTGATGATGTAGATAATAAGAATGGTCAGTTTTTGAAGGAATTTTGTCAAAGGGTAAATATGAACATTGAGAATTTATCAAATATTTGTGCTGGACAATACACATAATCTAGGAATAATATATTTCACATAATAAATTATGTATTATTAGAGAAAGAAGGAATGAAAAAATACGGAAAATTGAGGTGTTTGATAATGAAGAGAGAGTATGTAACAGTGATCATAAATTTATTGAAATAGAAATGATTAGTAATATGATGGAGGATAGAAATAAAGGTAAAAACAATAGTGAAAGATGTGGATGGAGAGTGAATGATAAGAATAAGTTGGAAGAGTATAAAATACAAGTTGAAGAAGCCATGGATAAGGACTGGTATGGTGAAATAGAAAAATTGTCAAATAGGGGTTTAGTTGAGAATATGCAGACAAATAAAAAAAATAAAAAAATGAGAGTTAGTAAAAGTGTAAAAGAGAAAAAAGAATCATGCAGAGAATATATGTGTGCTATTAAGAATAAAGAAAGTGAAAATGATATTAATGCTAAATAGGGAAAGTACTTAGAAAAGAAGAAGTTGGCTAAAATGGATAATTATAGAGAGAGAGGATGAAGTTGAATAGTAAATTGTTGGAGGATATTAATAAAAGTGGAAGAGATGGAAATAAAAAATTTTGAAATTACCTTAAAAGGAGAAATGTAGGGTGGAGAGAGAGATAGTATTAATAGATGATGAGGGAATAAAGTGTAACTCTAGAGAAGAGTTAGAGAGAATCTTAAATAGAGGTGTAATGGATATAGAAAAGATATTAGATGTGAAGGACTTAGTGATAAAAAAGATGAAAGCATTTAATTATGGGAATATTAGGTTCACAAAAAATGAACTGAATGAGGCAGGGAAGGACTTAGTGATAAAAAACATGAAAGCATTTAATTATGGGAATATTAGGTTCATAAAAAATGAACTGAATGAGGCAGGGAAGGGGTTGAAAGGTGGAAAGATGAGAGGTTTAGATGGATGGGCAGCAGAGATAGTAATGAATATAGAACATAGAGCAAAAGCAAAGTTATTATCAGTATTTAATAAGATGGCACAGAAGAGAGTTTTTCCAGTTAGTTGCAGTAATACAACAGTAAGATTATTATTTAAAGGAAAGGGTAAGGATCATAGAAAGTTAAATAATTATAGACTGATAGTGGTAACAACAGTTTTATATAAAGTTTTCTCATATATGGTGGCTGGAAGAGTTGCTAAATGGATGGAAGAGAATAATGTAGTGGGGGAAATGCAAGGAGGTTTTAGGTCAGATAGGCATATAGGAGATAGTGTATTTGTAGTTAGTATGGATATGTGTAGGAATTCAGGTAAACAGTTATATATGAGTTTTATAGATATAGAGAAAGCATATGATAGAGTAAATAGAAATAGATTATGGGTAAGGTTAGCAAATTTTGGAATGGATGAAGCTTTAGTAAATATTATTAAGAAATTATATGAAAATAATTACTATACTTACCAATTAGGGGATATAGAATCAGTTAAAGTTAAAAGTGAGGTGGGATTAAGGCAAGGATGCCCTATGTCACCTATTTTTTTTTTTTTTTGTATTTGAGTGAAATGGCGAAAGCAATAGAAAGACTACAAAGAGAGATAGAGATATCATTAATGGGTGGCAAGGGAATATATATTTTTCCGGGTCCTTTTTTTGCGGATGATATTTTTTTGTGCACAGAAAGAAGAGAAGATATGGAAGTTATACTGAAGACATATGCGAGGGTGGATAAAGAGATGGGGATTAAATTTAGTGAAGAAAAATCAAATATAATGATGATTAATAATGGTGAAAGAGAAGATGTAAAATTTTTATTGGGGGATATAAAGTTAAGTGTGGTGGATAGATATAGTTATTTGGGAATCCTCTTAAGTAATCAGGAAAATTGCTTGGTTGAATGGGAGAAAAAATTGGTAAATGAAGCAAAGAAAAAAAGGGTTTAGTAAAGAAATTAACGGTGTTTTCATATAATAAATATGATGCAGCTAGAATTGTATGGAAGGGAGTTGTAGTAGCAGGGTTAACATATGGTAATGTTGTGTTAAGTGTTAGTAAAAGGGTATTAGATTACTTAGAGAAAGTACAAAGGGAAGTAGGAAGACATGCATTAGATGCAGAGGTATGGACAGCAAAGGAGGCAATTCAAGGAGAAATGTGATGGTCAAGTTTTTATTTCAGAGATGCAAAAATTAAATGAAAATGTTTGGTAGGTTGCAGTTTATGAATGATAAAAAAAAGCTAAAATACTATTTAATTGGGTTATAAGTAAAGGGCAGGCAACAAGATGGGTGAGAAAGCTAATGCAGTATGCAAAGGATTTGGATAAAGAATTTATATCATTATACTTGTATAAAAGGTGAGATGATTGTGTTAGGATGATTGTTGAGTGTTATAGTGGTAAGGAATGGGATAAAAGAATAGATGCATTAATAAAGAATAGGGAGTTGGAGAGATGGAGAACTAGTATGGAGAGTAAAAAGAGTTTAAATATATATAGAAGTAAATGGTACATTGCGTACAAGTTAATATATGATAATAGTAAGGAAAGTAGCTTATTGTTTAAGGCTTGAGCGAGATCTTTAGCAACAAGAGAATATATATGTAAATGGAAAAATATGAGTGATTTAGTCTGGAAATTGTGTAAGGAAGATATAGAAAATATTAGGCATCTGTTGTATGAATATAAATGCTTGAAAGCAGAAAGGGTACAAATAATGAAGTTATGGGGGAATAAATATGAACAAAGTGATTATACAGAAAGTGGGTTATTGGTTTTTATGCTGGGTTTGGTAAAAGATAAAGGGAATTTATATATAAAGGCCATAGAGTTGACAAAGCTATGGAAAAGCAAGAGGAAGGTAAAGTGGCTAACAGGTTTCTTTGGGCATAATTGTTGAGAGATTCCTGATTCCGTTTAAGGAGAAGTCACAGTACATCACATCACATCACATCATCACATGTTCTAAACCTTATAGCCGATGTAACTCATAATTTATCTTAACACATAAACAATCACCAATATACATATTTCATGCTAAATCAGTAATCGTCAGTTTGGTTCAGATTATCATCTCTACACATATATGCTATAAGTGCTCAGATATATATTAAGATAGCCAATCCTCATACTTTAATGGACAGGCTTCAATCTACTCCACACTCCAACTCTTCAACCATCCATCCAACTGAGCACTTATTGCCTATATGTATGGAGATGATAATTTGGACCAACTGATAATTGCTGGTTTAGCATGAAATATGTATATTGGTGATTGTTTATCTTTTTGACATGGTTGAGGTGCATCAGTGTTATGAGATAGAGTGGTGGATTGTGTGAATGACTGTGCTCATATACCATATATATATATATTATATATATTGATACAGGTATATAATAAGCTTGTATTTCAGTTATTACATAGTAGAGATGTCTGCCCATCCCTCACATATGTATTAAATGAATTATGTTCTGTACATGACGGATCAGATTGACCTTAGGTCAACATGGGTGTGACAAGAATCTCGGCCTCAGGGTGGCCTTTGAGCATTCTATCATCAGATTTTCAATTGGATGAATGGTTGAAGAGTTGGAGTGTGGAGTGGATTGAAGTCTGTCCATTAAAGAATTAAGATTGACTATCTTAATATATATCTGAACACTTATTGCATATATGTGTGGTGATGATAATCTGGAACAACTGACGATTGCTGGTTTAGCATGAAATACATATATTGGTGATTGTGTATCTTTTCGACATATATATGTTTGAGAGTGATGACTGGTGTGAAAGTCAGTGCTCATATACTCTATATAAGTATGTTTTAAGTTTTTTGAACAAATGATCATTTTCAGAATATGTTTTCATAATCGTTTTATTACTTCTAAGATTTACATTACAAATATTTTTAAGTAATAAAATTGCAATAATCAATAACTATATTTCGAAGCAATTTCATATTAAATTTTTGAAGGAAAAAAAAGTAAATTAAAAACTCATAGTATTTCTCACTATTTTTTTTTTTTTGAATAGCATATAAATAAAATAGGGGATGTTAAACGACAGATGGTAAGTCTTCACTGCATATTGTACATATATGTATGTATATATTGTGACCTTTTATTTAGGCCATTAAATTAAATAGTACAAAATTTAAAATTTTAAAGAGAGATCTGGCATTAATAGCTTAATAAATGGCTTTAAATAGAGACTGTTCCAGATATACTAGAAAATCTGCTTGAGTGTAGAAGAGATTTCCTATGCATTGTCAGATTTCAACTAGTTATAAAATGATAATTTAACAGTATTATTATTAATTTGGGGGTATAAATATGTTTGGTATTTTATTATTAATGAATAGTAATTGGAAAGATTAAATTTATAAATCTTGTAAATGAATAATTATAATCAATTCCTTAAGCATATTTTTTATAGTAAATTAAAACAGTATTGAATATTCTGGGTAGGTATCAAAAATAAAGGTAGATGGAGTAATATTAATGATATTCACACTAAGTTATTATTGAAATAAGCAAACAGTTTATACTTTATGGCTAGTTATGAATCAAAATATATAAAATGCGCTAACACACGCAAGCACACAAAGCTAAAAACAAATAAAGAAAATATATATTATTATCTTAATATCTATTCCATTAAATGGCTAAGCGCTTTCAAGGATCAAAGCCCTCATAATCATAGCCACATTACAAACTATAATAAATTGACTCGGAGTGATGCAAATTTATGCAAATGAAATGATTACGCATTCCATTTCTTGGATATTTTGTAGCAAGAGTATTTTCTATTGATGGCGTCGCCATCTCTAGATATAAAGAAAGCTTCTTTCATTATTGGTCTATTTTTAATTGTACCACAATTCAATGTAATACAAAATATAAATAACTTAACAGAGATTGTAGGGAGGTGTCTATCAAGAAAGAAAAATCAGAGTAAAGACTTCAAGCTCTAACACCTACAAAATTAAAGAAAGAAAGAGCTGAAAAAGTTAAAACACAGATTGAATTGAACAAGATTGAAAAATAATGTATTTTTAAAACATGGAATAAGAAATTTTACTCCTTGTATACAATCTATCTACTCTTCCATTGATTTATAATTCCTGGAATTCATATTGGAAAGGAAAAATGAGATCCATATTTGGAATTAATTGTCTAACCAAATACAACTTCAAACTCAAAATTAAACAAGAAAGTATAAGCATGAACTTTTATTTTATTTATGTGTGTCAGCTTTTATATTTAAAAATGATGAGTGAATTATTTAGAGTGGTAAGGAAAAAAATGTTTTTGTGTGCTCTTTATAAATAAAGAAGAAAAATATGTTTGCTGGTAAATTATAATCTTAATAAAAATATAATCAAAAATAATTTTGAACAAAACCTTTAAGATTTAAGTCAAACCAACTAAAAGTCACTTCAAATAGTATAAAGTTTAATCAATTTAAAAATAAAAAAATGTATGAACTTATTTCCTATTCTTATTTAAGAAGAAAAATCATCTGATAATTTTTTTAGCATTATTTTGCTTAGTTATTGAAAATGGAAATGTTACAGTGTTTATAAATGCCCAAGGATATCGTATTTATAAGTGCAAATGATTGAATAAATTCTTCCTAGTATTAATAAAGAACATATTAAAATTTGCTGATAAAACTAAATAAATAAATAAATATCTACTTCTTAATCTCTATTGTGTAACATGTGAGTTAACAAGAATGTGAAATGTTTTAAAATGCTAGGATCATTTTAAAAGTATTCCAGATATTACTGCAGATGAAAAAAAATAATAAATGATTTTAAAAAGTTTTATCTTGTTGACCTTCATAAACCTTTAGCTTCATTTTAAGGAAAATTGTTTGCAGAAAATGTGAATAAACATGGTATTCTTATTTTGTTGCTACACAGTTTTGGAAGCATGTGATTTTGTTTCACCGTACTAGGATCAAATATAATAATAATAAAAATATGTGGATGCATTGCTCATAAAATGTTTGCCCATCATGTCAGTTTCCCTTGTCAGTCAGCTCATAATAAGGGAATAAACTTTGAACTAAGGGGGATAAAATAAAATGGGATAATTTTTTTTTATTATTATTCATGTTTAGTATTATAATATATTGTTTGTAATATGTTATTGAGGAATATTTTTTTTTGTATTTGTGGTATGAATATATAATTACTTTAAGAACAGATAAATGTATAAAGATATATATATATATTGTGTGTGTGTTATTTTCCCAGTTGGTTCAAAATATAATATTAAATCTCATTTATCTAGACAAAAAGATATATTTATCTCTCACATTTTGAAAATAGCTTCTGATATTCTATTGATGGTAAACACCGAGAATAATTTGTCAGAGGTATAGTATAATGACACAATCGTTTTATTATATGGAATATTTTATATAAGCATTTTACATTTATTAAATTTTGCCTATGAATTAGCATGTCCACTTTAATTATAGAATATAAGTTATTCTTCATTTTCTGCATGTGTGTTTCTTGTTTGACAAAAACATTATCAATTATTTTTCAATAATTAATTGTTGGTTGACTTACAATGTTGCTTTGTTTAATACACTATTAGTTTATGCATTGGAAAATAGGATATTTATATTTTTAACTTTTGTTGTTAGAATTATGTGATCTTGCTATTGTATTGACAAGAATTTGTGACAGCTTGCAGCTGATAAGTATGTGCCACAGATAATGGCATCAAATATAGTATCATTGATATTGTGCATGGGTAGATGGAGCCCTCTCCCATTGCTTAATCCATGAGAGGATTATATTATCAAGGCTGATAAATAGTTAATGCTTAGTTAGCACAGTTAATTCCTAGAGAGGATTATATTCGTGGCACATATTCTGTTTCCCTGTGATGAGACAATGTCCACACATTTTATACCTAGGAAAAAAGAATTGGAATCGGCCATATTATTGTACAACTTTATAATGTGGTTTTGTAGAGCCTCTCTTTATTGTCTGATCCCTCATGATGGTATGTAGTTAGTTTTCCACCATGTATGGTGAAGTTCTTGGTATTTTAAAATGATATAGCAATGATAGAATAAAGTTAGATTCAGGGACACTGGTTTATCTATAGTGTCTGCCTAATTGTAAATAGTGTATGTATGATGCTATAGTACCTTCATCAGTTTACAAGCAAACCAACCATAACTTACTAATAATTATAAAATTTCTGTATGGTATAGCAAGAGATACACATGTACAATGTCATTTTATTTTCACCAAGCAGTGATTCACTAATGGATCGGTAAGGCAGGCTAATGATTAGAATGATTATGTTGTGGACATAGGCAAGATTTTGGTGTCTATATACATTTGACTTCTGATGTTTGGCCCCACAGTAATATAATAAATCTTTTCATATCAAGTGATAATAATTGTTATTTATTTATATCATATTCTGATATAAATATAATAGCTATAGAGGGTAACATGCTATTTTATAATATTAAGTTTAGATTTTAAAGTTTCCATTTATCCTAAAGATTTGAATACACTTTTATTTTATAACTTGAGTGCTAATTTATGTTAAACAGAGTTTAACCTTCCTGTTCTATAATATAAAATAGGAGAAACGTAGCTGATAATGATAGTGATAATGAAGGTATCACTGCACTATACTATTTTATGTACTATGCGTGTATTCAATGGGATATACATTATTTTCTATACCTGATTTTAATAAACTAAAGATTAGCCTTTCAAGCTAATGTACATGTGCTTTTATGAATGTTAATAATAATAAATGAATACTTTCATCTCCAACACAAGATAAAGTCTTTGTGAACGAATAAATGAATCCACTTATTCATTCAACCCAAATGCTTATATATGGGCAAATCTTAAGTATTGGATATAAAAGCGTGAGAATAAATCAATCACTTTAAATTACTGTTTACTATGTCTGAATGAATGACGTCAATGAAATTATCTAGAATTTATGAAACGTCACTCTTAAATGAGTAAACATATGTGAATGCGGCATTTATTTATATAGTGCTATGTTTATAAATTGTAATAAACTAAAGATTAGCCTTTCAAGCTAACGTACATGTGCTTTTACGAATGTTACTAATAATAAATGAATACTTTATCTTATGTTGGAGATGAAAGTATTCATTTATTATTATTAACATTCGTAAAAGTACATGTACATTAGCTTGAAAGGCTAATCTTTAGTTTACTACAATTTATAAACATAGTGCTATATAAATAAATGCCTCATTTATATACCTGATTTTATATAATGTTTCTGTCTTATTTTTAATGTTTCTGAAATAAATTTGTAAATAGTGTAAATAAATCTTCTTGTTTTAAAAGTTTATTTAGTTGTCTGTAGTCGTGTTGCTAATCACTATACACATTATTATTGTTATTGCTATCGACACATTATCTTATTATTTTGAAGTCATCATCAGTCAATATAGTATATTTAACTATATGTTAGTATATCATAATAATTTTGTTAAGCCCTTATAGTTTAAAAGTACATCTAAAGCATCATCACTTAAGAATCAAAATATTGTTAACCTAGATTGCATATTATTTTAAATAGTATATTAAAAGATAAAACACTTAATTTTGATTTAATCAGTTTATTTGAACCCGCAAATATATCATTTACTGATCTTGATCACATTTCTCATAATTATTTAATAAAAGAAAATTAGTAAGTTATTGTGCTTAGTTATTAAAAGTATTCGTATTTCTTGCAGCTTAAAGTTTATAATATTTATGGAGTTTATAAAGTTTATCTGGAATTGACAAATATTGTTTATTAATTCTATTTTGTATTAAGAGGTGTTTTGTGTGCTATATTTGGATAGTGGCAAAATCCCTCTCACTGACCCAAGTATATCTTGTATAATAATATTTAAGTTGTTTGAATCCTGAGACGAATAAGTTACTAATTTGCAGAGTAAAATTTTGAATTTATGATAAATTTTATATCTACAGTTATTTATTGTACTTAGAATTTTCACAGTTTTTATTAAAGTCAACAAAACTTTAATGTGTAAACTGCTTCATTTGTCTTCAAATGTATAGCATGTTTTAACTTTATGATGAATATTTTTGGTTTTGTCAAGCTTGGAATCCCTATTTTATTTAGTTTATCTTATTATCATTTAATACAATATTAGTTTGTAGTTCAAGATCTCATTATCCATCATCAACATTGTTCTTTGATTTCATCTTGATCTTTCTTTTATTTCTTCATTCTCATTTGATCTTAATTCATTATCATAATTGATTCACCCTTCACTGACTTTTATTCTATTATCATCTTAATCATTCATTAGTTCTTAATCTATCATTATCTTGAACATTCATTATTCTAATACATCTTCTTTTTCTTATCTTCACTCTCTTAATCATTCATTGGTTCTTATTCTATCATTATCTTGATCATTCATTATTCTAATACATCTTCTTTTTCTTATCTTCACTCTCCAGTTTGTTTCTGTTTATTATTTAATTATTACTTATTTTCATCATCCATTTAGTCATCTACACCCTAATTTACTTATTACTTAATTCATAATTTTAATTTCACATTCATTCCATAGACCTAATTATTATTTATTTATTGGTTCAAGAGGAATATTAAATTTATTTCATAATACTTTGTTTGTGGATTTTAAGGCTTGTTTAACTAGAAGTTATTATCTTTATGGAAACTATGTGACCTTCTTTAGATTTATTGTTTCATGCTAGCTTAATTGATTTTAAGAATATAATATTTTATTTGTATAATTATTTTCAAATATATATTCTTTTATGCATTTATTCTTCCCTAGTCATAAAGTGAGGGTTACAATATATATATATATATATATATATAAAATTGTATTATATATATATATATATATATATATATATATATATAATTGAATACAATTTTACAAATTTTATCCACTTAGAAGAGATATCATCATAGTCTTTGTCAACTAACACTTCGAAAGGCTAACCTTCTCACAATTTTATGATCTTAATGTTTACTGCCTGTCTGTTAAGACTTAATTAACAGACAGCCAGCAAATACATCTTAATTAACAGACAGGCAGCAAATGATATACAAATACAAACAAGACTTAATTAAAAGACAGACAGAAAATGTTAAGATCATGAAACTGTGGGAAGATTAGTCTTTCAAAGTGTTAGATAACATACAAATACAAACAAGACTTAATTAACATACAGGCAGCAAATGTTAAGATCACAGATTTGTGGGAAGATTAGCCTTTCAATGTGTTAGTTGACAAAGACTATGAGGATAGTCAAAAGCACTCCTAAATAGATAAAAAATTTAAAGTTATACTTTACATATATCTAATTACTGTATTTATAAATATTAAATTATATGATTACATATATTGATTCAAAGAAATACAGACATCGAATCATAATATTATTACATGTATATATATTATTATGATTACAATTCTGTTCTAATTAACAGACATTTTATTTATATTATATATATAGAATTTAAAAAGAGGGAGGTGGATTAGAATGCAAATGATTTTTTAAAAATTAATATTCATCTGCACAAAAAACTAGGTTAACAAAAATTTAATGTAATAGTTTAAATAAATATATCTGTGCATATTTATTTCTTATCTGTAAATAGATACATCATCATTGTTTTAAACCATTGCCAATTCATCTTGCAGTGGACTGATGATGGTTGAAGATGATAATGTATCTATTTAGAAACAAAAAATTAATATAACCATATACATTTATATAAATTATTGCATGAAAATTCCTTTTTAGCTAGACTTGTGCAAACCAATTTTATTTTAAAATATATTTATATAAAAAAAAAAAAACAATAAACATTTGCGTTCTAAAACCTTTTTTTTTTTTTTTTTGCTTTTAGAAAGTTCAATTATTGGTTCATCTTTCTATAAATGTTGATTAAAACTCTGCCTGCGATTTTCTGTATCTTTTACTTTACTTTTATTTATTCTTTTTGTATGAAGGTAATTAATATTTTTTTATTGAAACTCTATGGAACCCTAAATAGATCAGAATTTTGTTTTCGCCAATTTTCTTTAGTTTCCTAGGTATTCCATTTATTTGATTCTGCATCTTTAATCAAGCTTATATAAGTTTTTTTGTTTATTCACAAGTTTATATATACACAAACAATATTTGTTTATTATTTAAATCTGGCAATCCAGTACTTTCTGTTTATTGCTCTATGGTGGAGTGATGGGCTTTTTTAGAGGCTTTGGTAAGCAACAGGCTACCTTTAAAGCTGTTTTGCTTATCATAAATTTTAATTCAGTATTAAAATGCATTTATAACAAATTTTTATTTAAAAAATTTTGAAGACAATAAATTCATAAAAATATGTTTAAAAAATAAATATACATAAAATCTATTTCATGGGTGTTCATATGTGCACGTTTATATGTATTGTCATTATAACTTATCTACCCAAACTAACAAATTGTTCATTACATTTTTTTTTATAAATATAGAAAATTTTATTATGGAAAAGTGAATACAAGTAAATGGATGATACAATCAGAAGTTAAGATCAATGAATTTGGATTACAGTACTTTACAATGAAAAGCAGAAATTACACATTCAACCAATTGATAAAAACCTAACAAGGTTTGAAGGTTCTATTACAAAGGAAAACATTTTGTGATAACAAAACTTTGGGCTATACTTCAGTGATTTACAAGGAGAGAAATTTCTAAAGTCCTTGTCCTGGAGGGGCAAAGTTTACTTAGGCAATACCAGTTCTGCAGGAGATATTTCCCTCATTGAGATAGGCCAGATTTTAGAAGTAATTTGGAAAAAATTGAAAGCCACTGTGAGTCCTGGGTAGAAGTAAACCCATTATAGATAGCTTATTTTTGGATATAAGAAAAGACACACTGTGTAAAAGTAGTGGAACATTAAGGAGGTAGAAGAATTGCTTGCCATGTGGCTTCAAATATGTAGGGAGGGGCCAGGTTTTGGTCCCTCTGATGCATTTTTTTTTAAATTTATTAATGAATATGTCCAGTGAGCTATCTGGAGCTGTATTGAAAATGAGCCAACATCAGGTGAACCATAGTGAGCAAAGGATGTTAAAGTTGTTGAGGAAATCTCAGGGAAGGTACCATGAGAGTCGAAAGAGTAGGATTTTTATTTCTTGAAATTTAAAGGCTGAAAAATCTCTGTATGATTGTAGGGAGAGCCAATAAAAAAGAAGGTGGGCAGAGCTTTCATCCTCTCTGAGACACAAAGGGCAAATTGAATCAATGTCTGAGAAACCTCAAGGGTGTACAATGAAATGATTTGTGGGAAGTGCATTAAGCATATTTTTAACAGAAAATCAAAGAATTTGAGTTCAATGAACCATCATTTGAATTTTTTAAATAGAATATTGTGGTTAATCTTAGGAGGGTGGGGCTGGGAGATACCTCAGTGTTTATAATATGGTAGTTTTCACCAAAAAATAATTTTCTGTGTGTTGAGTTTATTAGGGATGATTGTAAACTTTTTGATATGGGATATGAGAGATGATAACCAGCAGGAACTTGAAGGAGGAAGTTTGACAGTAGGGAGAGTTTTGGTAAAAGGTAGGCATTAGGACATTGTAACAAAATTCTATAGATGGTGTTGTAGGTACATTGGAATTGAAAGGTGTCTATGGAATGAAGGAAAGGACCATTAAATTTGATATGTTTTTAAAGGTTTCTCAAGCTAATTGTTGCAGCCTTTCCTCTCCTGATCAGATTGGTACAAATTCTATAAATCTTTCTAATGAATGCTTTGGTGAAATCAATAATGGGGGTAAAGTACTGTATTTTAGGGGAAACAAGGATATTGATGAAGGATGACTTGGTAAACATGGACATATATACCTTGGAAAGAGTGGAGGTAATTTTGTGTGAGGATTGGAACAGTTTATCTTGGATCATTTTCCTCATGGCAGTGGATGATTTAAATATTGGATATCCTAAGAAATGTTGAGGTTTTGCTGAGAATGGAGACGCAATGATGTTACCTGAGGTTAATTTCCAGCCAGACAACTTGGTCATATTAAATTACAGGGTGGATTGATCTGAAAATTCTTTGAGTATTAGGAGGAGCTGAGAAATTAGGTTTTTTGGAGGGAGAAATATGGCCAAGTTGTCCATGAAGATGGTATGGGATATAGATGTTTTTAATATTGGGATGTAGATGTCAGGAAGAGATTTCTTGATTTGAAGGAGCAAGGGATTAAGATAGGTAATAAAAATCAGGATGCTGAGTGGGGAACCCTGAGGGATGGAGACCATAGTAGTAAATGGAGGGGTTAGTTTCCCATTCAGGGAAATGAAGATTTCTTTATTATAGAGGAGTTTTTTAATGATGTTGATGATTCCAAGGGAGGCTGCCCTTATGTCAAATTGGAATACCACTAGTCTCAATTGTCTGGTTTTCTGATATGATTAATGACAATTTTAAAAAGGCTAATATCATCTGCAGTGGATTTGCCCTGTTTTGAAAATTGATAATGTGGATATGTTGGGCAGAATTTTGGTTTGAATCTTATCTTTAATGACCAATTCAATAACTTTGACCATCAGTGGGGTCATAGAGATGGGCCTAAGGTTCTCTAGCAGCAAAGAAATGATATTGTGCTTGAGGAAATGCACCACTGCTATGGGGTAGAGCCCACTGATGACTCAGGTACCATAAGAAATGTGGTTGATTAGATTATATATGATTGGTATGGAGAAGTTGGTTAAATTGTAATAGAAGAAAATAGAAAATTGCATGCAGACCTGGATGGGTTTTATTGGGCATGGAGCTTAATTTTGCAAGAATATCCCACTCATTTATACCATGGTATGTGATTGATGAATCAATTGGAGTATCTTGGCTGAGTTCTGGCAGAAAGGTGGAGAGTTTATCCCTGAAATAGGTAAAAATCTCTTGAATCATGTTTGATCTGGTATAGAGACTGTCCCTTACAATTGTGGATGATAGAGTGGCTTGCTTATCTCTATGACCCAGGTCCCATCTTATGTGGCCTCTGGACCAATTATGGGAGTGACTCATGTAGATCTTAGATTTTTTGGTGGATAGATATTCTGCAAGAATAAGCTGTTTCCTTTTGTATTGAGATTTTTGGTTTAAGATGGAATCAATGGGAATTGAGCTTATGGTTAGATTTTTGAGGGGGTTATTAATCATTTTGAGTTTTGTTAGGAGCTTTAAAGGTTTTTTGTTATGTGAAGTGTAATATGAGATGATTGACACTAAAATTTGGATGAAGATGAATCAGGCAGCTATCGATGATAGAGTAAGAATTTTTATCTTGTGGAAATAAATATCTGCCTCAGAGATGATTGCTTCAGGGGAAGAAGATTGAAGAAGGATTCTAGTGGTAAAGTTTAGAGTTGGAATGGAGAGTGAATTGAGGTCCAGGGAAATATTGAGGGTAAAGTGATTTGAGAAGGGAATGGGTTGAAGGAATGGATCATTAATGAAATAAAGGTCTGGGATATAATAGAGAAGATCTATGGGAGAGGTGTACCATCTTCTAGTATAAAAGAAAAAGGCATCTGGCAGAAAAAAGCCTTCACCACACATGAAATTCATGTTTAGATTATAGATTTATTTGGTGGTAAATTCCTGGTAAGAAGTGTTGAAATCTCCCAGAAATATGGTTGGGTAGGGGTTTGAGGCAAGTATGTTATTAATTTTTTGGATTAATTGATGAATGAGCAATTCATTTTTGTATAAGTATATATACATTATATTAAGGATAAAGGCTGTATGGAATAACGTAGCAGTGATCATATGTTGGTTTATATTATTTATTTTTGAAAGATTCAAAATGGGATATTGTTGGATATCAGAATCACAACAGAGATTCAAAATGGGATATTGTTCGGATATCAGAATGACAACAGTTGGTTTCAGAGAGCCCACAATATGGGGGAGGAGAACTGCCTAAACCAGTTGATCAATGCATCCACTCTGTGTAGGGAATTCAGGCCTCTGATGTTATTCCAAGTTATTCTCTCATGAATCAATAGTCAAATGGAAACCAAAAGGGAAGATTAATTTAGAAAGTAGGGAAAGGTATTCAGAGGATGGTATATGTTTCAATGGGATTTGCAGTCACTAAACTCTGAGTTCTCCGAGTTAGGAGAAAGATTAGATTGTGCTTTTTTTTTATGTTTTGCATTATGAGTCATTGATTGGAGTCATTCTGGCAACAGCATATTCAACATCTGTTGATGGTTGTAAAGTATCATCATCAGTTGAATTATGGGACTGTGCAGATTTGTCAATGTCCTTTTTGATAAGTTTCAGTTATTTCCCTGGTTTATCTGAAAATTAGGTTTTAATTTTTTCCCAGATTGTTGGAAAATCTGAGACTTAGTGTCCAAAGAGCTAATAATATGATTGCTTATATCATTGGAATGAAATTTTGTCAGGTGTTGTTTTGCAATTTTTGTTAGGTTTTTTTGTCTCTTCATAGATTGAGTTATTTGACGTCCCTCTTCTAAGGTGGTAATAACCGAGTTGAAGGACTCATTCAGTGCTTTTGTGAAATGAGATGGGGTATGTATAATGTTAGTTAGAACTTCATTGGTGGAAGCAGTTTGAGGGGAGAGCCTATTCCTCACAGCTTCTAAAGTGGTAGAGACTATACTTGGGTTATAGATTTCAATGATCAGCAGTGTAGGATTTAAGTTACATTGATGTGTTCTCATTTTAATTCTTTTGCAAGCTGGCAGAGCCTGGCAGAGCAATCCCTCACAATGTGGCTTCTCCATTGGCAATAAAAACATTACAGAGGGCTGCCATGGAAGGTGATGACAAGTGGAGATGTCTCTGTATAGTAGAGAGTGGGATGTCTTTGGGATTGGAGTCCTTGTTCAGGGTGATGTCAAAGGAGGTGATGTTTGTATACACTGGTGGATCTGACCATTTTATCAATTGGTAGTTAAAATTAGTAACTTTCCTGTATTGCCTGAGAAGTAATTGTAAATTGTGCTCCTTAAATTTCAGGTAACAGTTCTTGATTAGACTTGATAATATTGTGGGATTATTCAAGTTGATATGGCACACAATTTTCCCATCTAGATATTTGAAGTTTTTTTGAAAAGAAAAATTTCTGCATGAGATAATAAATTCAATGATTATATATTGATTATTAAGGTGCAGAAGGATTTTGTGAATTAACTCCACAATTTTTGCTTGGTTATTACATTATAAAGTTCATTAATAGGGAATTTAAATAAATCACAGCTAGAGTTGGTAACTGACAAGATTGAGGTATTTTCACTATAAAAATTCAGAAAAGATTTATGAAGTTGAGGAGGGATTGTGTTATTGAACTTGTTTATTATTAAATGAAGATGATTTTGTTCATTTAGATTGGGATTATTAGGGCTAATAGTTTTGACAGAAAAGTTTTCTTCCCAGATCGTCTTCAATCAAGTTAAAAATGTCATTATTATTTTTGAGGTTTCTCCAAGGCGTACCTGGGCAACATTGGCATAGAAAGGTTTCTTAGTGATTGGTAAATCAGAAAGGTTTTGGGAAAAAGGAGGATTTACATGTATAGACTCTATGTTAGTATTGTCATTTTTCACAAAAGTTAATGTGGGATGAAATTTTTTTAGGAAAATAATGAGGAAGTTTATAAGACAAGTTACCATTATTTTGTTTCAATCTTGGGAGTTCCTGAAATCCAACGATCTTTCCAGGTACTTCATTTTTGTTCCTATTGTCTTGGAAGTTGGAGTGGGGTTTTTGGGGGTGGGATTTTAAAAATAACTCATCTTTTCTTTGATTGAAGTGAAGCTGGGTGTTGGTTTTAATAGTGGAGGCTTAAATGCAGGATTACTTTGAGTAACTAAATGGCTTCTTCTATATCTTGCTCCATTGATAATTCTTTAGATTTGTTGCAAGTTTCTTACAAACTGAGTAAGCTATCCATCCTTGGTTGGGGTGCAAGGTAAGGAGATAATTTCTAAGAATAAATATTGTCCAAATGGAAAGTCCATAGAGAATTGAAAAAAATTTAAATATTTATCAGAAGCTGAAATGCTATAAACCTATCTAAATATGCCCTCTAGTGGCCCTATAATTGCATTACATTGTTGACAACTTTTTCTAAGATTTTTTTATGTGATTCTTAAAGTTTTAGCCTGAGTGGACCTTTTTTGATTTTTATACAAGCATAATGTTTCCCATCTCATACAGAAACTATTTGAAATGCATATGTTATTTAAACATCAGTAACAATATGTATTTTACTATTTCAGCAAACATTTAATTTGCATGTGAAAGCTTATTAATTCATCTAAGCCGTATGAAGAGTCAATGGAAAGGAAATAATGCTGTCAAACAGATTCTCCAATTAATTTATGATTATGTACATTTCCAATACAAAATATGCTCTGCATTATATCCAACTAGGACTCATCCTTTATTAATTTAGCCTATTCAACCCGATGATTTGAGATTTTCGAATACCTTAAAGTTTGAACCTAGTCATACTTCTTTGAGTTGCTATGTAGGCCAGGACTGTATCAGTAATTATATATTTAAGTGATTTCAATTATAAGCTTTAACAAACTAAACTGAATATTAACTTCTCCAAACTATTCATTAACCGTACTTTTTCCATTGTTATTTCAGAATTAGATAAATATAAAATGGCTTAGTGCCTCATACATTTTTCAGATTTTTGTTAATTAAATAAAAATTAAAATAAAATCCAATTTCTTTTATTATATTTACTTGATTATGAACCAATTTTGCATTACTATGGAGTAGAAATAAAAGTTATGCTTATAAAGGATGTTTATGCTTATTCAAAAAGATGTTTAATTATAAGAAAATTAGATTTAAAGTGAACAAACCAAATGTAATTTAGATATAGTTACATTTTATTTTGCCACATATGCTTTAAGCATGTAAGTAAAGGCATCTAAAAAGAGTAAATGACACTACAAGATGTATTTCTGACTATTCTTCAACTGATATTAGTCACAACCACTCATTTGGCTTCATCTTTGTTCAGTATTTATTAATATCAAATTACAATAATTTAATGTACAATTGCTATATTTATACATTCAAAAACATCAATTTTAAATAAATATATTAATGATTATTGTGAATCCTTTATTATCATAAATTTTTATTACAATAATATACATGGTATCACTAATTGAACTCTATTTCTCTTTTTATCCATGCATAATTCTCAGATGTACTTAACTTCTATTTTATCAACACACTAAATACAGGAATTAATTGTTTTTAAGAATATTTTTGGCACATGATGACCATTTCTTATGTTTATACAAGCTGTTAAAACAGTAACAATTCTCTCCATATAGCGTCACCTAGTGCAAACCATAGCAGTCAATGGATGCTAGAAGATTTGTGCATTAAAACTTCTATCTAGTGTCCACCCATCCAGTACCCAAAGATCTAAGTGCAATGCTCTCAGATCCAAGATTCCTCATTGTTGAAAGTCATAAGCTAGAACTTAGTCTGGGGACATTGGATGTGTAGGCACTAGTTAGGGATTTTGATATACAAATCTTCCAACATTCATTGAGTATTATGGTTTGCACTGGGTTGCACTACTGTATAGAGAGAGTTTTTTAATATTATTTTTAAGCAATATTCAATAATTAATTATATTAACTTAAAAGAGTTGAACAAAATTAAAAATTATTTCCTAGCATGATTAGTATAAGATTGCTTTAAAAAAGTCTGGCCACATTTATAAACTTTCTTATTAGGACAATAAGATGCCAAGTTTTATTTGAAAGAGATTTGGACTGTGCTATGGAAGAACTATTCCTCAAGTTGCTTCATAAATCAAAGGAAAGTGATATAAGAACTTGTCTGCCATGGCTTGCAGACCAAACTTGGAGCCAACTGAAGCTTTAGGACAATCCATTGATCTTTGCGAGTTATCTGGCTTTATAATATATAAAACTGACCATTGCCAAGTGGTTGCATGGCCATTATGGGTTTGGTTTCTACTGCACTTATTAATTTGTTGATTATTATGGACGGATCATTTCTACTAACACCACTGATTTATACTTGATATAAACAAAATTGAGATCCTTACCCTTTAATTGTTTTGGGTGGACCTCACTTAATTATGACCTGAATTTGGTCAAAGGTATGTTTGTTTTTCTGATTATGTTGACTCACAATGTAAGTTTTGTCATTGAGTGCTTATATTGTACACCTGGGTCTCGTTTTATGCGGTAGATAGGTTCCACAGAAAACCCGCATTAAAAAAAATCGCACAAAAATAGACTTAACTTACCTTGAAAAATGAGGGACAGGGTCTGTAATTTTCAGAATTCACATAAAAGCAAAGCAACAAAAAAAAAAATTACTTTAAAATTCGCATTAAAAAAATAAGCAAATAAAGTATGACTAATAAAAAATTTCAAATATTTGAAAAAAATTAATACAATTTTTTTTTACTTTTTTTATTAACTACAATATTTAATTTTACATTTTTCATACATATTTTAATCATTACTGCTCGCGTTCATTTGTAAACTGGTAAGAAATCAGATTCGATGTGATGTGATGTATTGTGGCTTCTCCTTAAACGAAGTCAAGAATCTCTCAGCAATTGTGCCCAGAGAAACCTGTTAGCCACTTTATTTTTATTCGTGATATGATGTACAACTAGCACCATTTTCTGTCTTATGCTATGTTAATGGTTTTCTGTTTCTATATTAAAAAAATGAGATTGAAATCAAAACAAAAAGACTATACATTAACATTAGAAAGATTATTTTCAGTTTATAAAATGTTCGTTTTTTATTTTAAAAATCTAAAAGAGTATTTATTTCTGTTATATATAACAAAACATACATTTTAAAAGTTTAATTTTTTTGAATATTTATTACGATATTTTTATATGTAAGTATAAATCTATTATTATTATTTACTCATTGGTATAAATAGGTTATTTACATAGAAATTAAATTCTAAATACAGCTTCAGGCCATATTCACGTTAGCTGCTAATATAACATTATATTTTTGAAAAAAAAAAAGTATTTCAAGTGAAAATAAGTTATTAATAATTTAAATTTCTTAATATCTAATAAATATAGTAAAATATGAAAGATATTAAGAAGAAACATGAATCGCATAACTTCAAAATCGCATTAAAATAATCTGCATAAAACGAGACCCAGGTGTATTTCATATCCCAGTGGGTTTCTATTGTAAGCCATTATAGTCTTCACAAGTTATGTAAAATGTAACCCTATGTTGTTAAAATTTGTTTGTCATATTTTTATTTGTGATTTGTAATCTATTTATCTTGTACTTCATATCATGCTGGGTTTTTTTTTTTCATAATCTTCATATCAGTTTGAAATTGTTATCTTAGTACACTTTATTTGAAGAGCCACTACAGTCTTGACAAATTATTTTAATGTAATGCCATTTTGGTTAATCTTGCTAAGCATTCTTTATTTAGTATCATCCTTTTCTTATCAAAATCTCTGTCATGTGTCAAGGCCTGATCGCTCTTAAGACCGCTGTTTAACAACTGATTGGCTGTCTGAGAAACAACAGTAGGCACATGTGAAAGACTAGCAACCTTTCAATTTATTACTAATTTAATAATAACATGTGATTTAGACAAATATTATTTAGTATAATATGTTTCAATGCCTTGTAAATTATACATGCAATTCGTTCATTCTTTGTAAATCTGGATTAACTATTTATACTACACTCGATTGAGACTTGTATTTCTGTATAACCTTATGTATTTGCTTTATTGTGTAAATAAAGTTTATTTTTGGAAAAAAAAGTATGAAGAAATTTTGCATTGTATATATATATATCAGAAAATTCATAATAAAAGTTGTAATTTTTGTATGTATTTCAGAAATTATGGATTTAACATAAAAACAACTGTTAGCTGATATTGTTTTTCTATACATAATTGAAAATAAATCATTAAATGTTAAATTGCAAACTTTTTGCTTGTATATTTTATATACAGTTGAGAAATCAATATTGAATAAACTGACAACATTTTTTAAAACAAAAAGTTATTATATTCTGAGTACTTGTTTTGCTACAATGAATACATTGGTGAAATTGTGCTCAGACGTTGTTATCATATTACGTGTGTATTAAAAATGAACTTTTACTATACTTCACAATTTGTCTGCTTTCATGTAACATATACATTTGTAAATCAATACATATCATTTTATGGGTAAATTAAACTTATTCTTAAAAAAAATACATTAAGAAGGTGATAATTTTTGATCTTACGTTTTGTTACATTGCGCTAATTAATATAATCATGATTAAATCAATTGTTCTATATTTTTTTATGTTTCTATTAGTTTTGAAAATGAACTTTTAATATAGAATTATATGTTTTTTTGTTTTTGATATCATACACAGTTGTAAATTAGTATGTATTATTTACACAATTTATTATTAAAGTAATTATCTTTTTAAAAATGTGTTATGGAAATGATATATTTTGATCATATGGTTTTGTTTTATTATCTATGCTAATTTAAAACAGATCGGACATTAGTAATTATTATTATATATTTTCTTTTTCTATTTGATTTTTTTTCATGTGTCAGAGCGTCGGCCGGAAGCGAACCCGCAAACGCAGGACAACTGCTTGTAAGGCGGCTGTGCTGATCTCTCGGCTACCAACGCTTGACTTTTTCTATTAGATTTGAAAGTGATCTTTTAATGTGAAATTTCAATTTTTGGTTTTATATATCTTGAGAGTCAATACATATTACAAATATTCCTTCAACATATAAATAAGCCCATTTTAATCTGATTTTTTTACAGTTCAACTTTTTCATTGATTGTAGTTTTCTATATATTTTTGTGATGTTATGTTGCCAGTCTAAAAGTTCTCACAAAATAAGCTTAAAATTAATCAAATTTAATATAAGTGTCATTTATAAAAAGAAACAAATGTAAATATTTTATGTATATAGCGCGATATTTTTATATAAACTATAAATAATAAAGTAAAAAGAAACAAAATAAATTAACTTTTATATCAACATCAAATAGGAGATGAAAAATACAGTCAGTTTGTAAATAATGGAAAATTCCTAGAAAGTAATGAAATAATTTAAAAATACTTTTAAAATGTTACATCAAAAATATAAAAATTGCTAGTACAGTTATAAATAATAAGCTCAAAGGATGATATATATATAATCATTCTCATATTAAAACATTATAATGTATGTAGATGTTTTCATATGTATACCATAGGTCAGTTTGATAATATGTTTGCTGAACTAAATAAGAGATTGGTATTAAATTAGATTAAGAGGCCCGAGAAGGATGAGGAGTTTGTTATTTAGATTTATAAATAAAGCAGGGTCTTACTTCATTATATTATAAAATGACTGTTAAATTGTACAATATTAGAGAGTATGTCAATGTGGGACCTTAAATTTTAATCTCGCATAAATTCATAAGTTTGAAAGTATTTTTGCATTAAAATAAATCTTTATGTAAGTTTGAGTCTGACAAAATTGAATATTTGGAATTTTACATTTTTGATATATAAATCGTTTTAAGAATGAAAATATTAGAAATGATAAAAAAATGGATGTTATTGTCTTATAATATATCAAATATTGGAAATAAAATTGAAGTGATATGTTCAGTTAATTTCAGTGTTGGATCTAGGGCACCTATGAATTTGAATATTTTAATCAATAATACAAAAGATAAAGTAAGTAAATTTTAGCCATCTAAACTAATTTGTCATATATACAGTAGGATGTAGCCAATTGGATTGTGTATATATATATGTTCAAAAGATGGCGCTTTACCAAAACCACCGAACAAGTGTAAAATTTGTTTACATAAATGAAAAAAGAGTCAGAATTAACTACCCCTTTCATTTGCTCACCCCCAGATCAGCTGATTTCAAGCTGGTTTGCTCTCCTCAGTGAGGGATAGAGTATAGAAACTAGATCTAAACACTGACTCTCAAGTGTTTATGCAAAACGTTTCTATCAGATTGCAAGCATGAATTTTTCAGACCGGTAAAGGCTGAGTTTGAAGACTTAAAGCACCATCTTTTGAACATAAATAACAAGTGATAGCAGGTTACGTGAGTAACTTGTTTTTGTTTTATATATATATATATTGTAACCATATGTGTTGGCTCAAAGATAGTAGGTTTTATCCAGTGGGTAAATGTGTAAAATTTTAAATTTTAATTGGTAATAATTTGTTAAGATATTGAACATCAATGTGTAGAGATTAGTTATAGAGTGAAACGCTAGTGGATTATAATTTTCCCACTAAGCAAAAGCTCACTAAGAAATATCCTAAGAGGTGATGATGATCTTGACTGTTTGTGAGACACTGGAAAGTCTGATAGAGTGGATATAAATCCCATAAACATTTTATCACATTGTTCCAGTGGCAGCTATTTCAAATGTTGTTTTAATAGTATTAAAATATTATTGGGAAGCATATAAAATATTTAACACTTTATTTGTTGGTATCGTTAAACAATAATTGAAAATAAACAGCAAAATCAATTTATAAGTCTTCTAAATTTTTTATAAACAATCTTTATACTATATTTTAATGTAAATTGAAATGCATCAGTCTAGATGATTCTCACTAGAGGGATCAAACTTAATGTATTCACATTTTACAGTGATTGGCTCATTCAGAACCAATCCTACCATGTAATATAAAGTATATAATATAAAAGTTTGTAGGGGGAAGAAGACTACTCTAAGAAATGTAAATGGAACAAGACTACAACTCCACTTCTGAAGTAAAATAGAAGCTAAAAAATAATAATTTTTTTTTAATTAATTGGGACAAAATTTCATAGATATATGGATTTGAATACTATGGAGTAAACTTAATAATCCTGTGAAATCTCTACACTATTTTTCATCGATCTTAGATTCTTAACTTTGCCTACTGAAGGAAACACTGGAAGGACCACTATTTGAATAAGCATTTGCCAAAACATGTACTATTTGGAACGAAAAATAATACCAGAAAACGTAAGCATTTATTTTTGTTTTCTTTATTTTAACCAATTATCAGAACTAATCATAACACAAAAGTTATTTAGACTGAAGAAAAGAAAAAGATTGAAGTATTTTAATTTTCATGCTACCATTAATTCAGTATTAAGCAGAAAAATCCGTTTGTGTATAAATTAATATTTCAAGAAAATATTCTAAATCCTTTGAAGAAAAGTTTCAAGAAATAATGAAGAAATTAAAATTTCACTTTAAATCATATAAAGTAATTAGTTTGAAAAGAAAAGTGTATAAAATATTTTTTATTTCATTGGGAAGAGAAATCGTCTGCTCTGACATTCCCCAGGAATATCACATATATATATTATTAATAATTGCTTACTATTAAATCAATTCTGCTTATTAAATAAATTGCCAATAATAGTGAATAAAGAAATATTGATTTTTTTTCTTGATTATACAACATATAAAGTAATAATATTTTAAGTGTTTAAAATTACCCAGATTATTTAAGATTGTGACAATTACTGTAGACGGGAAAAACAAAGTAAACAAAATTCATAAATGATTTAAAAGTTTATTTTCAAAGATCAAAATATATGTTACATATTAATTAAAATCGCTTAGAAGATCATATTTATAATTAAATAGATTCTTCTCAGTATAACTCAAAACATCATAATTTGCTGATAAAAGGGAAGTGAAAAAAATATTTATTGATTTTATAGTTAGTGAATTGATAATATTTTAAATGGTCTTAAAATCACCCAGATTATTTAAGAGTATAATAGATCTTCATACAAATGAAAAAAAAAATAGACAAATCAATAGATATTAATTAAACCTATTTTAAGTGACTTATTCTCAAAAATGTTTTAATATTGCTTCAGTGTGCTTACATTAGTACACAAACCGATAAAGGATTTCTATTGCCATTGGAGAAATGTTTGAATTTTGTCTGAAGATGTTAATATTGAACCGGATAACCAATATATATATATATTACTCAGGAATGTTTGCTTATCATATCCGTTTTCATGTTGTTTTACTTATAAGAATGAATCAAACTTTGATAAAGTCCAATGGTAGAAAATGTAATGTTTCTTTAGTTTGTTAATTGCTATATATAATATTGTAATGCATTTTTCTTTCTTTCATGTGTTATTCAGGTATTAGGTTTATATATATCAGGGTATAGAATATACTAAGTAATGATGTAACTGTGTATAAAGTTATATACATTTATTATCCATATTTATAAATTTATTAAATGCACATTGATTACGTAAGTAATATTTACTGAGGCTATAACCTCGATAATATGCGTATAAAATTTTTCCAATGAAGGGAAAGCATAATGTTAAATATTATTTATCTGGTGAGAAAGAGAAATGTTTATCTCTTTCACTGCTAAAACAGATGTTAATATTATATTGAGGAGGGGAAGAAATAGACCCAAACTGGTCAAAAATATACACATAATGATACCATTGTTCTATTATATAAAATAATTTAATAAGTATTTTTTTTATCATTGCTTAATTTAGCTTATGAACGAAAATGTCCGCTTTAAATACAAAATGTAGTTTAATCCTCATTGTTTACGTGTACATGGCTTGCTATAATAAAAGGTATAATTATTATTTTGAAATAATTAAAGGTTATTTTACTGGTATTGGTGGTCTGTTTATAAAACATTAACAGTCTCTGCAATGTGCAATGGAATATTTATGTTTCCACTTAGATTATTAGTGTTGTTTTACCTTGCTATTGTATTGATCAGAATTTGTGATAGATTCTAGGATGAGTTTGGGCTACATATAATAGCCTTAGATATAATAATAATTAATATTGTACAGGGAATAATGGAAAATTCCCCATTGTTAATTAAGAGTTAGTGCTTAGAGCATAGTTAAGCCTAACAGAGGATGATCCCATGGTCTGAATTCTGTTTTCCAGTGAAGAGGCACTGCCCACACTTTTATATCTATGAAAAGGTATCAGAATTGGCCATATTCTTATACAACTATCATGTTATTTCATGATATACAACTATCATGTTGTTTTGTAGAGCCTCCTTTATTTAGATCCCTCAAGAAGTTATATAGTTAATATTCTACTGTGGATGATAAAGTGTAGTGGTTTTTTTTTAAAATTGAATAGCAAGGATATGATAAAAATAAGATTATGGGACATTGATATAGATAGTGTTGTCTAATTGAAATAATGTCTTTCTGATGTGTAATCTTCATCAGTTTATAAACAGACCAACCAAAACTTACTAGTGTTTGTAGAACTTCTACATAAAAGAGCAAGGTGTGTACATGGACAATGTGGATTGGTTTTCAACAAGTAGGTATTTACTGATGAATTAGTAAGATCAGTCAATTAATAAATGGTTAAGTTGTAGACATAGTGAATGTTTTTGGTGTCATGTGTGCATTTAACTGATGATGTTTGCCCCACATCAATGCAATGAATTTTTTTGTTATATAGTAAATTGTAATAAATTATTACTTGTATTAGAATATGATAATTGCCCTTATCATATTCTAAAAACTCAAACAGCTACAGTTTGATAGAATAAATTGTAATTTAGAGGTTTTTATATATATATATTTCAAGTTGCGTATATCCAAAGGATATTAATACATTTTGTTTGCAATTTCAATGTTAAGATAGCTCAAATAAGTTTAACTATCTTAGTCTACCTAATAGAATAATAGAAAAACATATCCAAAATGTTTGTCATATTAGTTGATCATTACTTACCACATCATTAATTTCCATCCCTAATTTTGGGAATGGATTTATCTTGTTTTGTGTAAGGTGTCTGAAAGAGACTTGTACATAATGTAAATAAATATTGTTGTGTTAAAAATTTATTTAGTCTTCAGTATTCTTATTGCTGATCAACACACCCACACATTATTATTATTATTATTATTATTATTATTATTATTATTATTATTATTATTATTATTATTATTATTATTATTATTATTATTATTATTATTATTATTATTATTATTATTATTATTATTATTATTATTATTATTATTATTATTATTATTATTATTATTATTATTATTATTATTATTATTATTATTATTATTATTATTATTATTATTATTATTATTATTATTATTATTATTATTATTATTATTATTATTATTATTATTATTATTATTATTATTATTATTATTGCTATCAACAGATTCTGTGATTATAGGGAAATTGTCATCAATCAATATTGTAAAAGTCACTATATATAGATATATTCGAATAATTGTGTTAAGCCCTATAATTTATGAGTATATCTAGGGCATCATAACTTAATAATTAAACATAATAACCTAAAGAATATTAGTTTAAGTGATATACTAAAAGATTAAAAACCTAATATTGGTTTGATCAGTTCATTTGAATCCACAGATCTATCATTCACTGGTCTTGGTCGCCTTGTTTCTAATTAATGGAGAAAGAAAGTTGAAAAGCTATTGCGTTTAGCTATTGAAAAATTACTCTTACTTATTGGAACTTAAAGTTTAGCATAGTTAGGGAATTTATAGAATTTATTTAAAATTATTGAATATGGTTTAGTAATTCAATTTAGTATTAAGAGCTATTTTGTGTGTGTTATGCTTGGGTAGTGGTAAAATCCCTCTCACTGACCCAAGTGTATCTTGTATATCACCCTTTAAGCTATGTGAACCCTGAGAAGAATAAATTATATCAATTTGTGATAGGATTGGAATTTATGGTAAATTTGTATCCAGTTAATTATTGTAATTAGAGTGGAATTGTGTTACATTCACTGTGAGATATAAGGTCAACCAAACTTTAAAGTATCTATTACTTCTTTTGTCTGAAATGTATAGTTGTTTTTGACTTCATGGTGAATATTCTGGTCTTAGTAAGCTTAGAATCTGTATTTTATTTAATTGTCTTATTATCATTTAATTCAATATCAAATTTAGAGTCTGTGCATCATCTTTCATCATCATCATTCCTCTCTTCTGTCATTTCAATCTTTCTTTCTTTTTTTTAATTTTAATTCATTATCCTAATTCACTCATCATTCATTAGCTCTTATTCCATTCTCATCTTAATCATCCATTAACTCTTACACATCTTCATTCTCAGACTCATTTTATTTTATTATTTAATTATTACTTATTTTCATCATTCATTTAATCATTTACATCCGCATTCACTTATTGCCTAATTTATACTTCTAATTTCATATTCATTCCATCGATCTAATTATTATTTATTTATTAGTTTGACAAATATGAAGTTTATTTTATAATTTTTTGTTTGTTTGCTTGTTTGTGGATTTGAGGCTAGCTTGACCAGAAATTATTAATCCGCCTTGTGATCTTCTCTAAGATTATAGTTTCATGCGAGCTTAGCTAATAAAGAAATCATCTTTAGCTTATCATTTATTTTAGGCATATATTCTAGATTAGTTGTAGCTAGGAAGGTTACAGAGAAAAATATGGTTTCCAAACGTATAAATTGGACTAGTTAGATTAGTGGGAAAGGCAATTGGGATTATGGCACTCAGAAATGTGTAGGCCTGATTGTCCAATGATTAGAGGAGAAGGTTACAATATATATATATAATATTTTCATGAATAAATGATGAATTCGTAATATTATTTGCAAGAGCTTTTGTATAATAAAAAATGTAATAGACAAATAGCTGATGTTTCAATACAATAACAAGTACTTTCCTCAGAGCTTCTTCTTTCTCAAATCATAAGAATGTGTTTGGTGAGATTTAAAATCATTATTTTTTTCCTTTGTTATTTTCTCTTCATTCTCAAATTTTATTGGTTGAGAAGTTTTAAAAAATATTCTACCCTCCAATAGTTTTTTCCAAATATTGTTAATTTTCTTTAATTCACACTTTCCATTTATGCTCTCTTTTAAAAATCTCTATAGCTTCCCTTAGCAATGTCTGGTCATATTATTCAATTTTTACCAGAATATGTGTTTTAATAAAACTGATATCATGATTTGTTAATTTAATGTATGAATAAATGACTGATGAATTATATTTTTCTCTAACTTCCAAAATGTGTTCTTCCTTTGTTATGTTTATTCTATGATTGGTCTGTCCAATGTATGAATGTAAATAAACTCCACATGGAGTTTCATATACACCATGACACTCCAAAGAAATTTTATCTTTAGGGCATAGAAATACTTCATTATTTTTTTTAAATGTAGTATAAATTGTGTGAATATTATTTTTCTTTAAAACATTATCAATTTTATCAGTTACTACCTTTATATATGGCAGAACAGTCTTAATTATTGAAGTATCAAAGTCTTTTTATTATTATATATAGAGGCCCTAATAATAATCCTGTGATCAAAATCATTATAAAGAAGCATTTTTTTAGTAGCATAGATATCTTTACAAAAATGGCTATCATCAGAAAGTCTCTTAGTTCTATGTAACAATATCTTTGCAATAATTATTTAAAAATCTCACACATTTCACCTTTCAGCAGAAAGTCTTTTATACAGTTTTGACTGTACCATGCAGTCTTCATCAGATCTTAATCTATTCTTTCAAATGTCCTCCATTTTACTCCATTTTACTAGAGTAAAATGGAGGACATTTGAAAGAATAGATTAAGATCTGATGAAGACTGCATGGTACAGTCGAAACTGTATAAAAGTTTTTTTTTTTGCTGAAAAGTGAAATGTGTGAGATTTTTAAAATTCAATATTATATATGAAGACAGCAAAAACAGAGGAGGAAGAAAAGAATTTAGAAAGGACTATATAATATCTTTGCAACTGAAAATAATTGTTCTGGATGGTGTTGAGAAGAAAAATGTAGATATTTCCCAGTGTGTGTCTGCTTCCTATATATATCATGGGATAAAGAACCATCTTTCTTTCTTTCAAGTGAGAAATCTAAGAATGAAAGTTGGTTATTATTTTCTACTTCCATAGTAAATTTGATGTTATTATAAAAAGAATTTAAGAAAATTAAAAATTCGTCAAGAGCATGCTTACCATGAAGCCAAATAATAAAGGTACCTCAGACATACAGATGGTTTCTTAATTGCTGATATCAAAATTTTCTTTTCCAAGTTCTCCATAAAAATAGAATCCAATACCAGAGAAATTAGTGAACCCATCGCTAAAACAATATTCTGCCAAAAATTTAACAATATGATCAGAGATTGCTAAGGGAAGCTATAGAGATGTTTAAAAGACCCAATAGCATAAATAAAACATGTGAATTAAAAAAAATTAACAATATTTGGAAAAAGCTATTGGAGGATAAAATATTTTTAAAACTTTTCAACCAATAGAATTTGAGAATGAGGAGAAAATAACAAAGGAAGGAAAATAACGATTTTAAATCTCAACACAGACATTCTTATAATTGAAGAAAAAAGAAGCTCTGAGGAAAGTACTTGTTATTGTATTGAAATGTCAGCTATTTAGCTATTGTATTTTTTTATTACATGGAAACTCCCGGAAATAATATGTATATGCTATGATAAAACTAAGCAAAGTTGAGAAAAAGATTGATGCAGTATTCACTTATGTACAAAAAAATCTAAACTTAATTAACAATTGCTCTGAATTTTATAGTCATGAAAAGGAATATGGACATGGTATTGATTCTAGTATTGTTGAGGTGGCTTGTGAAGAAAGAAAGGTCAGCGTCAGCAACAGCTGCTTTATAAGCAGTTGTCCCAGGTTAGTGGGATCGCATCCCGGCTGATGCTATGACTCATGAGAAAAAAAATTAAAGAGATCTAGGTTATTGCCATAATGAACATATGATGAACCAACAGCCTTTAAATAAAATAGGAGTGGATTTTTTTTGAATACCATGTTTGTGATGCAGTATTTAATTATTTATTATCTGTTACACTATATTTATTTTAGATATATAATAGTGATAAAGAATATAATAGCAGTATAAAGGTTCAAAAAAACAACAAAAAATATTAAAAATTATAAACCTTCTGTTGCTTTTATATCATATCTTTACTAGGATTATCATAAATCATCCATTAGAGTCACTGAATCCAAGTAATCATAGAAATAACTGGATTTAAAATGTGGCTATAGCTTAGTCTTTTAATCCAAGTATTAAAGGGAGTTATAAAAAGAATCACTTTATGTAAATGCTATTTTTTAAGATGAATTTGTAAATTATAGAAGATATTTGACTCTGATAGGGTTTTTTCCCCTGGTGTTAAAGTTTTGAAGTATGATGACTTAGAACTAGAATTTTATCAAATTTCTTACCAAATTCTGGAGAATATTTATCACCTTGTAGCTCCAATAGTTAGACTGTAATGAGAATATAATATGACAAAAGATTTTCCTGAAGGTTTGTGATGATGGTGTTTCACTTGTATTTTTATACTGGACTAGTTTCATCATCTAATATGAGTATTGAATGTCTTCTAAAAAAATTTAACTTTATTTAAATATTCCCAATACATTCATCTGTTAGTAATAGCACACAGGTTAGTATATGCACTATATTTTAAGAGGTATTATTCTCCCCTCTTCTTCAGGTGTTGCTGGCCTGACCAGTGACAGTATTAGTATAGGATTTGAACATGAACCCTTAGATTCTTGAATATTGAATTTTAAGATAATGTTCTAACCAACTGAGCCATACTGCACAGGTATTTCTGGCCTGACCAGTTACAGCACTAGCATGGAATTTGAACCTGGACACTTAGATTTAAAGTATTGAATTTTAAGATAATACTCTAACCAACTGAGTCATACTGCACAGGTTTTTCTGGCCTGACCAGTACAGTACTAGCATGGGATTTGAACTGGAATCTTAGATTCTTCAGGATTGAATTTTAAGGTAATGCTATAACCAACTGAGTTGGTTAAAGCATTATCTTAAAATGCTTAGTTGGTTAGAGTATTACCTTAAAATTCAATACACAAGAATCTAAGGATCCAGGTTCAAATCTCATGCTAGTACTGTCACAGGTCAGGCCAGCAGTTGGTTAAAGCACTACCATTAAAATCAAATAATCAAACATTTAAGGGTCTAGGTTCAAATCCCATGCTAGTACTGTCACTGGTCAGGCCAGCAACACCTGTGCAGTATGGCTCACTTGGTTAAAGAGTTACCTTAAAATTTGATACTCAAGAGTTCAAATCCCATGCTAGTACTATCACTGGTCAGGCCGAACAACACCTGAAGAAGAGGGGAGAATAATAACTCTCGAAATGCTGTGCATATATTAATCTGTTTGATGTGCTATTACTAACAGTTGAATGTATTTGGAATATTTAATATATAGGGTATATGAGCATAGACTTTCACATGACCCACCATTCTCCACACTATCTCATAACACTGATACACTCGGACACACATATATTGAAAAGATAAATAACCACCAATATACGTTTTTCATGCTAAACCAGCAATCATCAGTTGGTCCAGATTACCATATCTACACATATATGCTATAAGTGTTCAGATATACATTAAAATAGACAAACCTCATACTTTAATGGACAGGCTTCAATCCACTCCACATTCCGACTCTTCAACCGTCCACCCAATTGAAAATCTGATGATGGAATCCTCAAAGGCCACCCTGAGATCAAGATTCTTGTCACACCCATGTTGACCTAAGGCCAACCTGACCCCTCATGTACAGGACATAATCCATTTAATACACATAGAAGGGATGGGCAGACATCTCTACTTATGTAAAAGCTGAAACACACAGGCTTATATATACCATATAAGCCTGTGTGTTTCAGCTATTCATCAGATTTTCAATTGGGTAGATGGTTGAAGAGTTGGAATGTGGAGTAGATTGAAGCCTGTCCATTAAAGTATGAGGTTTGGCTATCTTAATATATATATGAACACTTATAGCATATAGGTGTAGAGATGGTAATCTAGACCAACTGATGATTGCTGGTTTAGCATGAAATACGTATATTGGTGATTATTTATTTTTTTAACATATGTGTGTTCGAGTGTATAAGTGTTATGAGATAGTGTGGAGAATGGTGGGTTATGTGAAAGTCTGTGCTCATATACCCTATATATTACATATATAGATAGACACAGGTATATATAAGCCTGTGTGTTTCAGTTGGAATATTTAAATAAAGTTAAATTTTTTCTAAAGACATTCAATACTCATAATAGATGATGGAAATAGTCCATTATAAAAATACATGTATGACAGAATGGTTGCACTTCTCCAGAGATTTTTATTAAAATTTTACAGAAAACATTTTGATTATTAAAATGGATTACAGCAATAGGAATAAAAACAACAGAGATTATTAAAGTCATCTGGACTTTGGGATCGATGTAGATGTGCATATAAATATTGCTTAAGAGTTGCAAAATATATTATAAGATCTATTTGATAAAACATTCATTAAATTTTTTAAAAAAATAATGAATTAAAAAGTATACATATTTTTAGTAATTATTAATGGCCTGATAAAAAAGGGTCGAGTAAAAATAATGAAAAAATTTAATTTGAATAAAATAGATGTAACTAACATTAAAATATGCCTATTAACCTAAAGTGAAAGAGTTTTAATTAAACACACTCCAATAGTGTTTATTTATGCATGTAAGACTTGGATACTTAGTAGAAATATAGTAATAGAAACTACACAAAGAAGAATAGGAAAATAATAAAAAAGATTGGGGAAGGAAACAAATGACATATTGGCATTATTTATAGGAATAAGAACAGTTAGTATGAAAATATCGCTAGAAAAGATAAATAAAAATGAGAAGATTGTAAAAAAACTTAAAACTGACTACATAGGGATGGATGGATTAAGTAAAATTTCTGAAGTAATGTGAGGGGAAAAAGTTATACATATAATGTGCTTAGTATCACCTTAAGCTTAAATCTGCTTTCTAATCATTAAAAATACTTATTATATATGTAATGTTAAAAATATATAAAATAAATAAATAAAAACATTTTAAATGAGCTTAGATATAAAACTAAAATTTTCTTGAAAAATAAGTCTAAAACTTAGCAATCATAATTTCAACATTTTACAATATCTGTGGGGGTTGAGTCACTATTCACTAATTTGCTGGCTGTATATATATATATATATATATATATTATTTAATGTTTTCCCGCTTATACGACGTATATGTATATGTAAGTGAAAAAATTAAAAGACTGAAACGGAATTAAGTTGGGAATATTGCTAGAAAAGGTAATGTTAATGGATAGTTGAAGTTTTAAATTAGATCCTAAAAGATTAATACATTGTACAGGCTTAACACCTGCATTTATATATGTAATATATGCGGGATTAGAACTCAGACTTTCTCACGATCCACAATTCCCAATGCCATTTTATATTGCTGGCCCACTTGATCACACAAATCTTGAAAAGATAAATAATCATCAATATAAGTATTTCGTGCTAAACCAGCACTCATCAGTTAGTCCAGATGTTGAAGTGTGAAGATTGGCTATCTTAATATGAAACTGAGTACTGATTGTATATATGTGTGGAGATGGTAATCTGGACCAACTGATGAGTGCTGATCTAGCACGAAATACGTTTACTAGTGATTATTTATCTTTTAACATGTGCGTGATCAGATGGGTTAGCAATATAAGATGGCACTGATAGTTGTGGGTCGTGTGAAAGTCTGAGTTCGAATCCTAAAAGATTGTAAAAGACTTAGAAGAGACTATTTATGAGTTGGCTAGACAAATAAGGAACTTTGCTGGTGTCGTATGGAGAAGAAAGTCTATGGATTTGAAAAACTAGATGAATTTTGAAAAGTCTTCTATCATGTAGTAGATAAATAATGTTGATATAGTATAATCGTTTTAATCAGAGAATGCTTATTTTTCTACATTTCTGTTTTAAATTCTAAATAATTATTTTGTAGTTTTGAAATACGCATTAAATTCAAGATCTTTTACAAGTAAGATATATTTTTTTTCTTTCTTTTCTTTAAAAGCAAACTTGCAAAGCATTAGTAAAGGCCTTTGTTTTATAAATAATAATAATAAGTGCTTTTGCAAAATTATTTATTTAACATTAAAAATATTAATTTTTCATGCTATTCTCAATTTATTTCTGTTTTAATAAAAGTGTTTTATTTTATGGGAAGTCGGGAGCGTTAACATTTTGTTTTAAAGTAACAAAAGAAATGGAAATTAATTTTTTCTGTACATTAAAGTTCACGGTGTCATTATAAGGTCAGCAATTCTTTTAAAAAATAGGCTTTAGAGGTATTAATTCTTGTTGTCTTTTGTGTATTTAAGAATATATTGTATTTACTTACAAAAAAACATTTTTTTCATGAATGTTATTATTTTTGATAGCACTAATAATATTTCCATATTTCCATTTTAACTATAGAATTGAGAATCCGTATTTATTATTAAAAACAGGTGGTTTTCTTTATGCGTTTATCATCTTAAATAATTTTGAAATTTAAATATCATATACTTGTAAATATATTACTCTTGTTATGAATAAGTGAAAACTATTTTTTCCAAAACATTTGCCACTGACTAGAACTCATATTTTAATAATGCCTGAAAATATATTTAATATTATTATAGATAATATATAAACCCTAGTGAAATGTTATATAACTCTCCTAGCTTATATTTATTATCTGCATTGATAGAAATAATATACTTTATATCGCTCTATTCTAAAATCATTTATGTAAAGTGTAAGACAGAAACTAGTCTGGGGATATTTGATGAGTAGGCACCAGATGGGGATTTTATGCACAAACCTTTTGGCATCCATTGATTACTCTAGCTTGCACGTATAGTGAGTTTTGCCTGTTTTAATAACAGTTATGAGCAAGCACAAGAAATAATGATCATGTGATGTTTATTGTCTTAAAACCAATCCTGCCTAATAGGATAGTGGTGATATGGTTATTAAAGAACCAAAGACACCAAAATGTATGGGTACTGAACTGAGTTCAGATCTATATGACTTTATAAGCTGATGAGCTTGGATTGAAAATATTAAGGTGTCTTCAGTTTAAGACCCATAGTTTTGTAATTAAGTAGAGATAAAAGGTGGCTGCTGGAGGGTTGCATTAGATCCTAAGATCTAGGTGCAGTGCTTTCAGATCCAAGGCTCCTAACTGACAAAGACCACAAGCCAGAAACTGGTCTGGGGATATTGAATGAGTAGGCACTAGATGGGGATTTTATGCACAAGCCTTCTGGCATCCATTGATTATTCTAGCTTGCAGTCAGTGACAATATGTAAAGTGAGTTTTGCCTGTTTTAATAAAATATAACCTTCAAAACCCCCCAAATAGTTTCTAGTTATGGCCTTCAACAATGATGAACATTGGATTATTAAATTTTATTTAGCATCTATTATTACTCCTATTATATTTTTCCCCTAAAGTTTTAAATTTTAATAGTCTTGGTCACTATTATATATAAATCTGATACTCTTGACTTAGAATCTGATTCGTATATTTAAATAAACAAGTTAGCTTCGGTTTAAAACTGAGATATTTAAATAAATATCTTTAGTTATTAGTTTCAATGCTATAATAAAAACAAAAATCGTTGCCGGATTAATATTTGTCATTCAGGGCTTATCAGTGATCGGTAGATTTGACTGATATCATAATATGATGCCGATTGATTATCTAAGCATACATAAAGGTTTTAAAAGATATGTAAACAAAAAAAAAGGTACATATGCTATCCTTTTGTCAAAAGATCATTTATGCCTACAATTAGTTTATAACTAAAGCTACTACAAATATATAATAGCTGCCTTACTATTAAGCATATGCAACTACACAAACAAATTGTCGTGAGTTCAAAGCCCCAGAACATTTGAATACATTTAAATTATTATTTTGAATAGTATAATAGAAATAAAGGGAACTATAAGATGAATATTTGCAATGAAGTGTCCTTTACTAATAAAGGTGAATTACCTGAAACTAATTTGGAAATTTGTCTTACCTGTGATTACTCATATTTTCATAAATGGCATATTTTTTGTAAACTGGAATTTAATATAGTTATAATAAATGTTAAAAATTATCAGTGTGTGTATATATATACTTTTTAATTATAATTAAAGGGACTTGAACACGAACTTTCAGTCTCCCTTCAGTTATCCATTCTATCTTATATAACCAATACGCATGACCATTATTGACACTTTTCTTTAATACTTTTTACAATGACCAAATAATATTAAAAAGATAAATAATCTCCAACATTCATATTTCATGCTAAACCAACATTTATCAGTTGGTCCAGATCACTATCTTACTCAGTGCTCAGTTTATATTACAATAGCAAATCTTCAAACTTTAATGGACAAGCTGCAATCTTCTCCACTCTCCAACTTTTTAGTCATTCATATCATTGAAAATCCAAAGATGGAATGCTCAAAGCCCTTGCTGATGCCAATAATATTGTCCCCTCACACACAGGACCTTAATATATCTTCATAATTATACAGAAGAGAGATGGATGGAATACCGGCTGAATATATAATATTTAAATACATGCATAAACTCAGACTTTCAAACTCCTTACATCTATCCAATCCATCTTATATAACCGATACATGTGAAAAAGATAACTGATCTCCAACTGATGCGTTCTGCTTCTGCAGAAAATACTTATATTTAGAGATCATTTATCTTTTTCACATGTATGGGTCATGTGTATAGTCATATAAGATGGAGTGGATGACTGAAAAGAGCTTAAAAATCTGTGTTCAAATGCCCTTTAATTACATCTATCTTAAGTATATACCTTATACTTGTATCTAAGTATTATTCTTTAATTATGTAAATAGTTTATTAAATTTTTATAATGTAAGTCTAACTATTTAAATAATAAACCATTAAGCATCACATGCTAGCACATATTTGTTTATAAACAAGGCAAAACTCTCCATACAGTAGTGCCACCCTGTGCCAACCAGAGTAATCAATGGATGCCAGAAAGCTTGTGCATAAAATCCCTATCTAATGCCTACTCATCCAATATCCCCAGACTAATGTGGCCTTCTTCAGTGAGGAGCTGTGGATCTGAGAGCACTGCACTTAGATCTTAGGATCTAATGCAACCCTCCAGCACTATTGTATGGAAAGTTTTGCCTTGTTTATAAACAAATATGTGCTAGTGTAAGGGATGGTGATCATGTGATGCTTAATGGTTTAACACCAATCCTGCCTAATAGGATAGTGGTGGCTATGGTTGTTAAAGAGCCAAAAACCAAAATGTATGGGTGCTGAACTGAGTTCAGACCCTTATGACTATATAAGCTATTGAGCTTAGATTGAAAATATTTTTGTGTTTTCAATTTCATTCTCATAGTTTTATAGTTAAGTAGAGATAAAAGGTGGTTGCTGGAAAGTTGCATTGGTTGCTGGAGGGTTGCATTAGATCCTAAGATCTAAGTGCAGTGCTCTCAGATCCAAAGCTCCTCACTGACAAAGGCCACAAGCCAGAAACTAGTCTGAGGATATTGGATGAGTAGGCATTAGATAGGGATTTTATGCACAAGCCTTCTGGAATCCATCGATTACTCTGGTTGGCACAGGGTGGCACTACTGTATAGAGAGTTTTGCCTTGTTTACTTAGGTAATAGATTAAATTCTTTTTTTAAAAAATGGAATTAATAATGTTGGCATAGATGGTGATCAAATATTGTTCTTGTTCTTGGTATCTTTTGCTTATTTATTCACTTAGCATAGTTTAGGGCAGTGGCAAAATAGTAGATTCTAGTGAATCTTAAGTCCCTGCATTACAGCTTAATTCTGTCAATTTCAGTGCTCCATCTTATATGAATTCTCCCACAAATCACTCAACTATTTATTTTAAGCAGAACAGAATATACTTACAAAACGTGTTTAATATTTGGTGTATGTATTTTTTATTGGAGCATTTCTTTATCGTAAATTATTTAAATACAGTGGTATAAAAGTAGCTCAAGATCTAAGGATTGCATCCCAGCTGAATCACTTTTAGAACTGAAATCTTGTTAAGAACTCCCAAGCATTTAAGCCATTCTGTTATTTATTATTATTTGGTTTTATTTTAGACTAGAATATAAGAAAATCATTTTATTTAAAATTTGTGATCATATAAATAATAAAACTCACTTAAAAATAATGAGTCATCATATTACAAAAACTTCATTTTAGTGGCACTATATTAGAACATTATATTTAAATAATCACAATTTTTAAATGATAATAAAAATGTTTGTATAACTATAAAATGTAATAAAATCCAGTATAGTCTCTGTTTTTTAGACTGTGTGCAGACATATGGGAACAGATCACTCTGGATGAGCCGACAATCAAACCTCTTAAACTGACATCTAAGTTATAAAACAATTTATCAACTGAAACTAGAAA